>CAWUFW010010617.1:0-560000 GCA_963921515.1 Calotriton arnoldi | reverse complement strand
GGATGCAGCTGAGCCGTGTCCAAGTGGGGCTGGTTTATAACTCAGAAATCAAGCTGGATTTACTGGCTCTGCCAGTACTCGTTTTAAATGGAGTCACACTCAGTTGATGCCCAGGTATCTACTCAACTCTCCTTAAATGTCCATGGCATAGAGCATTCTCTTAGGCCTGGCTTCTGAGGCCTGTCTTGATGGATAGGTCTCTGTTGGTATTAGAGCAGATAGCGTGTGCTGTAGTAGCAGAAAAGGGGAAACGGGCTGCTTTTCACTGCACATTGGGATAGGGCCTCCAGACTACTGTCCCCTGTGTTAGATTAAGGAACTCATCGTTGCCCTATTTTACACTGATTGCACAATTCTTATAGATCAATGTAATAATGAGGCTCCTGTGCTATAGAAGCTTTAGTGGGTGTTTATGGGAAATACAGTTTGGCTTTCTATCAAGAAAACACATCCAAGTTTTGATAGACTATGTTATAAAATATCTGCATAATAAGCAGCATGTTATGCCATGATGATCAACTTTTAGGGGCTAGAATGTTGGCATCTGTACCTCGAACGGAATTCGCTATAAGCTGCGGTGGGTGACACTAGTCCCCATGACTGCTTACTAAGTTTATTAATTAAACTAGCTTACTGGTTCCCCTGTGGTTTGCCAAGCGAAAATAGTAGAATGGTTAACCTATTTAGAAACTGAATGGGCGCCATATACATGGTGATAACTAGATAATGTCAAAATTGTGGAGAAAGGCTCCGTTTCAAAAGAGTGCAATGATAATAGAAGCTGTACCTGGAACTTGATCTAGTTTTGTGTCGGAGTCCGGGGATCCAGGCGATATTTAAATTGGAGACTTGATCAATTGATTACTATCTGACTTTCCATAGACCTTTAGATACCCTTTTGACTGCAATCTTAATAAACCTTGGGAGGCATGGGATTAATACATGTGTACAGCTTTTTAGTGCAAGAGGGCTGTTTGAGGTATAAGTGACGCTTTGCAAAATCTGTAATGTAACGGGTTTTATTTGCTTGGAGACTTTCCCAGTTCCCGACAATACATTTTTTAAACCCTTTTCCTAGAATATTGATGTTGGAAGTAGGAATAGCAAGGTATATGTAATGACATTTTGCGTATGACCGCCTACAATAAGTGGAACACCCCAAAAAGTGATAGATGTTGATGCATATGTTACTGCTAAAACCAGGGAATTTCACTAGATTTTGTGCCTTTCTGGTTATTCAGCTAGTGCAGCATACTAATGTCTGCCTGAGCCAAGTGGTCGTCAGTGTGAACAATTGGAAAAGCGGCTTGCAGTGGAACCTGCTAGACTTTTCTCTGTTGTAACTTATTTACATGATTGATTGCTCTTTTTCCAAGTTTCCCCTCCAATGCAACCGTAGGACTGAAAAAGAGGCAGTTTGTCCTCCCAGTTTCTAAAGTTTCAGCACCACGGGTTCATGACACTTTAAGTGTTTCTACGTGTAAACTTACTTGGAGAATGCTGAATGTATGTGATGCAGTGAGGCAAGAACGTGGGTCAACGGATTTGCCGATGGGACATTTGTTGTATAGAGGACAGTCTGCCCTCCGAAGGACACACTTTTGCAACCCTTGTTTCCAGCACTGTGCCCAGCTACTTCATTCTCTGTCCTGGTGCCCTTTCATGAGCCACTCGTGTAATTATGAATACACAAATATTTTCTGTTACCTTCGGAAAGTCGCCAACATTCCCAAGCCTTCGGGGAATGAGTGTGGGCCAGTCTGAATTACAATTTCTTTTTAAGCAAAGGAACTTCCTGTTTATCAGCTCAGTCGGTTAGTTTCTGCCTTGCAAGTCTACCACGTGGATTCAGTTTCCTGGAAAACGAGGTTGCCTGCATTCTTTACTCTTTCTTTACACTTCGCTCACCATCCTCTGGTCTAAAATATTTCTGTATTGAAAATAGCGACAAATAGCGCAAATGTCAATAAGACCAAAATTTGTTCATACAGGTGGAGTCTTCTCTACTTAAAAATATGCAAAAAGAGGGTCTTGCTATTTGTGAATAATCTGTTACCACAGTTGTTACAATAGGAGAGAATTTTTTTTTTTTTGATAGTCAAATTTTATTGATTTTGCAAAGAGATAATGATAAAAACATAAGTACAAACAGTACAGCATGATGAGCAGCACCACAACATGTGACATTCGGCGAATAAAACAGTTTACAACAAAATACATTGTTATTTCTCCGTCTCCAGAGGGGCACATAGGATTAGACCTGGGAAAACAAGGAAGTTAATCAATCCAGCATTCCCTACCATTTGCCCCAGACCTTCCGGTGTTTGGCTGGACAACCCCTGGCCTCATATAGTGGTAGTTCTTGTGCAGCGCACCAGTCCACTCCTCTGCGCCCCTTAGCTATAGGGGGCGGGGTGGGATTTTTCCATGCTACCGCAATGTTGCGTTTGGCCACTACCAGAGCGGTCCCCAGAAACGTCTTATCTGCTCAAGATCCATCTAGCCCGTCGGTGACACCCAGTAATATGTTCAGGGGGTTGTGCTGGAATTCCCATCCCCGCTCCTCTGTGAGCTCTGCCTCCAGCGCAGCCCAGTAAGAGGTTATGTGTGGGCAGGACCATACCATGTGGAAGAAATCTGTGCGCAGTCAAAATATTGATTTAAATTTTTTTTTTTTATATCGATCTACACTAATATCGAGTTTTTAATATCGTAGGGATAGAAAATCGATGTTAAGAATATCGGTGACCAGAATATCGACCTTAAGGTAAGTAATATAGTTTTTTTTATATCGAAGTAAGTAATATCGAAGTAAGTAATATCTAAGTAAGTAATATCGTTAGCAAAAATATCGTTGTTAATAATATCGATATTTATATTAGTGTTATGTATTTTAGTATGTATTTTATATGTATGTTTAACATTTTTTGTAATGTATTTTTATTATTTTTAAATATATGTATTAAATGTTTAGAAATTAGTAAAAAAATGTAAGTAAATTTTGCGTTTTAGTATCAGAGCGGGTTGTGGGTTTATAGGGGAATAGGGTGAGAAGTAATTTAATTATAATTAATTAATATGTTTTTATTTATTATTGATTTATTAATTCATTGTTAATTAATTGGTAATTATTTTTTTAATTGATTAATTTATCATTATATTAATTATAATTAAAAAGTTTTTTATTTATTGTTTAATTTATTGTTAATTAATTATTAATTGGTAATTAATTTTTATTAATTGATAATTCAATTAATGATGTTAATTTTTATGTGTAGCGGGTTGTTGGTTTATAGGGGAATAGGGTGGAAAGTAATTTAATTAATATTTTTTATTGTTTAATTAATGTATTCATTATTAATTGGTAATTTTTATTAATTGGTTAATTTATAATTATATTAATTATAATTAATTTATAATTTTTTATTTGTTAATTAATTTATTGTTAATTTATTAATAATTGTTAATTAATTTTTATTAATTGATTAATTGATAATTACATTAATTGTGTTCTTTTTTTATGTGTAGCAGGTTGTGTGTTTATGGGGGAATAGGGTGGGAAGTAATTTAATGTTATTTAAGTAAATATTAATTTTATTTTATTGGTATTTATTATTAATTTTTTAGTTAATTAATTATTAATATGTTATTTATTTTACAAAAATTATTTAATTAATAAGTATGTTAATTTTACCCCTACGCTATCCTACATTTTCCACACTGTTACACTCACTGGAGTTGGAATAGTAATTTTAACCCCTACGCTATCCTACACTTTCCCTACTGTTGCACTCACTGGAGTGGGAATAGTAATTTTTACCCCTACGCTATCCAACACTTTCCCTACTGTTGCACTCACTGGAGTGGGAATAGTAATTTTTACCCCTAGGCTATCCAACATTTTCCCTACTGTTGCACTCACTGGAGTGGGAATAGTAATTTTTACCCCTACGCTATCCAACACTTTCTCTACTGTTGCACTCCCTGGAGTGGGAATAGTAGTTTTAACCCCTACGCTATCCAACACTTTCCCTACTGTTGCACTCACTGGAGTAGGAATAGTAATTTTTACCCCTACGCTATCCAGCACTTTCCCTACTGTTGCACTCACTGGGGTGGGAATAGTAATTTTTACCCCTACGCTATCCAACATTTTCCCTACTGTTGCACTGTTTGGAGTTGGAATAGTAATTTTATTACCTCCGCTATCTAATATTTTTTGTATTATTTTAGTTAATGTAGTATATAATTAATTTTAATAAGATAAAAAATAATTTTACTTTTTAAATTTGTTATATATATTTATTGAATTTATTTATATTATTGTTTTATGTGTATAGATGTATTTATAATGTATATGATATTTTTAAAAAAATGTTAAAATTATTAAAAATTATTAGTAAGCAAGTATATATATTATATATTATATGTATATGTTTAATTTATTTTTACATTACATATATATTATAATTTTTAAACATTTTAAAATATTAACTATGTTTATTTTATTTATATGTATTATTTACTTTATTTTACATTATTTTTTTAACTTAAATAAAAAACGATATTTTCAACAACGATATTTTTGACATTGATATTTTTTTCCCGATATTTTTGTACTTACCATAATGTAGATAGGATGTCGATATTCTTGCGTCGATATTTATGTAGGTCGATATTCTGACCTTCGATATTTTGTCAGTGATTCGAAGAAATCTGCGGGTTCTGCATCACATCTTGTGCATGTTGGGTGTAGAATAACCCTGCTTTGTGCAGGCGGGCAGGGTTATGCTAGGAGGCATGTAGGTAATAAAGTTGGACCAGGCGAAGTCTAGCTGAGACCGTAATAGTCTTGGCGGCCATAAGGGCGTCCCTCCAATCCTCCTCCTCCAGCGGGCCCAGCCATGTCTCCCATCTAGTTCTCAGTTGGTCGAGGGAAGTAGGACCATTATTAGTTAAGGAACGGTATATACGTGAGACCCCTCCCCTCCCAAGGTTACCCATCGTGATATGGGCTTCAAGGGGGCTGTGTTCTGGCAGTGATGTGCCGGGTTTTATATGTGCGTCTAGGGCATGGCGGAGTTGTAAATATCTGTAGAACTGGGACGGGTGAAGCGAATATCTGGTTTGCAAGTCAGCAAAGGAGCGAATATGGTCACTGACACACACGTCTCTTAGCTGTGAGATGCCAATGAGGTCCCAACCTTTAAAACCCTCTAAACCCCCCACCTCCCGCAACCATGTGCCCTGCCAAAGGGGTGTTTGCTGAGTCAGTTTGTCCTTCCATTGAGTGTGTCGTAGGGAGGCACCCAAGGCCAGAAGGACTGTTCGGGTCGCTGTGGGGAGGTCCCTGAGAATGGGACATCCGTACATCATAGCCTGAACTTGGGAGAGGCCTAAGTCTTTGAGTTCGGTCCTGTAAGCAGGGTCAGACCACCCCCCGTTGAACCAATCATGTATTACCAGGAGGCGGGTTGCAAGATAGTATAAGTACAGATTTGTTAGACCCATGCCTCCGTCAAAGGGTGGGATCTGGCAGCGCGGGAGTGCCATACGCGGCCGCAGGCCATTCCAGAGAAACTTTGTGATTAGACTATCTATTCCCTTAAACCAGGCTCGAGGGATATGGAATGGAATGTTCTGAATGACAAAGAGGAACCGGGGAAGGATCATCATTTTGAATAGTGCTATCCTCCCTAGCGGGTTAAGTGGTAGTTTTTGCCACTTCTGCAGGTCCAGCTTGGTTTTAGCGACCAGAGGGGTCACGTTAAGTGCCCAGGCTAGATCAGGCAGCAGGGCGACCCATATGCCTAAGTACTTGAAAGATTGCCGTCTGATGGGGATAATGGATTGCCAGTCAAAACATTCCCTTGAGAGATGCAGGGGGACCAAAGTCGACTTGGCCGAGTTCAGGTACAGCCCAGAGACCCGCTCAAAGAACTGCAATATATGCAGGCATCTAGGACCGGACCGGGTCTGCGAGAAAGAGCAAGACATCATCTGCATATAAAGCAATTTTGTCTTCATGTGATCCTACCCAGTTCCAGCCCTGAACTTGGTTATCCGAGCGGATGAGATTGGCCAGGGGCTCCATTGCTAAAGCGAAGAGGAGGGGCGAGAGGGGGCACCCCTGTCTCCTCCCTCTTCTGATTGGAAAAATGTTTGAGAGCACTCCATTGACAAGCACACATGCAGTTGGCTTGGAATATAGGATTTAGACCATACGGCGGAATTTAGGGCCCATGCCCATAACTCCCAAGACGTCTTCCAGATAACCCCAGCGGACCGAGTCAAATGCTTTCTCGAAGTCGACTAGGAGGAGCGTCAAGTAGGGGGTCAGTGACTTGTCGGTTGGCCAAGGCCAGGTGCAGATGCCTCAGGCAAATGTCTAGTACTTCATGCCGGCATGAATCTGCACTGGTCAGGGTGGACCAACTTGTCAAGGTGCAGCCTAAGGCGCTGAGCTAGAACCGTGGCATATATTTTGACCTCCGTATTGATCAAGGAGATGGGGCGGTAGTCCGCACATGCTGGTGAAGGTGGTTGCGCTTTGGGAATAATAGCTATTGTGGCCATGTCAGTCTCTGGAGGGAAAGAGCCTTTTTCTATGGCCTCCTCGTAGAGGGCTGCCAGGTAAGGAGTAAGTATGTCGCGGTAAGCGGAGTAATATTCCTGTGGGTAGCCGTCCGGGCCAGGAGTTTTACCAGCCGCGACCAGCGAAAGGGCACCTTGTATTTCTTCGAACGTAATCAGACTTTCCATTCCATCAGACTCCACTGTATTGAGCTTAGGGAGGTGAAGGTCCTCTAGAGCGATCAGCTCTGCCAGTGAGAGCTCTGGCTTCCTGGCAGAGTGCAAGTCTGAGTAGTAGTCTGCGAAAGTTTGGGCCATCGCTTTGGGAGAGCGATGAGTGCCTCACTTTGAGTCACGGATCTCTGGAATTATCCGATTCGCTAGGGGGTAGAATACTAGCCTGTGTAGTATTTTCCCACTTATATCGCCCCACTCATACACTCGGGCAATCGAAGACCTCCATAAGATTTTTGCAGAGTCTAAAGAAATCTGTCTTATTTTATCCCGAACTAATGCCAGCTGACGCAACTGAGTTTCATCTGATGTTCCAGTTGTGTCTCTCTCCAGCTGGATCGCTCGGGACTCAAGGAGTGCGAGCCTACTGACTCTTGCTGTTCGTTGGGCTTTGAGGTGGCTCTTGGAGAGTCCACAGATCGTGGCTTTACCCGCCTCCCACAGAGTGCCCGGGGATGAGACGGAGTCTTGGTTCGTGAGGAAATATTGTTTGATTTCAGCTTTAATTGTTTCTTTAAATTTCCGGTCTTGGAGGAACCAGGCATTCATCCTCCACATTGGGCGGAGAGCAGTGGGTGGGTCGCCCAGGGTCAAGAGTAGTGGTGAGTGGTCTGAGATGCCCCGGGGGAGGATATGTATTCCTCTGACTTTACTACACTCGGGGGCCGGCATAAACATCATGTCGATGCGAGAGTGGCTGTGGTGAGCTGCTGAGGTATGGGTGTATTGGGTTTCCCGCGGGTTCCATAGTCTCCATACGTCACAAATGCCCATGGCTTCAGTCCAGGCCGTTAACTGCTTGGCGTAAGAGGTGCGTGTGATGGAGGGGGTCCCTGTGGTGTCAAGCCTGGGGTGCATGACAGCATTGAAATCTCCCCCCAAAACCGTTGTACCGGGAGGTAGGGAAGAGAATATTTCACCTATGCGGTCTAGGGTATGTGTGTGGGTGGCGCCAGGAATGTAGACGGAGAGGACCTTTAAGGTTTCTTCGCCTAGAGTTCCGGAGAGGGCAACAAAACGGCCGTTGGGATCTCTGGTAATTTGAGTAGGTATGAAAGGTAGGTTGCGCTTTAAAAGGATTGCAACCCCACAAGAACCCAGTGTGAAGCCCGAGTGCCAGGATCTGTCAAATCAGTACCTTGCAAGGAAGGGACAGAGATTGCCCATGAGGTGGGTTTCCTGGAGCATGAGAATGTCGGGGACGTGTCTTTCGGCATGTCGCAGGACCGCGGTCCGTTTGATCCTGTCTAGCAGGCCATTAACGTTCCATGACATGATACAGAGAGAATTTCCTCTATGTGTCATTGTGTCATGATTACTGTGAGAAGCCCGCAGTGCCTCGGGGGTCTGCTGTATGGTGGACGTCTTAGAAGCTGAGATGTGTTAACCTTGTGTTTCGCCTGTTGATGTGCCCTTGTGAGGTTGTGCCGTGTTATTGTGGAGCTGAAATGCTGTGAACTATGAGTTGCTGAACAACTGATAATTTGGGACAACGGCCCCAACCCTCCCTCCCCACCCCCACCCTATACTTCAAGAACAGAAGCATCTGTCGCCCTATAACTATTGAGATGAACTAAACTATAACGTTTAGAGTCAATGAAACGTGGTGGACCCCTCTCGTTATAGGATCAGAGAGTACATCGGCAGAAGTATCTGATTGGTCTGAAATTTCGCCATTGTTCAAATGGGTGCGTTCTGGTGTGACTGGTTCTGTTCATAGCACCCTGTGGGAGCTTCAACTGGGGATAGCCGGGCTACGGGAGAGATCAGAGTCTATGGCCATAATTTTGGATGAAGTGCTCTCTGTAGGTGACCGATCTCGGGAACTGGCGCCCTGTGGATGGTGGGGTCCCGGCGACAGGGCCTGGCGCTGGGAATTTGGGGATACAGTCACTGGAGAGCCCGATCTGGTCCTGCCCGCCTTCCGGCCCCTGCGGGACTGCGTGCGTCTCCTTCGTGGGGCAGGGTTGTGCGTAGCTGCAGTTTGGGCTCCTGGGGCCGCAGATATGGATCTGAGCCGAAGGGGACGCTCTTCTGTCAGCCAGGTCCAGGCAGCTTCCGGAGTGTCAAAGAAATGTGTTTTGTCTTGAAAGACCACGCGTAATCTTGCTGGGAAGAGTAGCCTGTACTGTAGGTTGAGGGTACAGAGTTTTTGTTTCACGTCCGTGTAGGAGCGCCTCTGTGATTGGACTTCTCTGGTGTAATCCGGAAATATCATGATGGTGTGATTTTGGTAGGTTACGGTTTTCCGGACACGGGCTTGTTGCAGGATCAGATCCCTGTCTCTAAAGTTGAGGATCCTTGCTATGATGGGTCGGTGTGGGGCACCGGGGGGAGGTTTTGGAGCCAGGGAGCAGTGCGCTCGTTCAACCGCAAACCAAGTAGAGAGCATGTCTTTGGGCATCCATGATCTAATCCAAGTTTCGATGAATGATTCCATCGATCTGTGTTCAGCTCCCTCCGGGAATCCCACCAGGTGCAGATTGTTGCGCCTGGATCGGTTTTCAGCATCTTCTGTCCTCCTGTGAAGTTCTTTGGCTTGAGTTTTCAGGCGAGTCATCTGCTCCTTCAGGCTTGCAACATCGTATTCGACAGAGGAGATGCGAGATTCAGTTTCGGTGATCCTGGTTGTCGTGTTGCGGAGGTCCTGCCGGAGCAGGGCCATATCGAACCTCTCCAATCTTCTTTTGAACCGAGGCCTGTGAGGTGGAGATGGCTTGTAGGATCGTTTTGAGGTCTCCACTCGTTGGAGTGTGTCCTTCTGCAGCCTCGGACCAGGTCCCATGTTCATTAACAGTGTATTGGTCCATTTTAGTCTGAGTCGCAAGTGGTTTCGGTCCCCGGTCTTTCCTCATGTCCGGGAGGTCCAGGGAGGGCCGGTGACAGGCAGTGGTATTGCTGGTCGTTAGACGATCTCACTGGGAGGGTATTGGCTGGTACTCACAGGTGGCACGTGGACCTTCGTGGATCACTGGTGACCTCTTAGTGTGAAGGGATCACCACATGTTTCTCAGCTGGGATTGCGACGGTCATCAGGTGAGTTCACTGTGGGCGGAGAGGTATTCTTCTGCTGTGTAGCTATATTTCGGTCGGGGTGAGAGGTGGTCAATTCCACTTAATGGTCAGTTACGCCCAAGGCCTGGGCGTCTCTTAATATTAGTACCTGTGAGGATGCATTATGCGACCAGGGATGAAGTCAGGGTAAGGGATTGATCTGTGTCTGCCCTCTTAGAAAGTGTTTCTGGTGGCCGTCGGTCACCCAGGTACTGGTCCAGGTGCGGCTGCGCAGTGGCCAGATGGGAGGCGAGTGTTCGCCTCCCCCCAGTGAAGCAGTTTGCACATAGAGTTGTTGGGCTCAATCGGGCAGGGCGGGAGGCCCCCCCAGGAGCCCACCGCTGCGCGACCTCACAGCCGATCCTTCCACCCACGGGGCTCTGGGCGTCGCGCCCCCACCGGGATCGCAGCGGCAGCCAGGCAAATCTCACCTCGACCCGGGGGGGGGGGGTCTCCTCCTGCGCAGCACAGCTTTGCCTCAGCTGAGACAGTGGGGGTCAGTTCTTGGGAGTTCGCTCAGGGCTCAGTGCGCTCCTCGTTCGCTGCATGCAGGGCCCCACCAAGGGTTCAGGGGCCGGTCTGGGACAGCGTAAAATTGTAGGATCCAACAGGGCAGGTGGGGGGGTGGTTCCCAGAAGTCTATCACTGCGCGATTTCGCACTTGACCCCTCCGCCCATGGCTGCCCTGGTGTTATCCTGCCAGGCCGCCCAGGGGGTCCGGTGCGCTGCTTGCCCCTCAATGGGGCTTGATGCCCAAGATCTAGGACGCGTGCTGGGGCAGTGTCTCTTCAGTAGTAGTTGAGGGAGGGCCTCTTAGTAGTAGTAGTAAGGCTCAGCCAAGCGCTTAAGGGGCCAAGGCCAGGGGCCGTAATAGTGCAGAGCTGGGCACGCCCCGGGTGGACAGCTGCGAGAATGATTTAGAGTGCCCCCGGGAGTCCCGCGCTTGAAAGATGGAAGGGGGGATGAAGCCTCTCATGAGACTCCTGCTGCCCGGGTATGGCAGCCGATCCACCCCGCTACGGCCTGTTTAGATGCAGACCCCCGAGACTGCGGCCGCAGCTGCACCAGGCCGGGAGAATTTGTCCAGGGGCAGGCCTCTTTACCCCCATGTGCCGCAGCCTCCCTCACTCGCCGGGCAACGGATGTTTCCTGTGCACCGGCAGGGCCACACGGCTCGCTTCCACTGGGTCGGAGGTCGCCCGTGGGTTTCAACACATCACTCAGGCCCCGGCGGTCCAGGCCGGAGCCCGGGGTCGCCTCTCCCCCACAGGACTTCAGCGCCAAAAACGGGGGAGGAGCCCAGTCAATGGGTCCCTGCTGCCCAAAATGGCAGCCGATCCCCCAGCCTTCGTCCTGCCCGCCAGCCAGGCGCAGCCGTCGCAGGCCCAAGCTCCCGCAGCAGCTCCGGAGGCCCGGTCGGGGGAAGGGAGGACTCACCTCAGGCCGCACTTCAGAAGTCCTCTCTCCGGGCTACTTGGAAGCAGGATCGTCCCGCTGCCCCGCAGCTCTGCATCTCTCCCCCGTCAGGTGAGTCACTTGGCACCCCGCCAGCGGGCCACAGTACAGGGGGGCCCCGGTCTGCAGCAGGGATGTTGCTGCCGCTAGTCCCAAGGCGTCCAGGCACAGGTTATAGCCTCGTCGCCCAGTGAACGGGCGCCGCCATTTTAAGTTCAGTGCGGCCCGGAGACCTGGGCATAGAGCCGGCCGCTGCGCCGAATTTGTAGTGTTTTCCGCCACTGGTGCGCAGCACGGGTTGTGGTAGAGTGCTGGCGGTGAGTTAGGGGGATGGATGACTGCTGGTGGTGGCGGATTATGGAGTGGATGACGGAGGGGTCCGGAGCACTCCTAGAGTGCAACCGCCATCTTGACGCTCCAAGCCACGTCCCGCTACAGTAGAAGAGAATTTTACTTTAAGGCCAAGTGTTTTGCTGTAAAGCAAGGAGTGTGTGTGGGACTGTTTTCAGTTGTTGACCTCACAGCTGTGCCTAGATTACTCTGTAGAGTTGATTCCAAAAGCTGAACCAGGTACCATGAGGCGAATATAGGACCATCTCTCTTAAAATTCAAAAACCCACAAGCTGGAAAAATATGAAAACTTTTGCCTTGTGAAGTAAGGTTAGGTTATTGGCTTCATCAAGCTCTAAAAGATGATCATAAAATGTGAAGTAGTCAAGCGTATGTAAGTGGAAAATGAGTACCTTTAATTCTTGTCATAAGAGCTTAGTAAAAAGGGCACAGGAAACTGCAGTGTAAACCCATTACTCTTCTGCCTCTTATTGCATAGTAGTTGCCTGTTTAAAACAATACAAGTGCTTTGTTTTTTAATGTCATGGAGACAGAGGGCCCGATTACAATGAGGGTCGGAAAGCCTCCGACCGCAGGTTGGGGTCTTTCCGATGCTAAATCGCGGTTTCAGTTTCGACCGCCGCATTACAATGCAGGCGGTCGAAACTGAAACCGGCCGGTCATTCCAGCTGGATTCCGACAGCCTCAAGGAGCTCGTTGGCCAGTCAGAGACCAGCACGTAATCCCAATGGTCGGCGTTTCCGCCGTTGGGATTACAATGTCGGTTTCTTACAGGCTTTCTATGTCAAGCTTTCCGACATGGAAAGCCTGTTGGAAAGCGACATTGGGGGCCCCTAGCAGGAGGTCGGGGGGCGAGGGTGAATCCCTGCACCGTCACGGTGCCTGCCACACGGTGCAGGGATTCACACAAACTCCCATTTCCCTATGGGAGCTTGTGCTACCGCCGGTTTATGGCCGCAGCACAAGCTCCCATAGGGAAATTGTAATCAGGTATGCGGAACTGCCGACCAATGGTCAGGCGGTTCCCATACCGATTGCGCCCGCCGAACATCGTAATAAGGCCCAGAGTAGTAGATCATGAAAGAAATAGCTGTACTCCATAGGTATGTTAACACTACCTGTAACAACATCTTGTCTAGAGCATAGAGAGGAAGGAAAATGCCTAATGAGTGTCAGTGAGGCATCTCTGAAGAGTTGTGATTGTTTCCGGTTTGCTTTAGTATACACTTTACCGCATGGCGAAAAGGTTCTCAAAGTGCCTGCATGGAAGCCCCAGGCTGAGTCTGTAGGGTAGGTGGTGTTCAGATTAACTACAGTCCTCTGTCCTGGACTGTCAGTGAAAATGATGAGTGTCTCCTGTACCCTAAAGCCTGGTGTCTTTTTTCTGAGGGCCCTTGCAGCGTGGAAGGAGACCTTTTTGAAGAAACTCTAGGTCCAGGAACCATTAGAGGGACCACTGAAGTCGAAGTATTTTTACTGTAAAGATTCTTTGAGGCAGAGTTTCATTAGGTTCCAAAAACTATTGCCCTGTGGAATCGTGCAGTGAATAATCCGTTGCCTGTTTGCAGCACGCCAAGAACACTGTAACAGATGTTTAGGCAACCACTAAAAATATAATTTTACTCCTGTACTAAAGATATTGAATTGGAAGACTCTCGTAAAGCAGATAAGGTTTAACTAACATAACATTTCCCATTATGTTACCATGTTCCTAGGCAAAAAATATATTGCTACCAGCCCAGTTGCCCTCTTTGCACTCGATATGTCCCTGAATTTACCATCCCAAAACATCCACTTTCCACAGTGGGTGTAAAATCGGTTTGTGTTTAGAATCCAATACTCTTTAACTTGCTGGCCAAAACCCTTAATTTGATAACAGAGTACTTAACATTCTGTAACCAAATTGACCTTGACTTTTCTTTGTGTAGTCTCCTTTCAGTAGCATAACTCAGGATACTGATCCAAAATTATTTTGTACAGCACTGATGTTAGGGTGCTTCATATGCAACATGAAACAGAACATAGGGTTACATATAGCGGCACTGCAGGAGAACGTGCTGTGACACCTTTCAATAAGCAAAGAGACTGACATGCAAGACGCATACTCAGTATTTAAAATGTTGGCTCAGGTGTGAGAATGTGAGGGTTTCTTCATATGTTGAAGTGTCTCCCAGAAAAGAGATAGGCCGAGCGCATCACTTGAGGCAAGTGTTGGGTACGAGTCTGTGCAGGACTGATGGGCAAAGAGCCTTAGAAAGAGCAGCGGCTGGGAGAAGAGCTCAAAAGTAAAGGCAATTTGTATACATGCAGAGTGTGCCTCCGTGTGTCTGACTTCAGAGCATATTCAGAACCAATGGCAGCATGTTTTACATGAGTGACAGATCATACACTGGTTCATGTGATGTATTCCATGCTTTTTCCTATAATTGAACACAGTTTTCGTGTTCCTTTCATCTCAACATGGAAACATTTTCTGCTGCTGTGGTCCCTTCTAGTGGGCCCTGGTGTGGTTCCTTTTCTGCGGCCCCTAAAAGGAGAGCGCCCTGCGAGATTGAAGTACAGTTCCGATCGCATATCCAGTTGACGTGTTTGTCTGTCCACGGGACAATGTTAAAATCATCTCTCTGTGCAAGCAAACATCCTTATTTTTTTACGGAGTTTTATATAGCGCGAACTTGACCCGATTCGGGTATCAGAGCACTTTTCACGAGCACCAGTTGCGTTACATGGGGACACATTCATTAGGTCTCGCCTGAGCCAGCGCGCATGCGTTGCTCTGCGAGACATTTAGTAAGGGCTTTAAACTTTGGAACACACGCTCGTGCGTGTGCTTTTGTTTTCTTCGCCTTTGCATGCGTCTTTCTAAGAAAGACAGCACGCAATTGGCCAAAGGAGGGTGCATGTCCCGCCTTCTTTCTCTTGTGGCCTAGGGTGCTCGGGAGCGAGCAGCAGCGCGGCCGTCAGCAGCGACATCTGTTTCCAATTATCGCGCCCGCGTCTCGCGGTCGTGTTAATTGGAAACAGATGCACTTATTCTTGTTATGGTTGCCTCTCAGTCTTGCCTCTAAAGTGGATTTCTCGGCTCCCTGCTGTATTATTATCATTGTTTTTTTAGCCTTGTCAACGGAGCTGGTGCTGTTCACTTAAGCATGTGCGAAGGTGGAACTCCGGAGTTGAAAGCTCGCTGCTGAAACGTGCGGTGGTCCACAGGTCATCGCGAGTTGGTATCTCGGCAATGCCGCCTCAGCTTTGCTTTCTCCCGACTGTAGGCAAATTAGGTCCCATGAAATGAGTTAATAGAAACAGTTGTTGTTCACATCACTCTAAAAACGGACAAGTGTGTGACAGTGCCACAGAACAGTTATTAGCGTGCATTTCTTTTTATTATGGTTGCCTCTGTCTTGCCTCTAAAGTGGATTTCTCGGCTCCCTGCTGTATTATTATCATTGTTTTTTTAGCCTTGTCAACGGAGCTGGTGCTGTACACTTAAGCATGTGCGAAGGTGGAACTCCGGAGTTGAAAGCTCGCTGCTGAAACGTGCGGTGGTCCACAGGTCATCGCGAGTTGGTATCTCGGCAATGCCGCCTCAGCTTTGCTTTCTCCCGACTGTAGGCAAATTGGGTCCCATGAAATGAGTTAATAGAAACAGTTGTTGTTCACAACACTCTAAAAACGGACAAGTGTGTGACAGTGCCACAGAACAGTTATTAGCGTGCATTTCTTTTTAAATAAACATGCGAGATGTGCGGTCTTGGTTAGCTCTTTTTTTTTTTTTTAAAGTCTTTCAGCCAAGGAGAATTTGTTTTTCAAATGCTTTGGGCCTGGGCCATCCTACCTTGTGTGACTCTGGGGCCCATGATACATCAGCTCTCTCTTCAGGGTGATTTCCCCAAAATCTAAAGAGCGCGCAATCGGTGAGGGCCCCAGTTTCAGAATCAAAGTATTTTAATCCGTTCAGTTCATAAGATTTGACTTCAGACAGGTCAACGAATATAGGTGTTGACACCTGGTTCTCATCTAGGGTGATGTGGTGAGCAGGGCCTCTTTTCCCCTTGTTCTTTTAATTAATATATTTTGTGTCTGTAAGCGGACAATATGGGTAAATCATGACCTGAACTTAAGAAACCAATTTATTTGCTCCATGTAGTTGATAGTTGATTTGCTACCACCATCTGCTACAGTGTAATTAGGGGCAAGCCAGTATTGTAAAAATAAATTTAAAAATAAATAAATTTTAGGAGTGATGTACTAAACGTTCCAATATCACCATAGAGGCTCTAATATGGCTTTTAACTTGAAGTGCTGGAATTTTTGCAAGCATTTGACAACATTTCTTGTTTAATGTTAACGTAACCTCGACTCTCCCCGCACCTTTACATCTCCCCGGAAACCACATGACACACTCTGCTCTTTTGCAAGCCCCCTCTCCGGCCGGCGATATAGCCCTCCCTCGCAGAAGATAAATCTGAACCGCGTCCTCCTTTGTGTACGCGTGTGCCCCCCCCCCAACTCCTCCCGTTGCTCGTGCTACCGATCTCTTGCTAGTCTCTTTCCCAACATGGATGCTAAACTCTGCACGGTACAGCCTGCCTCCCTCCAATCCATGCATCCCTCCCCTTCACAGGCTCCAGTTTCCGAACACGCTCGCCATTGTTTTACTTTTTTTTCTTTACCCCACATATAGCTGCATTTTATTTTTGGAAGGCACAGAGATCCGACGCCAACACTCAACAGAGTTTGCGCCTTAAGGTGAATGAAGCTGTGTAGCTGCTGCACACGCACTTCATTGCTTGTTTAAAACGCTTTGGCAGTGTGTTCACCGTCTGCATCTCTGGATCTCTGTTGCACATTTGAATGCTCTGTGCCTTCGGGCGACCTCGCTGCGCCCCTGAAGCTGGTGGAAGAGTCTAGGTGAGGAGGCGCTCTGTGGCCGCTCGCAGCCCAAGTCCATGCACCATTTCCCCAGTGGTGTACCACCTCTCGCCCAGTGCCTTTCAAACTGTGCATGGGCCACAGGCTTCAGCCGGACCCTTGTGTATCATGCTTCTGGACGCCTCCCACAGGTAGAGAGTGAGTGGCCAGCAGTGTGACAGTGTCTGCAGAGCTATGCTTGCGGAACGAAAACACAGAGAAGGTACACTGCTCACACAGTCTCTCGCACTTTCGTTTTTAAACAGAATCTTAGCACCCTGGAGAGTGATGCTTCACGGTCATGTCCTGGGCACCCATCTTCATTTCTTTAACTTTTGTCATGACCTTTTGCCCCAACTTTATACCCCTCCCCAGTATGTGCCACTGATCAATGCAGAAAAAAAACATTTCAACACTGCTAGTCTCCTCCCGCATGAAAGTGGGCGCAGTCATTGCAACACAAACCCAGCATAGCAAGTAAAGGGTGAAATGTCTCTTAACCATGCGACTTTTTCATTTAGTTTCACAAAACATTTTAACGTCTAGACAATAGGCAAAAACAGCTGGAAATGTTCTAGCGTAAGTTTGTTTCAGTCTACATTTGGAGCTTCTTACTATTAAAGAAAAAAAAATTCTATTCAGCGCGATGCTTTCGGGGCTTGAGTGCAACTTAAACATTTTCTTGGGCACGACCTCTCACTAGGTAGCACCACAGAAAATGTGGATTTAGACAAAAGATAGTTGACCTTAGCTGCGCAGTACTGGATAGTACAGAATACGCAGGATTGTGCTGTGTGCAATTTAGTATGTATTGAGATCCATGGTTTATAGTAATTATTGTTCTGTATGGGAAAGAACATGTAAGGTAATACATGTAAATGCTGCCAGTGAGGTTCCATTGCCCTCTGTTTGTTCACCATCTGTCACTATCTCCCTGTCAGTTTGTCATTTCTGTCACCATCGCGGTCTCCTTCGTCTGTCACTCACTCTTCATTTCACTTCATTCCCTTTCTATCTCCCTTACATTTTCATTTTGTCGATTATTATCCACTATCCTTTCTTCCTCCTAGTCACATTTTGTTCCTTTCCAATTTTTCTTCCTCTTTCTGTCTTTCCAGTCACTTTCTCTGTGAGGCGATCATCCCATCACTCTTGCCTTTTATCTGTCGCTCCTTCCTGTTAGCGTAATTTTATATTGTAGAGCAGGGTCTATGAGATTTAAGGCCATAGCAGACTGGGACACATCTTGAAACAGGCCTGTGTACTCAATTGCATGGCGTGTAAGTGAATGACAAGTGGTCTGATTTAACTTACTGAATTGCTGTTCTTGGTGTGGGATTGTCCCCTGCATCCTGTACGGGTGTGTTTCCCTGCCCAGAGTGCTTAACTGCACGTGAATCCGGTATTGTGGCTTTTATTTTGGCCCTGGCAGCAGGCTAATCAATTTAGCTGTGGCCAGCACTTTCCTGTCATCTGGAGGGGCATACCAAGTGTGCCCTCGCAGTGTTCAGAGGACTACAGTCTTTGTATTTAAACAGCACTTAGCCTTATTTAGGTCCTTGAACTGATTGTTTTGCCTCATCTGTGATCCATTCCTGCCATCATGGCCTCTGATAGCAGGGGCTATTAAATCTGTGTCAGGAGCAAACAAGCATTGGCAAATCATAATGCTGCTTCCCCCCTCCCCAACAAGGATAATGTGTTGCTATGCCAATGCTTGTTTTTGTTAGGCACCGGGAAGATTAAGTGATTTGCCCTGCCGAGACTCGAACCTGGTTCCCAGCTCCGAGATCGACCGCCCTAGCCGTTAGGCCAACTCCTCTCCCTTATGTTTATCGGTAATAACCGGAGCTGTTGGAATTCTGTGGCTTTCCCCATTTAAATATGGGTTTGTACATTTGCTGCATAACTCACCATCTGCTCACAATTTAAACAACATTTTTACAAAATCTATCTAAAAAAAGATCAAAAGATTTTGAAAACCGTGCACAGGTGGCACAACACTGCTTCAGACTCTCTGTAAAAGTTAAATGACGAGGTAATTATTTTGCAAAGATGGTTTTAATATCCTCACCTGAGAGCCTGATGGAATGCCTTGAATGTGCAACAGAAAATGGCCACCTTCCACTCAAACCTAATCGAAAGAAGCCGTGAAAATGATTTGTTCTTTGTCATCGACATGTTTTGTCTTACTGTTAATGCGGATTTGTTTTCATCTGGGGCACGGTCCTCACAGTTGCAATTATTTCACAGAAACTATTCTTAAATCAGTAGCTACTTAAAGAGGGCACTCCGAGTTCAGAATCCATAACGTGTTGCATCTCGTCTTGTTCGAAGAAAGTAAGGCTATCTGCTATTCCACCAAGATCACCCTGCATGATTATCTCTGGCAGTAATGATTTCCTGAGAACTGTTTGAAAATGTTTCAAATTATAACAGCAAAGCCTTTGACAATATCACGGAATTGTATTTAGCACTATGACATTATTAAAAAGCTTGTATGCAAAGTAATATTTCTCAAAAAGTAACTGAACATGCCAAACCAAGTAAGGGTCAGAGCTTCAAACCTAATTTGTTGACAGTGCGCTGATAAACTCATAAAGGAGTACTTGGTAAAGTGTACAGTAGTTCCAGTCAACGCACTTTGATAGTGAGTGTATGCTGTGGACCTTCCCGATGTGGTATCCTAATTACCTGTGTCCAGGTAAAAGGATGCCACAAGTTCTGGAATGTGGGTTGAGGGAGCGTAGAATTGTCAGTTGAGAAGTGTTACCTGTGGCAAGCAGGTTGTCCACAAACAATAGGTATCCAACCCAAAATAATGGAACTAAAGGGGATTATGTAGGCACAGTTCTCAATCTGAGAGATGGTAAATTGCTTCTACCACTAGTGGGAGCAATACCTATTTGTATGATAACCCTCACACACTCTAATAGTGTCATGCTTCATCATCGGGTTCACCCTGGCTCCTAAAGGCCAGGGTGGGCTCGACCGTATTTCAGGGAGCTCTTATGAGAAATGGCCAGGGGGGTTAAAGATTAAAAAACCACCACACACTCCAGGTATCCCTTTAATATGGAGAGATGGTGGTTATTAAAATAGAAAGGATAGGGTGATACCAGGATTCAATGGTCCTATGACCCTACAGATGCCAACATGTTTCAGCCAGTGAACGGCCCTATGGGTCCACGGCTTTCATCAGGGCAAGAGTTAATGATAGATCCCTCCCTGGAATTTATCAAGTCAAAGTGATTAGTTTAAACAGTTTTTAAACAACAAAACAACGCCGTATGGATATACTTATCCTTGAAGAGGCGTGCCCATATCTAGCTTATCCAACCTAAAGGGAGACAAAACATAACACACAATATTTGTTTGCATATCACACATTAAAAACCTGAAACCTAACATTTGTCCTTCACCTGTGCGCAACTTATTTTAATCACAAAAGTTGGAGTGCGCCACAGTGCTAAACAGAATCTTCACAATTTGCATCATTATTTATGTGCAGATATCCAATGAAGCTGTAACCTCACAGAACAAAAGTGTTTCCGGGAGGTGTGCAAAATACTCTTGCTCGTCACCCATACATGTGTGACCACCGTAGGGGTGCCGTGTGAGAGAGTGACTGTTCACCTCCTCTTATTAGTAAGAAATACATGTATGATTTATAAAAAGGAAAAAGGATTTCCCAAGTAAGGCTGCATTTAGGCATCAAATATAAGTGCATGCGGATTCGTGGTGCGAGTTCTCGTCATAGGCATGGTTGTAAGTAAATACCCATGTGTCAAACACCAAAGGAAGGTGGTATCTCTTACCAGACTTTGGCGGACTGCGTATATCACATGAGTGCAGAAAGAAATAGGGTGGTCTTGTAGTCAAACACTACGGAAAAACAACAGCAGACTATCGTATAAAAATACTCAGTACGCTAGGTGTACATGGCATGAGCATTGTAACAATCCAGGGGATTGACAAGGAAACAGACTTACGTCATCAAAGATCCTGACCCCGCGAACTGACCTAATTGGTTCTGCATCTCATGGCGTGAGTGCCAGAATGCAGAAATCGCCGTCATTATCAGGAGATTAGCGGGTTTGGCAAACGCCGAACAGGTGGGACCAATTGCCTCGGGCCGGCGCACATGTATGATGTCATCTCCGATAGTCGTCAGGAACGGACTACACGACTCCCAAGGTTATGTGGGAGTTGTGGTCTTTATGTTTCTATGGGAACGTTTCTCCCGTGAATGAAAGCTTTGACTTAACACTTTGAACAGGGCCAGCTTTCTCAACATGTGCGCACATAAAGGAATGTTTATGAAGTAACAACCTCAATAAAATCAAATGCTACAGGTCCTGTATAGCTTACACAGACACTAGATTAATAGCTAGCATATTGAGTTCGCAAGGTATCACATTATATTCCGGGCGCACTGAACTACACAGATCCCAGGGCTTCATGGGAGTAGTAGTTTTCGTTGGAGTAGTAGTTTTTGTTATTACCACTGGAACATTTCTCCCGAAGCTTTATTTCACATTTCGAACACAGGGAAAAAAACAAACCTCTTCCCAGGGGCCTGTATGAAATGGTAATCCTTAAAAGGGGGTAACGTAAGATTTACACATTGGTCTTCATACATAGCTTCCGGGATATTAGTGTATTATAATTGTGTGTTATTACACTATACCCAGGAACAAAATGTATTGGAAAAAAGAAAAAGGAAAAAAATACAAATGAAAAATACAGAATACACGTGAAGTGTTCTCACACCTTTTTGTAATCCAGGCCCCATGTGCCTCATGTATGATATAGGGCAGAGAGATGGCATTGAAGAGGAATACCAAATATACTGAGTGGTATTATTCTACTTTGAAGGAGAATACCAACCTACGTGAATAGTATTTTAGACTGACGATTACGATAGCATTGTTCCGAGAGGTCTCATACCCTCCCCAACTGACCCCACGGAATGGAGTCATTCAACCCCTGTTCATGGGTTTTCAAAGTGTACACCCATCTCTGTTCTTTCAATAACAGTCTCCTGGGTAAGTCAAGACCCCCTTTCACTCTTCCAATAACTGTCCAACTTGGATCTCTATCTGTGTGCTGCTGTTCCACATAGTGTGAAGTGAGTTTCGTGGCGTTGATTTTTCTACGTATAGTACTCCTGTGCTCGCTAATCCGAACTTTTACTTTCCTTGTAGTCATTCCAATGTAGCGTTCTCCACAGGGACAAGTAATCATATATATACAATTGTCCGTATTGCAATTAGTGTGTACGCGTTGTTCCCACGGCCGTGGGAGCCCCAAATCTATGTGGGATGTGTGAATGGTAAATTGGCAAACAACACAGGTGCCACAGGGAAAATGACCTTTCACCTGGGGGGAATTCCACAGTGTCATTTGTCTCTCTGGTCTCTGTTGATATGTATCAGTGTGAACTAAGGAGTTCCTGATATTCCTATTTTTCTAAAGGAGAACATAGGTTTTTCAAAGTTCAATTTATTTGAAGTCAGGATATTCCATTTCTGATTTAAAATCTTCTTGATGGAATTCGATGAGGAATTTTACGTAGTCACACAAATCCGAGCATCTGGCTCTTTCCTTGGATGGTCCTCCAACAGGGCCGATCGGGGGGTATTACGTGATCTTTTTTGGGCCTGATTGATTATCCTCTTTGGGTAATGTCTTTCCTCCAGTCTTGTTGTTAGAAGAGCTGTCTCTTTCTTATAGGTTTCCAGGTCGGAACAATTCCTACGGATCCTGAGGAATTGCCCGACAGGGAGGTTTTCCCTCAGGGCTCTCGGATGGGCACTATTAAAACTGAGGAGGCTGTTCCTGTCCGTAGGTTTTTTATACAGGAAACTCTCCAGCCTTCCATCTTTAGCTATGATGTTCACATCCAAAAAGGCCACTTTCTGGCTGTCCATGGTCATGGTGAAATGGAGAAAGGGGTTCCGTTGGTTGATCCAAATCCCTAAGTTCTCAAAACTCTCTTGGTCACCATGCCAGACCACCAGGATATCATCAATGTAATGGAGCCAGGTTCGGATATTCCCAGAATATGGGTTCCTAGCCCAGATGTGTTCCTCTTCCCAGTGGCTCATATAGAGGCATAAACTCACAAACAGAAACCGGACGATTTAGCTACTAACCTAAAGATGTGAAAAGTGGGGTGTAAAAAGAGGACAATTCATTTTGTAAAGACGAGAACCCTCACTCACCAGCAGGTGACATGCTTCATCATTGGGTTCCCTCTTGCACACTGTGCCCGCAAGGTGCACAGTGTGGGCTACAACTCTCCCTCAGGAGAGGAGCGTGAGGTGTTTTAAGCATCATTAACAGTACCGTTTTGACTGTGGTCAAGAAAGTAATTAACACCACCGATGGATGCCATTTATTAAAGTATGGCTTTGTATTTTTACACATTTTTCACAATGACAAGCAGAGTGACAGTAAGAAGGTCCTGACGAATGCCACGAACCTGATGGTCAATAGGCAGAAACATGTTGACCAAGATTTAGAAAGGGAAGTATCTATATCCCCCTTTTTTCACTTCGCTTTTTAATTCTAACTACTGGGGACCCTAGTAAATTTGTTTAGTCCATCAGTAAGTTAGTTTTAATTCACAATTTTGTCTAAGTTTTGCACTCTGCCCCACACTCCCAGTATCATTGGATGCTTAAAACACCTCACGCTCCTCTCCTGAGGGAGAGTTGTAGCCCACACTGTGCACCTTGCGGGCACAGTGTGCAAGAGGGAACCCAATGATGAAGCATGTCACCTGCTGGTGAGTGAGGGTTCTCGTCTTTACAAAATGAATAGTCCTCTTTTTACACCCCACTTTTCACATCTTTAGGTTAGTAGCTAAATCGTCCGGTTTCTGTTTGTGAGTTTAGTTCATGTGGAGCGATTCCGTAGATGTTGATCTCTCCATTTTTGACCCTCTTGGTGTGATTATATTATCATATAGAGACATGCAATGCTGGGGGCAAAGGTACTGCCCATTGAAGTACCTGTGTTTGCAGATAGAGCTGGTCTTCATAGCGGAAGAAATTCTCTGTCAGAGCTATCCTCATGAGTGTCATGATCCACTCTATTGGCGCCTCCCAGGTCCACTCTTGTGTTCGTAAGATGTCTTCAATAACACGGAGGCTCTCGTCCTGGGGAATACTGGTGTATAAAGCCTCAACGTCCAGGCAGATCAATATTTCTTGTGAGGGATCATATTCCAAATCAGCAAGGATGTTCAGAAGGTGTTTTGTGTCTTTTACATAAGACTTGATTCCGGTGACTAGGGGTCGTAAAAACCAGTCTGTGTACTGGGATAAAGGTTCCAAAACAGAACTTATTCCTGACACAATTGGTCTCCCCGGAGGGGGGTTACGTTCTTTGTGAATTTTTGGTAAAGTATATAACAGTGGTGTTTAGAGAGTTCTGATATTTTTTTCTGTAAGCGAGCAGTGTGGTCGCGTTGTAGCTTCTCGTAATGTCTTCCGTCCCTCAGTAGGCTCAGACAAGATCCTCTGTAATCTTCGCAGTACTGTATCACCGTTGCGCCGCCTTTGTCCGCTGGCTTAATTATTATATCAGTTCATCTTTGAGGGTCTTGAGAGCTTCTCGTTCTCCTCTAATTATTGAAAGCTCCATGGTTAGGTTCCAGTTTTTCAATTTCCTTGGAAACTGCTTCCTCGAAAGCCAAGACTTCCGAGGGGCATACATCCTTCAGCAGGAAAAAAGGAAGATTTCTTCCGTAATGTAGTGTATCCTTGATCTGTTTCCATATTGGGTTTCCCTTAAAAAAAAGCCTTAATCCTGATTTGGGGAAGAATTCGCCAAGTTCACATCTGATCTTAAATTTATCGATGTGGGTGGTTGGAACAAACCCACGGCCCTTGTTCAGAATTGCCATTTCTTCATTGGTAAAAGTTTCGTTTGTAAGGTTCACTACCAGATCTATATTGAACTGGTTCCCGGCGATTGTTCCTTGGTTTGGCTCCTCGTATTGGTTCTTTCTGGTTGTGGATCGGTCCACTGTACCGGTTTGTTGTTGCGCCTGCCACGTCCTCCTCGTCTTCCTCCCCGGCCTAAAAAATGTTGTTGGTTCTGATTCAGGTGGAAGAAAGGTATGTTTTGGAATGGTGGTGGTCCAGGGTACTGTTGAGGGCCATATGGGACAGGCCAGTCAAACATCTGTGGGGGCGGATGATGGTAGTTGGGGGTGAACCCTCTCCCCTTTGACGTCTTTGTTTCCCCCTCCATCTGTTGGCTGAATTGTCACTCCCCATTCGTCTGTGTCAGAACGAGATGACATAGAATCACTTCTATTCGATGTATCGGTCTCGGAGTCTTGTTGACCCTTGTAGTCATCCCTAATATAGGGGTAGACCTTTTCGTGTGAGAATTTTTTAAGGTCTTTTTGTAATTTAGCAATCTTTCTCTGCATTAAGAACTCTTTGTGCTCGTTAATGTCTTTATTGACCTCTTCCAGTTTTTTCTTAAACACTGAAATCTTTATCGGGGTGTTTAAGAAGTCTTCACTAGTCTTGATTTTGATGACTAGAGCCTCAGAGAGACGTTTAGCTGTGTTAATAATTAAGATCAGCCAATCGCGTGTACATCGCCACGCGATTAGCGACCATTCTTTCTTAAAAATAGGATCATCCAGAAAGATCTGTGGTTCATTGTTGACTAGCAATCCTGCAGGGGCAGCGTTACCCCACAAATATTCAGTCATTATCGCTCCATGCATTAATATTTTCATCTGGGTTCTTTTGAGTTCTTTTAATTCGTCCCAGTTTTGAGATTGGTTAAGGCATTGAGTAATGTTGGTATCGGGTGTTAAAGATGGGGCTGCTAAAATGGCCAATGCCATTTCCTCACTATAGCCTATGCCCAATGTACAGTTATAAAGCAGGTTGTCACCACTTGCTCTCTAATGAAGACTTACCACTCATCTTCTGGACGCCATGGTCTTACAATTTGGCGACGAGTGCGTTTGTGACGTATCTACCCACACTTGTGAAGAACTACTGGAAATCGCAGCTGTTGTGGGCGCTGGATGACGCCCCGCAGAGGAGAGCAGGTGGAGAAGTCTTCGTGAGGGGTTAACTAGAAGCTGCATTCCGGAGGGCTACCATGTGCAGGAGCACTGTTTGTAAAAAAAAAAATTCTTCTTAGGCAAAATCATGGGAGTTAGCCGCTGACCGTTGCACGGTTGGCGCGAGCAAGCTGCATGCGAGCCAGCGAGTGGGATTCCGGAGCATTTTGTGAGCTTGTGCATGTCCAGCAACCAGTGAGCGTCAGCACGTTGTGACGTTGGATAGAAAGGGCACAAACAATGGAGTGACATCACTGCATTACTACGTCGCCACTATCTTGGAAGTACAGCATCCAGCATCGCTCCAGCTTTTTAGCGGAGAGATATAGAAAAATGTGTGCAGAATTGTAAAACTTGTGCCGAGTCAGACAAAGCTCAATGTGTGTTTAGACAGCCACTTGGTAATAGGAGATGTCCGGAATGTCCTTGGGAGGATTTGAGTATAGACATTTTGGCCCTATTTTGCATGAGTGGGGAGAAAGCAAGTATGTAATTGTTGCAATAGACCATTATTCAAAGTGGCCGGAGTTAGATGTTGTGGGAGCGGTTGATACTAAAACCATAATTTCTTTACTAGAAAAATTGTTTTTAAGAGATGGCATTCCAAAAACCATATTGAGTGATAATGGTCCACAATTTAGCTCGGAGAAATACGAAATTCTTTTGAAGAGGAATGGAATTCTTGGGAAGAAGACTCCAGTGTATCATCCTGATGGGAATGGCGCTGTGGAATGCATCCTGCTAGGAATGGCGTTGTGGAATGCTTCAACAGGGTGATGCAGTGGAGTGTTCAGGCATCTATTACTGCTGGCAAGGATTGGATGAAAGAATTGTACATTACTATTTGGCATTCAGAGTAACACCTACGGGTACAGGATACAGTCCATTTAGAATTTTGAGAGGTGGGACCCATTCACCAAAGATAATGAGGCTTGGAAGAATATGAGAATTTGCAGTAAGTGGTCTCCTGCAGTTGTGAGATCCAATTTAAGGAGAATGCAAGATCTGTACAAGTACTATTATGATAAGAAACATGGTATGAGGGAGGTGTACTTGGCACCAGATGATTGGGTGAGGGTGAAATTGGGCCAAAAGACAAGGAAGGGGGACCGTAAATTTTCACAACCATTGGAGGTAAAGGAAGTATATGCAAAGTTCACTCGGTTGAGTGATGGAAAAGTGTGGCATTTTAATAGGATGGCTAGATGTAACACAATTCTGGAATGGCACGCTTCTGGAGAGAAGAATGTTCCGTCATCCATGAATTGGATGCGGGAAGAAGTGACAGATGGAAAGAGGATAGTGTCTAAATCTGCATTTGAAAAAGCGAGGAGAAGTTATGGAAGTGATCCCTTTGACTCTGTATCAGAATTGGTAGTTCCGGGGAATGGTGCTATGGCAACACGTATGGGAAGACCAGTGGTACTTCCTAAGAAATTTGAAGGGTTCATAATGTAAATAGGTGGGTAAAGGGTATATGGGTCTTTGACATGTTATTCCTTTGCACGTCATTAACTCTTCATGTTATGGGTCTTTGGCATGTTATTTCTTTGCATGTCATTAACTTTTTATTTTTTGAGCATTGTATTGAACTTTACCATTACTATGTGTATTTGGACTAATTGTATTTAATGCACTATATATAGAACATAATGTGTATCAAGTTGTAAGCTTTGTGTTGTGTAAAGAAGGGAAATGTGGTGTCCTAGTGTCCAGGTAACGGGATGCCACAAGTTCTGGAACGTGGGTGAAGGGAGTGGAGACTGTCAGTTGAGAAGTGTTACCGGTGGCAAGTGGGTTGTCACCAGCTTGCTCTCTAATAAAGACTTACCACTCATCTTCCGGACGTCGTGGTTCTTACACCCGGATGACTAAAGTATAATATATCTAGGTACAGAATGTCCTTTTTCAGTAATATGAGAATCCATCATGCGTACATCTCTGGGAATTCCCGTCGCTGTTTCAGCCCTATGGCAAGTGTCTGCAGTTCAGGATGAAGGGCACCCTCTTTGTTGTCAGAATGGATAATTCTGCAAAGGGATGCCTGACATTTTTTGAGAATCTGATCAGGATTTTTTCATTTGAAGTAACAGTGGTGTAGAAGCCCAAATGTTATTTCATGTATCTTCCCAAAGCCTGTTATTTACACATCACTTAAGCAGATCCTTTGAACTGCATTTTAAGATTAAGGTTCTGGGCGATCACTCTGATTAGATCATGAACTCGTTTAATTTTATCAGTAGGGCCTGAGCATCAAAGATGATCGGAGTTAAGGGCAGCTTGTAATAGTAGAGTTTTAATACCCTTGTTTAAATGGAGTTTAGAGAAAAGGTTCCTGCACATAGCTACTATCGAATTAGGTAAAGATGTAACTTTGACTAAACAAAGCTCTAGCATTGAAGTTGCTTCACCTCTTCCTGAATAGTGATCCATGAAACAATTATTTTGGCAATTGTTTAATGTATTGTTGAGACCTCACAAAGTATCTTTGTATGGCACCATATAAGAAAAGCTTTGTTTACATTTTCTAAATTGTTTGGGATGATATCTGAGATACTTATTTCAGATCAAGGTTGTGTAGAGATCTCTTTGAAGGTAGGAATTACTGTGAAATGTGGAAGAAAGTCCACTATAACCTTAAAAAGCAAAGGATTTTTCAGACACACTATATTGAGAATGCACAGCATGTATGTGCCTAACTATTATCAATATAACCGCAGCTAAGAAAATCACTTTAAATGAATGATCATGTAATTTGTCTTTATGCATTGCCTCAAAAAGTAAACCAGCAATTTTGGAAAGGCAAATTTTACACTTTATAGATCAGAGGGTTTACTCGTAGTGGAATGCCCTTTAGGAGATCCCTCTAAAAATCTTTTTTCACAGAAATTTTGGAAAAATGTATTGTAGTTTGTTATTGTTGCTCAGTGGTTCCAAAAAGAAGAAACATTTAAGCCAGACTTGTCTAGTTAAATAATGTAAGACAATATTGTCTTTTTGGTACATTCAAAGAGAAATCATTCTAAATGGTAATTATAAATCAGGACTATGAATTGCTATTAAGTATAAATTCTGAACCATGCTCATGAATTATTATTTTGAATTTCATTCAGGATCATTGAGTGCAGCATTGTACTCCTTTTAGAGATTTTAATCTTTAAATATCAATTGAATGATCCTTTTTAGGTCTCGCGCCTAGCATTGCACTGCGTAGCACGAGCATTTAGTAGGTGAAAAACGGGGATTCAGCACAGGAATCGCACTAGCTTGTGCGTGTGCGATTCCTTTTGTGCTTCTCCATTGGCCTTTTCGTGCGTCTTTGTATAAAAGACTGCACGCAATTGGCCAAAGGCGGGCGCATTGCTCCGCCCATGGCCTATTGGTGTCTATTACGCGCTTGGTGCGCGTAATAGACACCAATAGGCCATGTGGTTTCAATTATCGTGCCCAGACACGGGCGTGATAATTGAAATCACATGCTTAGCTGTGGGGCGCGCACGCGCACCACTCGCGGGCGTGTTTTTTTTTTTTTAACAATAGCGATCGCTTTCGCGATCGCTTTCACTGCCGCTTGTCTAGTTTTCGTTTCAAGGAGGCAGTTTCAGCCGCATGTGCTTTTTACACCGCTGCCTTGTTTCCAGATAGTATCTGAAATAAGTTTTGCAGCTGCTTTTAAAAGTGTTGAAGTATTGAAGTATTATGCATTGCACTATGTTCACACAGTATAAAAATGTCTGCCCTATCTTTAGGCCGCTCCTCGGACTTCTGTGAGGTAGAACGCCCGTGTTTTCTGCTGACTGTCTTTGGCGTGGATGTACGGAGGAATGTTTGATTACAGTGTAACAGGTTTGGTGGCGAACTCCAGATAAATGTACACCACGCACGCAAAATGTTCCTTTGGGCATTCAGTTCAGCTACTTGCAGCGGTGGAGGGCTCTGCTCTTCGATGTACTTCCTGACGGACTGCTAAGTTTGAAGTGCCTGTCGGGCACAGGTTGCTCTTTTGAAACTTTCTTAGATTTTTCACTGAGGAACAGTGCGATGCCAACAATGAGAATAGCACTGATGATCCCAATGGGACTAGGGCCGATGCCAACAATGAGAATAGCACTGATAACCATGGGACTAGTGCCCATGACAACAATGAGAATAGCGCTGATGATACCAATGGGACTAGTGCCGATGCCAACAATGAGAATAGCACTGATGATACCAATGGGACTAGTGCCGATGCCAACAATGAAAATAGCACTGATAACAATGGGACTAGTGCCCATGACAATAATGAGAATAGCACTGATGATAACAATGGGACTAGTGCCCATGACAACAATGAGAATAGCACTGATGATAACAATGAGACTAGTGCTGATGCCAACAATGAGAATAGCACTGATGATAACAATGGGACTAGTGCTCCTGAGAACAATGAGAATAGCACTGATAACAATGAGACTAGTGCCGATGCCAACAATGAGAATAGCACTGATGATAACAATGGGACTAGTGCCGATGCCAACAATGAGAATAGTACTGATGATACCAATGGGACTAGTGCCCATGACAACAATGAGAATAGCGCTGATGATACCAATGGGACTAGTGCCGATGCCAACAATGAGAATAGCACTGATGATACCAATGGGACTAGTGCCGAAGCCAACAATGAGAATAGCACTGATAACCATGGGACTAGTGCCCATGACAACAATGAGAATAGCGCTGATGATACCAATGGGACTAGTGCCCATGACAACAAGGAGAATAGCACTGATGATACCAATGGGACTAGTGCCGATGCCAACAATGAGAATAGCACTGATGATACCAATGGGACTAGTGCCGATGCCAACAATGAGAATAGCACTGATAACAATGGGATTAGTGCAGATGCAAACAATGACAATAGCACTGATGATAACAATGGAACTAGTGCCGATGCCAACAATGAGAATAGCACTGATAATGGGACTAGTGCCGATGCCAACAATGAGAATAGCACTGATAATGGGACTAGTGCTGATGCCAACAATGAGAATAGCACTGATGATAACAATGGGACTAGTGCCCATGCAAACAATGAGAATAGTACTGATAACCATGGGACTAGTGCCCATTACAACAATGAGAATAGCGCTGATGATACCAATGGGACTAGTGCTCCTGACGACAATGAGAATAGCACTGATGATAACAATGGGACTAGTGCCGATGCCAACAATGAGAATAGCACTGATGATAACAATGGGACTAGTGCCGATGCCAACAATGAGAATAGCACTGATGAAACAATGGGACTAGTGCCGATGCCAACAATGAGAATAGCGCTGATGATAACAATGGGAATAGTGCCGATGCCAACAATGAGAATAGCACTGATGATACCAATGGGACTAGTGCCGATGCCAACAATGAGAATAGCACTGATGATAACAATGGGAATAGTGCCGATGCCAACAATGAGAATAGCACTGATGATAACAATGGGACTAGTGCCGATGCCAACAATGAAAATAGCACTGATGATAACAATGGGACTAGTGCCCATGCCAACAATGAGAATAGCACTGATAACCATTGGACTAGTGCCCATGACAACAATTAGAATAGCTGATGATACCAATGGGACTAGTGCCGATGCCAACAATGAGAATAGCACTGATGATACCAATGGGACTAGTGCCGATGCCAACAATGAGAATAGCACTGATAACCATGGGACTAGTGCCCATGACAACAATGAGAATAGCGCTGATGATACCAATGGGACTAGTGCCCATGACAACAATGAGAATAGCGCTGATGATAATGGGACTAGTGCCGATGCCAACAATGAGAATAGCACTGATAACCATGGGACTAGTGCCCATGACAACAATGAGAATAGCACTGATGATAACAATGGGACTAGTGCCGACGCCAACAATGAGAATAGCACCGATGATAACAATGGGACTAGTGCCCATGCCAACAATGAGAATAGCACTGATAACCATTGGACTAGTGCCCATGACAACAATTAGAATAGCTGATGATACCAATGGGACTAGTGCCGATGCCAACAATGAGAATAGCACTGATGATACCAATGGGACTAGTGCCGATGCCAACAATGAGAATAGCACTGATAACCATGGGACTAGTGCCCATGACAACAATGAGAATAGCGCTGATGATACCAATGGGACTAGTGCCCATGACAACAATGAGAATAGCGCTGATGATAATGGGACTAGTGCCGATGCCAACAATGAGAATAGCACTGATAACCATGGGACTAGTGCCCATGACAACAATGAGAATAGCGCTGATGATACCAATGGGACTAGTGCTCCTGACAACAATGAGAATAGCACTGATAACAATGGGACTAGTGCCGATGCCAACAATGAGAATAGCGCTGATGATAACAATGGGAATAGTGCCGATGCCAACAATGAGAATAGCACTGATGATACCAATGGGACTAGTGCCGATGCCAACAATGAGAATAGCACTGATAACCATGGGACTAGTGCCGATGCCAACAATGAGAATAGCGCTGATGATACCAATGGGACTAGTGCCCATGACAACAATGAGAATAGCACTGATGATACCAATGGGACTAGTGCCGATGCCAACAATGAGAATAGCACTGATGATACCAATGGGACTAGTGCCGATGCCAACAATGAGAATAGCACTGATAACAATGGAATTAGTGCCGATGCAAACAATGACAATAGCACTGATGATAACAATGGGACTAGTGCCGATGCCAACAATGAGAATAGCACTGATAACAATGGGACTAGTGCTGATGCCAACAATGAGAATAGCACTGATGATAACAATGGGACTAGTGCCCATGCCAACAATGAGAATAGTACTGATAACCATGGGACTAGTGCCCATGACAACAATGCGAATAGCGCTGATGATACCAATGGGACTAGTGCTCCTGACAATGAGAATAGCACTGATTATAACAATGGGACTAGTGCCTATGCCAACAATGAGAATAGCGCTGATGATAACAATGGGAATAGTGCCGATGCCAACAATGAGAATAGCACTGATGATACCAATGGGACTAGTGCCGATGCCAACAATGAGAATAGCACTGATAACCATGGGACTAGTGCCCATGACAACAATGAGAATAGCGCTGATGATACCAATGGGACTAGTGCCCATGACAACAATGAGAATAGCACTGATGATACCAATGGGACTAGTGCCGATGCCAACAATGAGAATAGCACTGATGATACCAATGGGACTAGTGCCGATGCCAACAATGAGAATAGCACTGATAACAATGGAATTAGTGCCGATGCAAACAATGACAATAGCACTGATGATAACAATGGAACTAGTGCCGATGCCAACAATGAGAATAGCACTGATGATACCAATGGGACTAGTGCCGATACCAACAATGAGAATAGCACTGATGATACCAATGGGACTAGTGCCGATGCCAACAATGAGAATAGCACTGATGATAACAATGGGACTAGTGCCCATGCCAACAATGAGAATAGTACTGATAACCATGGGACTAGTGCCCATGACAACAATGCGAATAGCGCTGATGATACCAATGGGACTAGTGCTCCTGACAACAATGAGAATAGCACTGATGATAACAATGGGACTAGTGCCTATGCCAACAATGAGAATAGCGCTGATGATAACAATGGGAATAGTGCCGATGCCAACAATGAGAATAGCACTGATGATACCAATGGGACTAGTGCTGATGCCAACAATGAGAATAGCACTGATAACCATGGGACTAGTGCCCATGACAACAATGAGAATAGGCCTGATGATACCAATGGGACTAGTGCCCATGACAACAATGAGAATAGCACTGATGATACCAATGGAACTAGTGCCGATGCCAACAATGAGAATAGCACTGATGATACCAATGGGACTAGTGCCGATGCCAACAATGAGAATAGCACTGATAACAATGGAATTAGTGCCGATGCAAACAATGACAATAGCACTGAGGATAACAATGGAACTAGTGCCGATGCCAACAATGAGAATAGCACTGATGATAACAATGGGACTAGTGCCGATGCCAACAATGAGAATAGCACTGATAACAATGGGACTAGTGCTGATGCCAACAATGAGAATAGCACTGATGATAACAATGGGACTAGTGCCCATGCCAACAATGAGAATAGTACTGATAACCATGGGACTAGTGCCCATGACAACAATGCGAATAGCGCTGATGATACCAATGGGACTAGTGCTCCTGACAACAATGAGAATAGCACTGATGATAACAATGGGACTGGTGCCGATGCCAACAATGAGAATAGCACTGATAACCATGGGACTAGTGCCCATGACAACAATGAGAATAGCGCTGATGATACCAATGGGACTAGTGCTCCTGACAACAATGAGAATAGCACTGATGATAACAATGGGACTAGTGCCGATGCCAACAATGAGAATAGCGCTGATGATAACCATGGGAAAAGTGCCGATGCCAACAATGAGAATAGCACTGATGATACCAATGGGAGTAGTGCCGATGCCAACAATGAGAATAGCACTGATAACCATGGGACTAGTGCCCATGACAATAATGAGAATAGCGCTTATGATACCAATGGGACTAGTGCCCATGACAACAATGAGAATAGCACTGATGATACCAATGGGACTAGTGCCGATGCCAACAATGAGAATAGCACTGATAACCATGGGACTAGTGCCCATGACAATAATGAGAATAGCGCTGATGATACCAATGGGACTAGTGCCCATGACAACAATGAGAATAGCTGATGATACCAATGGGACTAGTGCCGATGCCAACAATGAGAATAGCACTGATGATACCAATGGGACTAGTGCCGATGCCAACAATGAGAATAGCACTGATGATACCAATGGGACTAGTGCCGATGCCAACAATGAGAATAGCACTGATAACCATGGGACTAGTGCCCTTGACAACAATGAGAATAGCGCTGATGATATCAATGGAACTAGTGCCGATGCCAACAATGAGAATAGCACTGATGATAACAATGGGACTAGTGCCGATGCCAACAATGAGAATAGCACTGATAACAATGGGACTAGTGCCCATGCCAACAATGAGAATAGTACTGATAACCGTGGGACTAGTGCCCATGACAACAATGCGAATAGCGCTGATGATACCAATGGGACTAGTGTTCCTGGCAATGAGAATAGCACTGATGATAACAATGGGACTGGTGCCGATGCCAACAATGAGAATAGCACTGATGATAACAATGGGACTAGTGCTGATGCCAACAATGAGAATAGCACTGATGATAACAATGGGACTAGTGCCCATGACAACAATGAGAATAGCACTGATAACCATGGGACTAGTGCCCATGACAACAATGAGAATAGCGCTGATGATACCAATAAGACTAGTGCTCCTGACAACAATGAGAATAGCACTGATGATAACAATGGGACTAGTGCCGATGCCAACAATGAGAATAGCACTGATGATAACAATTGGAATAGTGCCTATGCCAACAATGAGAATAGAACTGATAACAATGGGACTAGTGCCGATGCCAACAATGAAAATAGCACTGATGATAACAATGGGACTATTGCTCATGACCGTAATGAGAATAGCACTGAAACCATGGGACTAGTGCCCATGACAACAATGAGAATAGCACTGATGATAACAATGGGACTAGTGCCGATGCCAACAATGAGAATAGCACTGATGATAACAATGGGACTAGTGCTGATGCCAACAATGAGAATAGCACTGATAACCATTGGACTAGTGCCCATGACAACAATGAGAATAGCTGATGATACCAATGTGACTAGTGCTGATGCCAACAATGAGAATAGCACTGATGGTACCAATGGGACTAGTGCCGATGCCAACAATGAGAATAGCACTGATGATACCAATGGGACTAGTGCCAATGCCAACAATGAGAATAGCACTGATAACCATGGGACTAGTGCCCATGACAACAATGAGAATAGCGCTGATGATGCCAATGGGACTAGTGCCCATGACAACAATGAGAATAGCACTGATGATACCAATGGGACTAGTGCCGCTGCAAACAATGAGAATAGCACTGATGATAACAATGGAACTAGTGCTGATGCCAACAATGAGAATAGCACTGATAACCATTGGACTAGTGCCCATGACAACAATGAGAATAGCTGATGATACCAATGGGACTAGTGCCGATGCCAACAATGAGAATAGCACTGAGGATACCAATGGGACTAGTGCCGATGCCAACAATGAGAATAGCACTGATGATACCAATGGGACTAGTGCCCATGACAACAATGAGAATAGCGCTGATGATACCAATGGGACTAGTGCCGATGCCAACAATGAGAATAGCACTGATGATACCAATGGGACTAGTGCCGATGCCAACAATGAGAATAGCACTGATAACCATGGGACTATTGCCCATGATAACAATGAGAATAGCGCTGATCATACCAATGGGACTAGTGCCCATGACAACAATGAGAATAGCGCTGATGATACCAATGGGACTAGTGCCCATGACATCAATGAGAATAGCACTGATGATAATGGAACTAGTGCCGATGCCAACAATGAGAATAGCACTGATGATAACAGTGGGACTAGTGCTGATGCCAACAATGAGAATAGCACTGATGATAACAATGGGACTATTGCTCATGACAGCAATGAGAATAGCACTGATAACCGTGGGACTAGTGCCCATGACAACAATGAGAATAGCCCTGATAACCACGGGACTAGTGGTGATGATAACAATGAAAATAGCTCTGATGATAACAATGGGACTAGTGCCGATGCCAACAATGAGAATAGCACTGATGATAACAATGACTAAAGCTCTGATGATAACAGTGGGACTAGTGCTAACGAGGACAGTGAGAATAGCGCTGATGACAACAATGAGACTAGTGCTGATGACAACACTAATGACAACAACGAAAATAGCGCTGATGATAACAATGAGACTAGTGCCAATGACAACAAGACTAGTGCCGATGACAACGAGACTAGTGCCGATGACAACGAGACTAGTGCCGATGACAACAATAAGAATAGCGCTGATGATAACAGGACTAGTGCAGATGGCAAAACTGCATGATTAAGAGACCCATTGTTATCAGTGCGGACTCAGGGTCCGCACTGCTCATTCATAGGAGACACTGTCCTGGACTCACATGCCTCTCATCAGTGTGCACACTGGTCTTTAACCATATTCCTCCAACAGATTCTAGCACATTATTACAGGTTAATGTGTTCCTTGTGAGGCCTCCTAACTCCTGCCATTGGGATTTAAGTTCTGCCACTATGTTGATTAAAATTCCAGTGCTGGAGCATTGTGCTTTTGGTAACACGGAGCCATCTCGTGCTTTACCTGTACTTGTTTGTTTTTGTGAGTAACGTTAAATGAGCCAGTATGCGCTGTGGAAAGGGCTTTTCGGTAACAACAAGCATTTGCAATGCAATAGGTCTCGCATTTACGCGAGTTTGACCTATTGGCATTGTAAATGACAATGGCTTTTATTTATGTTTCAAAAACCAAAACATAAATAAAAGGCAATGTCATTTACAATAAAAATAGCTCAAACTCTCGCAAATGCGAGACCTATTGCATTGCAAATGCTTGTTCAGATTGTATAGGAGATCTGACACATTGCAAATTCCACACTAGTCATTAAATGTTTATGTATTGGTAAAATGTCAGAAATTAGACTAACATGCTTCTCACAATAGTACAGCAATGCAAATAAGAGGTTAATGGAATCCACCTCAGAAATGTGGCTTACAGATTTGTATACATGATTCAATGTCCACAACAATAAAAAAAAAAATAATGACTGTCCGTGCATAATAGTAAAAAAATTGTTGCTCATTTAATTTGGAGTGTGGTTGCGCCATACCTCATTGGTAAATGTAAATATAACATGTGAATATCAATAAAATGTGACCAAGCAGCAGCGAACTATTTTAATTTCATGTCAAAACATAGTGAATAGATTATGTAATAAGTAACATAAATTTTAAATGAAATTTCAATAATGTATTTGAATTTAGAATAGCACAGAGTAAAAGTAGAGACACACAAACATTTAATAATTTTTAGAGATGTAAGAGGTTACATATGCCATTTCAATTCTGTGAGGTGATTTTAATGATACATTTGATATAAACTCGTTTCTGCCCACAAAATACTGTAGCTACCCAATTTTAGGCTGCCCTCTTTTCATAATAGTTCTTTCCTGATAGCAATCGCGGTCCATGTGCTTTTAGAAAAGATGTTTGATTGCACACCTTCTCTGACTTCTGGCTAGAGACTCTTAGATGAGATTAGCTGGTCCTTGCATTGATTTATGTTTGCTTTGACTTTTTCCTATTCTTTAGGTATTTGCTATTTACTGATTCCTCAGATTGGTCTGATTTGTAATCATTCTTGAAAAGGTATGGTAGCCCTCGAGGTAGGTTTTAGGATGACACTTCCATTTGTTGGTAAGTGTGTTTGTTGAGTGACTTCTGGGTCTTCTATTCACTTTTTCCCAGTTTTCCTCCTATGGGTGGTAGGGTGTGTCTATTTGGTAGGTGATGTCACTCTTGTTTTTAATTTTCATTCTTGATGAGGTGCACTGTCTATTTTTTAACTAATAGTTTTGGTGATCGATTTCAGTTGAATTTCCTTTGAGCACTTAATAGACTAGTTCTGAATTAAAAAGTTAATCATGTTTTTTAAATCTTTCTTAGTCCCTCCTGTTTGACTTTGCCTGCTACTTTCCACCTCCATTCACATTGTAGTTCAAAAACAGACCAACAAGTATTCACTACTTCTCAGTCCTGACATCCTGAGGCAATAGTGTGTCGATTTGACTGTGGAGCTGAAATAATATTGTTGACATGTTTTCTTGTGACCCATCTTAGAGAGTTGTTTTTATGTCTAGTTTTAGAGAGATGTGAGGCCTAACTGAATTAGATGTACTGAATTTGTTTTGTTTATAAGCTGTTGTGTATGATACAGTTCACATGCATGTGGGCTGTGTATGGAATGATTGTGGTCAGAATAGTGGTAAGAATCACTTTTATATGAAATTACAGAAGGAAATGGATATAATACAATGATGTGTGATGTTTGTTTTTACTTATGTTCTATATTTCCTAATATGTATTTGGTAATGCAATTTGTTTGTTACTTTGTCTAATCGGTTTACTGAATTGTACCGGCTATATAATCTTTTGTTTTTATTATTAGTTACCTCTTTACATTAATCCCTGCAATATCACCTTATTTACAAATAATTGGCACTTTATTTAAATCATAGGTCATTAAATCGCAGAATAAAAAAACAATGTACATAGTTCGTATTCAAAAAGAAATATTAAAAAACAAAATTGTATAACCACAAGGTATAAAGATGATGCCCAACCAGAATTGAGCAGAATAAAATCTATTCTGGACACACATTTATAAATAAATTGAGAACGTTTGCTTTATTTTTGTGCATTTAAATGGACCAAACACCCTAATTATACCCACCCACATGTTATTTTATTGGAAGATATTCTTAGTAATTTTAGTTCTTTACAATTATAGAGTCTCAAAACGTCTCCCCATTGTGATACTAGCATACTTAAGTGGTGAGGCTTAGGCTATAGATTAGGTAAAAATAAAAGTTGTCAGTTGCAAAGAGATTATGGTTTGGTTAAATATTAGATAAAACATAGTTAAGTTGATTGTAAAGACCTTATAGTATGTTTGTTTTTAGAATCCCATGGCTAAAATTCACAGCAGAGCCTTGTTCTACAGTGCACACACTAACCTCTTGGTGAGTCAGCTACAGTTGAACTAGCAAGATCAGAGGTGTAACAGGCACTAATCACTAATGATATATTTCCAATTAGTATTACACGATAATTCACTTAATTAACAGGGAGTTGTGGTTGATTCATATATACTGCAGCAGGTTTCTTTTTAGCTCTCCAGGGCGTAAGACATTTAGGTTTTACCTAATAAGCAGAATTCCTCCAAGACCTTTATCCAAGACTTCCATCAGAATTATGATTAGACCTACCTAGTGTCTCATGTTTTATTTATTTCCACCTCATCTATCTGAACTGACCTATTAAGAGACTGATATCCTGACTAGTGATATCCTTTTCACAGACTGGAAATTGAAAAATAGTTGTTACTGTTCTTAAGATGTTATTAAAGTCTAGCAACAAATTGACAACCTGTAAGACATAACTCTTCAGTCTCAGTGTACTGGTTTGGCCCACAGTCTGTTCTTCTTTCAAGAACCCCAAATGGCCTAAACACCCTATTTCAGGAATTTATTTCTTTTATGAGGTCATTGGGTTTTGGTTACAAACCAAACAAAAACCTATATAATGGCCTGCAAGCCTAAACAGTATAAAATGAGGGCTATAGTCTCAAAAAAGGCCAACCAGTGGGGCACAACCAGGATTTTTCCTACTTGGGGATAGTCGTGGACGTTAAAGGAAATTGGGCACCCTGCATTGCAAGTAGGCGTTGGATATTTTTAAGCTCAGTGGGGCATATCCTTAACTTGGTCAACGCATCGGGAAAAATCCTTTTGCACCCCTTATAGAGATCTACAAAAGAAATATCTCCCAGTTCTTACATATGGTTTTGGTATCTGGGGATAGTCCAGTGCAAGTACCCTTCAGGGAGACCAAAACAGGGTGCTCGAATTTTGGGTGTTTCCCCCGCCTGCTCTACTTTTATTATACATCAGGAGCTGGCGATGGAATATGCGGAGGACATTATCAGGTTGGCCCCCCTGCTTCTGTGGAGTTCGATTTGGGTAAATCCTCATGCTTTGCTTAATAGTGAGATCATTGAGGATTGCCTTCTGTGTGAGAGAGCTCTGAAAATCCCTTGGCTCAGCCATGTTAGGGCAGAACTGGTGAAGTTGGGAAGAACAACCCTTTTTTCTAACCTAAGTTCTGTAACCAAATCTGATTTGATTTGGTGTAAAATCCACCTTGAAAGCCAGTATGGAGAAATTAGAATCAAGCAAACCAATTGTCAGGAAGTATTTGGTCTTAGACAGTTTGTTACCCCTGGAACCATATCTGGTATGGATTGGTGGTACCTGGGACAGACTATTATTAACCAGGTTCAGGTTAGGATTTGTAAGGTGGCATCTTGGATTTTCCCTTGGACAGTTTGACACATACAAAGTATTAATTTGCCCCTGTGATGAATCCTCCCCACAATGCCTGCTGTACTTTACCTTCTTCTGCCACTTTTATCTTGTTTTTACCAAAAGGTTCTTAATGCCTATCATCAAGTCGCAAGGCATTAGAAGTTCCAAACTAGCTTTGGTTTAACTGCAGCAATCAAACTCCCCATCCAACTGTATCAGTATTTGTTCCTTCCTGAAATGTGCTCTCAATAGAAGGAAATCATTATTTTTTTTAACGGGATGTAGCAATGTAAGGGGGTTGATATTTCTGGTATATGGATTTAATGATTTGTGGCTGCTGATAGCTTCCAATGAATTGGGACTTGATTGCGCGTGTGGTTTTATTCATAGGCCCTTTTACTATACTGTTCAGCCCTCTGATTTTAAGACTTTTTACTGTAATTAGTGCCTATGTTAGAAAGCCAGGAATTGATATGCCTGTTTTTTTGGTATATGGCGGAACGGTGGTGTTAGCTCAATGCAATTTAGTCTTGTCAGCTAAGACCATGATGTACATGTCTTTGTCAAATGTTTGTTTTTATTACATGGATTTGCAATTGTATTGCTTTTTGTTTTTATGTGCTTCTATGGCTACTTCTTGTACCTGAAGTAAAGTAAAATTTAATTGAATTGGTGATATATTTCCAATTAGTATTACACAATAATTCACTTAATCAAAAGGGAGTTATGGTTGATTCATTTATACTGCAGCAGGTATCTTTTTAGCTCTCCAGGGCGTAAGACATTTCGGTTTTACCTAATAAGCAGAACTCCTCCAAGACTTTTATCCAAGACTTCCTTCCATCAGAATAATTTTTAGACCTACCTAGTGTCTCATGTTATATTTATTTATTTCCACCTGATCTATCTGAAGGGGCCTATTAAGAGACTGACATCCTGACTAGTGACATCCTTTTCACAGACTGGAAATTGAAAAATAGTTGTCACCGCTCCAAATCAGGTGATTCCAAAGATGTTATTAATGTCTAGCAACAAGTGGACATCCTATAAGACATATATCTTTATACACTGTCAGTCTACTGGAAAGGAGCACAGTCTGTTTTTATGTCTTGATTTTAATTTTTCTCAAGTTCATTCATTTTAGGATTTCTCCTCACATTGTGTCCCAGTACTGAGCAGGGTGTTGTTTGCCTTTAGCAAGCAATTACATACTCTCCTACATTTAGGCCAAGAGATATTTTTGCATCAAAAACCCTGGTAGTGTTTTTGAGGGACCTAATGTTAGGGCACATCTGAACAATAATCATCTTAATTCTTGATTAGAAAATCAAAGTATTAGAAATGATAGTCTGCTCTTGAGTTGCAGAATTCTGCGTAGACTTGAAAGTCCTGGCCAGCTGCTACTGTCTACTGTTGACTACAACTGTTTTCAGACACAAATCCAAGGGACGTTTACACTAAGTTTATTCAGTTATGGAGTAACACATCTGCAAAGTAACATTTGAGTTCTTCCAATGGGTGGCTCCTGGTTTGACCTTTATTGGGCTAGAAATAATTTCAGATACTTGTAATTTCTACTAAGTAAACTGTTGAAGAATTTTTATTGTGTGTGTGTAATATGAGTGATGCCTTTTACAATATCTAGCGTCTACATTGTAGGTTGCAGTTTTCAAAGTTACAATGTCCCCAGGCCTATGATGGATTGGGACGCAGCCTGGAAAAATAGCGGCCGAGATAAATATAGGCATTTCATCCAACAATTTTCGTTTTTGTCCTAAGTATACACTGATCTGTTTTGTAAGTCACCAAAAATTGGAATACTACACAAATTGTAGACATATGCCTACACATTAATGGACTTCCTTATTATTTGTAAATCAGGCAGCTTGTTGGTGTACATAGTGCTTTACAAGCCACAGTTAACATAACATAACCAGTGCTTCCCTTCATGCAACAGCACCCAATAAAACACACCTGGACTGGCACTTATTTATTATTGATTTGTATAGAGGCCAGACTCTCTCACATGTTTGTGTTACATACCAGACAATAATCTACCGTTACAAAAATTGCAAGCAGTAACTTGGTACATAAATTTGATCTTTGAATCTATCAGATCTCCAGCTCAAACTCAACTCGAACAAGACCGACGTACTCATCCTGGGACCCACCCGTTCAGCCTGGGCCGACTCCTGATGGCCAGCCGCTCTAAGATCTCCTCCCACCCCAACGGACCACGCACCCAACCTGGGCATCATACTGGACTCATCGCTCACAATGAACCGCCAAATCAACGCAGTTTCCTCAGCCTGCTCCCACAAGCTCCGCCTGCTCCGAAAGACATTCAGATGGATCCCCACAGAATCCAGAAAGACGGTCACCCACGCACTCCTCACTAGCAGACTAGACTACGGCAACGCACTCTAAGCCGGCGTCACCCAGAAACGGCTCAAGAAACGACAGAACATTCAAAGCACCGCAGCCAGACTGGTCCTCGACATCTTCAGCTACTGCCACATCACGCAACACCTCCAACAACTCCACTGGCTCCCAGTCAACAAGGGAATCGCCTTCAAGCTCCTCACACATGCCTACAAAGTTCTACACGACAAAGGGCCAGCATACCTGAACCACCGCCTCGCATTCCATGTATCCGCCAGACAACTTCGTTCCGCCCAACTCGCCCAGCCTCCGTCCCCAGGATTCACAAGCCCAGAACCAGAGGAAGTTCTTTCTCCTACCTCGCCGCCAATAGCTGGAACACCCTGCCCCTCAACCTCAGGCAATCAGCGTCGCTGACCCTATTCAAGAAGGACCTCAAGATCTGGCTCTTCGAATGATCACCTCTCAAAAGGGACCAGCAGTCCTATCCTTCACGCCCCTCACCCCCTGCGCCTTGAGACCACCTCACGGGTCAGTAGCCGCGCTTTACAAGCCCCTGATTGATTGATTTATTGAGTCCCAGAGCAGTCCCTCTAACAGTAATTTGAAGTGCTTATGAATACCGGGCATCCATTTTGTACCTCAATTTAAGTATATTGTCTTAACAGGCTGGGGTTGCATACAAAGCTAATACATTAAAAAAAAATGCAAAACTGGTAATCTAGGATTGAGATCGCTAATCTCTCTTCTGGACCGTCAAATGTTTGCAATGCTTCTGCTTCGGTGCTTGGAGGGGAAGGAAAATAAATGTTTCAAGACCTTAGTACCCTCCACCAGTTGTTCGCCCTGTGGGGTCTCACACATGTCTACAATGAAAAGGAGCCTTTATGTCTTTACTTTGTTGACTTCTGCAGGGAGTTCAACAGGGTGAACAGGCATTTACCGTGGGTAAAACTCTGCGTAATGGGAATACCTTCATAAAAATATACTTGGTCATGGGTTCAATTAAGCAATAATGGGGTATTACAGATACACTCATGAGACGTGTTCTTTCCTCTCTTTTCTTAGCATTATTCCTGGCAGATTAACCACAGACTCTTTAAAGCAAGGTATTTTTCTTCGACTCTGAAGACTCCTGACATTAGTATCTTACTCTATGCAGAGGATCTTGTGCTGCGTCATCATACTTCATTAGATTTACAGAGCCAGGTTAAATGTGGTAGCATCTTATTGTGAAAGTAAATGTTTGATGATTAATACCAGTGAAACTCAGATAATGGATTATGGAATGAAACAAACTCAATTTGGTTGCTCATTCGGTGGATGTAGATTGGAGGTTGTAAAGCAGTACACTTATCTGGTAGTCCTATTTACTAATAACCTGAGTCAGACTTCACATTGGGATGAAAAGGCTAAACTATCTTTGCAGGCTAAAAATCATACTATTCGTTCGCTATAGTTGGGCATCTTTAATCCTTGACTCGGTTTATGATTTAGTCTGACATTTCTTTTATGTTTGTTAATAGAGGGTATGAACCCCATAGCTGATGTCTGTCTTCGGGTAGGTAGCTTTTGACTCTAATATGACCTAGCCATCAACTTGGAAGCAGCAAGTTTAATACTATTTTCTAGTTTTGAAATACTAATTTCTTCCTCCCAATCCTTTTGTCCATAGTATAGAGAAAAGAAATACAAGTCATGCATTGAACTTCGTTCATTTACTAGTGATTTTAATTACATTGTTGGAAAACCCCTTCTGCAGTGAATTGAGCTGACAAAGACAAAGTTGCGATGTGAATGACAACATGACATTTGGTCATGTTACAGTTTAGGATGTGATATAATTTGATTATGAAAGATAGCAAAGCATTGTTTTTTTAATTTTTTTAACAAGATAAGGATTGTAATAGTACCCAGAATGTGCTGTCCAATGTTGTCCATTTTCTGAAAAAAAGTATGATGCTTTTTTCTTTTCAGATAATGGTAGTAAAGTTTTTTGTGTGTTTCTATTACTGGCTACAAAAGGATTACATGTGTTCCGAATTTCAAAACAGGACGAGATATTGTACCATGGTATTATCCTTTATTCAATAAGTGGTCATTCTTTTACTTTTTAAGGTTTTGTACATGCTTGCTTATAGTCAGCGTAATTATTCTTGTTGATGCTAGTATTTTCATTATTAATAGTGAGCCTTATCTTTCTAAAAATGTGAAAAATATGAACTCAGGAAAGAGTCCTTTGCAGCATTCGTCCTATATTTTCTTTATGATGATAACTTAAAAATCCATTAATCTAAAAAACATTATGGAAAATATTTTCGCCTGTTATATTATCCTATTGGGTTAAAAAGTTTTGAACAAAATATTTATGAAAGTAAGCACCAACACACTGTTCTGAACCACTTGTTTATCACAATGCCAAATTTACATACTGAGAACATGTACTACAGCCAGACAAGGGCTCACATTTGGTTTTAATTGCAAACCCACTAGTTCTCATTTGACATATACAAATATCACTCATATTGGTTACTGATGCAGTTGAATTATTTGTGGAAACTAGAGAAAAATATCAGTTTATGTGTAGTAACTTACATATATCCCAGAGACTATTACCCACAAATGCAATGCACTTGTTTGGAGTTTCATGGAAAATATTGTTCTAATAAGTTATGCTCTTCCACACTGCATTTTTGTAGTGCACTCGATAGATATGCCTCAAGCGATAGAAAAAGATCGATTTGCATGCATGCTGAGCATTTTAATACCAATTTGAAGGTGTTTGGCCGTAGCATTTAAAAGTACACATCCTAAAGAATCCCATACCACCATATGGTATACAAATACACAATCTACTCACATTTACAGCTATAATCTATTGGAATAGATGCCTGTCACCAAATGTCATACCATCCACACACATCCCTCACTACGGTACTGAGCTTTATAGTGAGTGGACATGTACAGTTCACGGTGTAGTAAAATGCATGTATGATACTTGCATTTACAGCTCATGCTTCATACTTACATTTTATATGTGATGTTGGCACAGTGGTCTAAAGCGTTCACTGCAGGGATCTGGATTTGGCCTAGTGTTCACAGGTTTGAATCCTAGCAGGTCACCTAACCTTTCATTCTTTCAATACTGCCAGGAAGAGTATCACTGAGTTAGGAAATAATAAATATCTATTATCTGTCAGTAGTATTAGGGGTCCCTTGGAATGGACCTGAGCTCTACAGCTTCACATGGTATGTTATGTGTCTGCAGATTTTGGCCCAACTAATACCCACAGCCAGTGGCGGCACGCAGAGGGAGTGCTACGGGGCGGGGGAGTGGTGGGGGGGGTAGTGGAGTCGGACATACGACGGGCAGGAGTAAGGTAAGTAAATAAATAAATAAAACTATTTACCTTGCGCTCGCTGCATCGCCAACCCGGCAATGCAGTGAGAGCAAGGTAAATAGTTTTATTTATTTACTTACCTTACTCCTGCCCGTCGTATGTCCGACTCCTCTACCCCCCCACCCAGCCCCGCCCTGCAGCACTCCCTCTGCGAGCCGCCACTGCCCACAGCATTCATGGAAATCTATCACCGGACGTTCTTAAAAAAACACACACACGCACCACACACACTTTTCCTTCCTGCAGTTTTTTGTTTACAATTTTCTATGTTCTGTCTCTTGATGTGGTGCTGTCCCCCTGAGGCGATCAGTCATTTAGTCTTGGCAATTTATACTGAAGTCTTGTTTCAGAGAGCAGGTAAGGCAGATTGTCTTGAAGAAGATGCTGGTCTGGAGGGGAATCAGCATAAATCTTTCAGTTGGGGTGATGTGGTCCAGCTGTTTCAAAACATTGGCAAGACGAACTGCAGCATGAAGGATGCCTTTGAGAGGTTCAAATAAGCAGTGGCGAAGGCTGTTGAGCCTGGCAATTTCTCCATTCAGGTGGGTGAGGACTGGACTGTGTACTGTTGGACTCTTCCATCTCTGCACCCAGGATTTGGAACAACATCCCTGTATCCATAAGGACCGACCCAACACAAAAGATCTGGACACACTGCTTTGAAGAACAGCAACAATCCAATTGCCACTTACCTTTCCTATCACTCATGAACTGTATTCTTGCCTTTGACCCTATACAGCCCACCGCTGCCTGATCTTACACCATATACATACAGTTGTTCTGATTTGTTTTGGACTGTTAGTTTCATTTTTTTTCAGGAGAAAGAGCTGGCAATGTGTTCTTTTAAGGAGAAGTGTTGTGTATGAATCCACTGTATTTTGCGTTGTATTTCAGCTGGTGGTGAATCTTTCTAAGTTCATGTTGCAAAATCAATCCTGAATCTGTGGTTGTTTGCTAGTGTTAAAATCAGGAGGAATTCTCTAGTCAGTCTTCACTTAAGGTGTGCTTAATGACCAAGTTTATATTCGCTCAAATCTCTTTTTAAGCACTGAATGTCATAAACTGATGAGCTTGTGAGGCGGAGTTGAGTGTTTTCTGTGTATTAAGGGATTTTAATGTTGTTGCTAGGGATTATGGATCCCAGGGATTCCATGAGAAGGTTGAACATGACGGGTTACAGAATGGGTCCGTGGTGTATTCTGCAGAAGATGGGGAGGTTCCTTGGTATTTGGGACAAGCTTATGGCAACTGCTGAGGTAGGAGTTGAGCCAGAGTATGGCATCCCAGTGTGTGGATCATTGCTTGATGGTTCACTGCAGGAGAAGGCTGCAGAGAGATTGAGTAGAATCAGCAGGTGTGGGTCATATTTGCAGATGAGGATGAGAACATCCTCTGTTACCTGAAGGGTAGCTGTCGGTGCTGCAGCGTGGTCTAAAGTGCTTTTGATAGGTATTTTTTGTTGGTCTAATCCAGTAGTTGGTTCGAGACTTCTTTTGCAAATGTTATAGCATCTTATGATCTCATGTTTATTTGAAAGAAAAAAACACTTTGTGTGGACTGATCTAGTTCACAGGATAGAGGAAGGTTAAACTTTACAGCCATTTTTAGCGCTTTTGCGGCCCACATTACTAACCAGAATAATCAAAGTAATATATCTGCAGCTCTAGGCTCCGAGATTCTTGGGAATCACGGAAAGCAAAGTGACCTGGTACAGAATTAGATTGGAAAATAGGGAGACATGACTTGCAGTTGGGAAACATTTTCCTGTTCATAATGCTCTGTAAACTTTGTGGTTTTGCCCATAAACACATAAATATGATCCCTCATATTGAGATATAAAAACCTACTGCAATTTACTGTTAGTGTCATTCAACAGTTCAACACTCCTGATAAAATTCATATCTAAGATTAATGTGCTTGCATAACTCGCGTTATAGGAAAAGGCCAAAATTACTGCCATGGTAGTTGCATTTCAAATTTTTACTTACATTTTACCTGCAGCATTTTTGAAGGTCGATTTGGAAATCGAAAGGCACCATATATTGTCGAAAAGAAGACATCCGAAGAAATCTATCCTAGTATAGCTTACGCTGATCACACCGAGTTTTTCAATCCACAATTCAATTCAAACCCCAGTATATTACGTGAATAAAATGATTTGCTTTTAGAAGTATCTGAAAGCTTACTAAAGATCATGGCTAAAAGAAGAAACCGTTCAATAATATGTTGCAGCCCTCTCGATACAGGACTTGTTATGTCTCGATTCACATATTCACGGGAAGGAAAGGGATGAAACTGACACATTTTACATTTGCGAGATGTTAGGTCTGCAGTATTTCGCCCCGGGCAGATCACCATCCGTTGACGCTTATCAACACCATACATGTTTGCCGAGTAGACAGCAGGGTGTGACCTGAGTTGATTGAAAACGGTTTTCCCGCTCATAAATTATTCCTGCATTTACTGTAAAAATCTAAATCCCCACTAGAAGAAAATGCCGCACCACAGCCTTTCAACATTTTTCCTGATAAAAACAGTGCTACTCGTGTGTAAGCATGATTACGTATCTCCAATAGTTGTGAAACATGGCGGTTCAGAACCTGTGGAGGAACAAATTGTATGGGCAGAAAGAATAAAATCAATCAATTACGTAATACAAGTGCTGTACTAATGGACCCTCATTTTGAGATTGTCATAAACGTTGCCTTGCAAGTGTATTTCTGTGCATTTATGCAATATGGTTTCTATTTAGAGGAAAGTAGTGTTACCGCATCAAGAAATAAGATAATGCCACTTCAGTGCATGGAAATTCTGTGCCCGTTATTTGTAGTTCTAAGTCTGCATGTGTACTCTGACACCTGCTCCGTCCTTACTAAAACAAATATAAAGAACTAAAATATGCAGAATTGATGGACAGGCATACAAATTGCAAAGGATCTCCTGGCCGAAAGGGACCTGTACAGCTGAACCAAGCTATCAACCGGCCCAAAAAACTCTTTGAAATCGTCAATCATGCAATACAACTAACTCTAGGGAATTAAATGACCTGGCCACACCTACCTGTGACGTGCTTGCCAATTTCTTCCACGAAAAAACCAAGACCATTGAGCTAGACATCCAATCCAAGATGGCCCTCCCGCAAACTATGATCCAAGATCCTAAATGGGGCGCTCTATTCGAAGTACATTTTAATAATCCAGGGGAAGTCACAAAAAACAATGCCTCTTGGCACACCTTCTCGCCAATCTCTCAACAAATTATCGACAGCACTCTTCAAGCAATCAACCCCTCCAATCATTTCTCTGACCCCCTGCCTCCTGCCCTGTTCAAAATTTTAAAAACATCTATCCTACCATTATGGGCTAAAATTGTAAACGCCTCCCTGAGTCAAGGTGTCATTCCGGACTGCCTTAAAATAGGGCAGGTCACACCTATACTAAAGAAAGCTGATGCCTCTCCATCTGATCTAAACAACTACCGTCCTATAACCAACATCCCCACTTTGGCGAAACTTTTGGAGAAATGTGTACAAATTCAATTAAGCAACCACATTAAGAATTACAACCTCTTAGACAGTCACCAATCGGGCTTCCGCCGAGGACACAGCACAGAATCTGCACTCACACACATCATGGATGATATACTAAAAATGCTTGACCGCAATGAATCATGCCTTTTGATACTTCTTGATCTGTCCTCCGCCTTCGATACGGTCAAGCATGACAACCTTCTGTCCTTATTGGAACGTAGGATGGGCCTCTCGGGCACAGTGTTGCAATGGTTCTCCTCCTTCTTGAATAACAGAACTCAAAGAATCAAGATGAAGAATTCACTCTCGCAACCTTCTATGGTCACACTTGGTGTTCCGCAGGGATCTGCCCCATCACCCATTCTTTTCAACCTCCTAATGGAGCCTTTGGCGAACGCACTGAAATCAGCGAACATTCTATATCACCTGTACGCGGATGACACCCAGTTGTATCTGAAAATCACCTCGCCAGATGACTTCATTGCCCTCAACACTATTCTTCTGAACACGCAAAGCTGGCTCACTAACAACCACCTCATGTTGAATACCAAAAAACGGAATTCATTCTCATCTCGCCACCAAGCCACACACCAAAACTAGACCTATGGTTAAATCACCTAACCTCCTTTGACTGTGTCCCCTCGTCATTGACTCAGCAAAATCCCTAGGAATCTCCATAGACAAACATCTGAATATGCAGTCGCACATCTCTATGGCCACCAAGGGAGCTAATCACAAGATGAGTATATTAAGGAAACTCAAACCCTTCCTCCCTCAGGCAGATCTAAAAACGGCAGTACAAGCCCTAGTGCTACCAAGATTAGACTACGGAAGCACCACCCTCTGTGGTCTCCCCAAATACAAGTTGGCTCCGCTGAGAGCAACACTGAATGCTGCGGCTAGACTGGTATCAGGAACCAAAAGTAATAGTCACATCTCACCAACCTTGAAAGCACTGAATTGGCTGCCTTACGAGGCAAGAATACACCTTAAAGTGGCCTGCATGACGCACAAAGCAATTCACAACAATACACCCAGCTACTTGGCTCTAAAGCTGTAAAGATCGGGAGGCTGCAGACAACTACGAAGTGCAAGCACTTTCCTTCTGAAACCGCAATCCTTCCATAAAAGGAGAACTGGTTGCAGAGCTTTCTCCGGGATTGCACCAAAGATTTGGAACTCTTTACCCTCACTAGTGCGTGGAATCACTTCCTTTACCGCATTCAAAAAGGAAGTAAAAAGACTACTAATGAACAAATTCATGTCCTAAGTTTTAATTATAGGATGTCACCGAGTCATCTCTAAGATTTGAATACCATTGCCTATCTCAGATGGATTGGACGAGTCTACTGTATTTAAGACTTATATCACAGCCTTTTTTTTTTTTTTTTTAAAGAATGGAATGTAGTGTAAAGCTTAATTGGCTGTGGGTCCCCTTGGTCATCTATACATTTTATATCCACTATGAATCGATAGAGGCTATAATTTGTATGTTTGCTTGCACAATCACCTAAAGTTCATTAACTGTCTATTGTACAACGTCCTGCAGAATCATGGTTCTCTATGTTTGTTTATTCATATTTTTATATTTCTATTGTACAAAGTGACACATTTGAATGCGAGTATACCGCCTCAACCTTTTATGTTCTTATACTGTAAAGCGCTCTGATACCCTCGTGGGTCACGTTCGCGCTATATAAAACTTTATAAATAAATAAATAAATAAACTCCTCCAGTCAAGAATCTTGGCGTCTGGCCAGATTTAGAGTTTTTGTTGACTCACTTGGTTAACAAGGCAAATCCTATAATACCAGACCTTTAAACACATTAAATATGGGAACCACCATGTTTTCCCCCCCGGCTTGTCTACGGCAACTGCTTTTGTCATTGGGTTAACTCAATTCATCATTGAAGAGTACAAAACAGTGGCTCAACTGCAGAAAAACAACGCCCTTATCTTGACCTTTTTTCTTAGGTGGCTGCTGGTTACCAGACACATACAGGCAAAACACTCTGTCACACCTGATGCATCAAGACCCCCTTGCTCTCACTAAAACTCACACTACACTCCAACAACACTCCTATGCTCCTTCTTTGACCTCCATACTTAGTCTGCTGATAATTAATGGTCCTGACCACAACACGCTGGAATCAGTTACACACCAATATCGGAGACATAGATTTCCACCTCACCTTCCAATAAATAATTAGTAGACTTGTAATGGTTAATAGTTATTCTACACTCTAGATTGTCAAAAGAAAACTAGATACACATTTTTATAGGTGGATTGCAGGATTCCATGTAGGCACCCTTGTGAAGCTCAACATCCTCACTGAAGGAAATGGCCACATCCCATTCCACAAACTTGCCCCATTAAGGTAGCACTATCAGTTGGGATGCCCACGATATAGACCCTGTTCCCTTTGATGTTATCAGATCTACATGCGTTTTTAATTCCATACTTATCGAGGCATATGAAAATTCTGTTGCTGCTTTCTTTTCCATCATTACCAAGCCTCAGGGGTGTGGAATTTAATAAAATATCTACTTGTCCATGGAACAGGTTGCTTCATAAATCTACTTGTCCTGTAAAAAAAATCCACTTGTCCCTTTGGCACCACGTAGTGCAGCGACAAATTATGGCAGCAGTCTCATTAAATAAAAGCTCTGATATTTGCCTTTCTAATTATGCCAGGGCTTATACTATAGTAGGGTTTGAATTCTAGCAATCTCCTTATTTTGCCACCTTCCTGCAGATCTACATCCTGGGGCTGGAGGTTGCATTAAGCAATAGTTCCAGGGTTGGAAGGTATGCCCTTTTGAGCTTGTGCAAAGTTTCTAAATTGCATGTTTTTAAAAAAAAAAAAATTTTTTTTTTATTTTTTTAATAAAGTTTTATTGAGAATCCAAACACGGATAACAAAAAAGGTACAAATTACACTGTACATGGTATTGTAACCCAAAAGAACATTGCAAATCAAAAAGGGCAGCATACAAAGATGAAGTAAAATGCATTTCCAGGTCTGTTTACACTGAAATCTAGGCCAAGAAGAAGGTGCAGTGTGCCTAGTACGACGTGTGCCCTGATATGTACAGCAGCAGCAGGTATCTACTGATTATGTGGAGATGTGGCAGTGCCCTGCGTCCCGATAACTGTTACGCCCCCCGCTCCGTTATGCTGGGATTGCGTTGCGGTGTCTACCCCCTCCCCTGTCAGCAATAAATAATTTTGGAAAGGTTGCCAAATATCTACTGGGCGTGCAGCTGGTGGTTGCAGTTGTGCATACACTTCGCTTGTGGTGTTGCAGTATGTCATACTACGAAACCAACCCTGCAATGTGGGGGCCCGTTTACTACCCCATCCCAGGGCAACTTCACGCTTCGCAAGCAGGAGCGCTATGGCGACAAATCGTCGTTTAGATTTAGGGATTAAATTGCATGTTTTAGGGGTTTTTGCCAGCTCTTCTCTAATCTTTTCCCATACTGAGAAAGGTTGGAAATTTACTCCCGACAATGGCTGAAGTAAAACAAATATTTTCTAGGAGTACGATTTTCTAGCCTACCTCTGCAAATTCTTGTGAATTCATGAAAGCGATAGATCTGCACTAAAGCAAGGACATATACCATGGGTGCAATTTTGTGACTTTCTTTAAGAATTGGGCCCCTAATTAGGTCTGGAGTTAACCAAGACCTTTTGCTTTTATTAAAATTCTATCCCTCTATCTTTACATCGCCTGGCTTCCGCTGAACGCAGTTCGTGGAATGTAACGGTCACAGATCTACATCTTTTATTCTTCCATGTGAGGTACCACAAGGGTCGGCTTTGAGTCCCACTCTTTTTTAATCTGTACGTTACCCCTTTAGCCTCTCTGATCAAAGGCCTTGGCTTCTCAGTTGTCTCTTATGCTGACGACACCCAAATTGTAGTGTCAATCACAGAAAACCCTGATAGCACGGCAGAACGTTTCCACAACTGCATGTCACAGATCGGTAGTTGGATGTCCAACAATTGTCTGAAGTTAAAGTCAGACAAAACTGAGGTGCTGCTTTTTGGCAATCACCCATCATTTTGGTCCACTAAATGGTGGCCTCAAGAAATGGGTGCGCTCCCAACACCTGTCCCTAAGGTGAAAAATCTGGGAGTCCAATTTGATGAAAATCTTTCCTTTGTGGGACACGCCAATGCCATCACTTCATCGTGTTTCTTTATTTTTAAATCACTTAGGAAGGTTTTTCCTTTCATCCCTCTGGACCTACGTAATGCAGTGATCACTGCTCTGGTCTTTTCTAAAATAGACTACTGCAATGAGCTTTTTTTGACTGCCCATAAGAAAGCTCTGGTCAAGCTCCAAATGGTTCAAAATGCAGCTGCCAGATTGCTTCTGGGAATACCAAAACATCAATCGGTCTCCAAGTCTCTCCCCTTACTTCATTGGCTCCCGGTTAGAAAGCGGGTGATGTTCAAATCTCTATGCATAGCCTTTAAGGCCCTTCATCTTGTGGGTCCAGAATCCATTAAACAACTCTTTCAACAATACATCCCTTCCAGGACTTTAAGATCCTCCTCCCAGGCCAATTTGGTTGTACCTAAATTCAAAAGAGCTACTTGGGGAGGCTAGAGCTTTGCAGTGGCCACTGTCAAACTCTGGAATTCGATGCCCGACACTAAAATCCACAAAAAATCTGTTTACCTTTCACAAGGCTCTTAAAACCTGGCTGTTTAACAACTAGCTCAGTACTGTCATCTACTTCTCTTGCCACACACACTGTTGTCTGACCTTTTTCCTTACCTTGGTTCACCCTTTGGAAGTCAGCGCCTAGACACATACGGGTAGTAGTGCGCTTTAGAAATCCTACTTTCATTTCATTTCTTTCACAAGGAGCATATTGGCACACAAATTAGTTTTGCTCAGTGCCTAGGACTACTGTGGCAATGTGTGCTTTTTGAGACCCAAAAAAATATTATTGCTTTTTGCCATTGTTTGTTATAATGGTGAGGGCCTGGCAGCTCTCACAAAGTTATACAAAAACCATATCAAAACAAGACACGCATTGACAAAACCAAAAGGCTCACCACCAATCTCAGACCTATTGGCTTTGGCTATGCTTGTTTATTCTAATTTTTCCCATTACCTTGTTGATACTGGTTGCACTGATTTTCCATTATGAATATTTTTTGGAACTACTAGCATGCATCAAAACATTTTACTAAATGATGCTTCAAAAAAATGTTACCTACAATTTCACAGTAATTTAGCAAAACGTTTTTTTTCCTAGTTGCATTGTTTTTCAACTTTTTATTTTGAAAGCAAATGATCATTAATCTTTCTTTCAAGCTTCTGCAGATATTTGCATCTAATTAGAAAGCATTCTGGGAGCATTGTATGTAGCCTCATATTGTTAAATTTTGCAATCGCGTGTACACATTTTTAAACTGGAACCACTGTCAGTAGTGCAGTCCGAACTTACAACATTTCCTTAGAGCACTCACTCTAATAAGAAAGGCTTTGTATTAATGAACCATAAATGCAAGTTCGAACAGCATTAACATATGGACACAAATATTAGCTCAACTGCAGACAATGCCCTTCCCTGATCCCTAATGTGGTACTGTAAACTGGCAACCAAAGGGTTTGTGTTGCAGGGAGTTGGGCAAAAGGACAAATTAAACATTAAAACTTGTCGTCCGTGACCCCAAACAATATGTCCTCGGAGTCAGGCTATAGGAATTCCAAACCCCTGCCAAGGCTTCTCAGTTAGTTAAGCTTCCCATAATACGTCGCTCTTTAGATACACTCAGCGCTCCAGACGCTGCCGCCTTCTCTCTCCTCTCACTTCCTACCCTGACTTAAGGAAGTGCACCGCGCGGACGCGCAGCCTAAACTGGGAATCAGGTCAGACGCTGCACTCTGCCATATACTGCCCGCCTAACCGCATTGTTTAATATTGATTTTATACTTTTGAAAAAAATTCCACTGCGCCGTCCTTACCCTCATTTTTATTCTTCTCCACTTGATGTGCAGTCCCCGTTCCGCCACGGCTTGTGCCGCTTGAGCGGAGGGACTCGCACCGCCATACTTCTCCTCACACAGGAAGTTTTCACTTCTACAGTCAGCGCTACAGACGCTGCCGCCTTCTCTCTCCTCCCACTTCCTACCCTGACTTAAGGAAGTGCACCGCTCGGACACGCGCAGCGGCGCGCCAAAGGCAAGCCTGGCCGTCGCCGGACGCTCTGGCCTTTTTCCTGTTGCCTTTTCACCCACTTTTTTTCCTCTCACACCCCCCACAAAGCTGTTAGTACCCATGTAATGTAATGTAATGTAAACTCTACTTGTAAAGCGCACTGTGACCCAACGGGTATCCATGGCCATCATACAGTATTCCAGCCAAGAACTTCACACACTTAACATAGCTAACTGCTCTGCGAAATCCATAAATCTCCCCTCGTTAGCATGCTTCACTGTTGGTAAAACAGAGAACCTCTCTAATTATCGCCCCCCCCCTCTAAATCTCCCCCTATTGATCTTCCAAGTGGCATCCCGACAGACTTACCTAATCAGCTAACAGGGATATACTGCAATGCCCGTTCCATCCCTAAACACGCTCTCGAAATCTGGACTCTGCTAGATTTCGAGAAACCTGACATTTTGTTTGTCACAGAAACATGGCTCCATGAGTCTGCGCTCCCTGACATTGCGACAGCCTTCCCCCCGGACTACCAACTGATCAGACTTGATAGGAACAACAAGAGAGGTGGCGGCCTAGCAATAGCTTTTAGAGCCAACTCTAAATTTAGCATAATGGAAACTTTCCTTCTGGACTGGGGAGAACTCTGCATATTTAAAATGGACTGCTCAACCAAGGGGTCCTGAAGAGGTGCCTTACTCTTCCGCCCTCCTGGCAACAAAACCAATTTTACCAATCATCTGATAGAGACCATTGCGCCTCATGTATTGGCTGCTGATAATTTTCTTCTACTGGGAGATTTTAACCATCATGCTGAACTTCTATCTGATATTCATACCAACACTCTCATCTCGAGCCTAAATACTCTGGGCCTCAATCAGCTGGTAGTTGGCCCCCACATTCAGCAGGCCACACACTCGACCTCCTATTTACCAACTCGTCCTACATTAAGGTGGAGTCTCCAATCCCAGTCCTTTGGTCAGACCACCCCCTATTAAAAGTTTCCTCTATTCACAGCAACCCATGTAAAGAACCAATATTGAGTAGGCCATGGAATAAAGTCAATTTAGCCACTTTCTCTCTTCATTTCACCCCTCCCTCCCAACTTAACACAGACAACCTCAATTCTGCAGCTGAATCTTTTGAGGAAGCAATCAGCCAGGCCCTCGACATTATTGCTCCCGTAATAAAAGTCAAACGTCTTCACAAAACATCACCTTGGTTCACTGCCGACCTAAAATCCGATAAGCTAGCTGCTAGGAAAGCAGAACGCAAGTGGAGGCACTCAAAAAGTGCCGATGACAGACAGACATGCCTATAAATCCACCCATAGACGCTACCTTGATCATATAGCAATGGCCAAAAAAATGTATCTAGGCGATAGAATAAATAAGGCTTCCAGCTCTTATAAAGAACTTTATAAAATATTAAAAGAATTCACCAGTTCCACCTCATGTCAGCCGGAACAACTCATTTAGCAAGAGTGGGCGGACACCTTGTCCTCCTTTTTTGTGGACAAAATTAACAACATCCACAGTCTTTTTCCCCACAAGGCTGGTGAAAATCAGCACCATTGGCCCGTCAGCAATCATTCCCTGAATCCTACTTCCCTGAATGAATTCACTGAATTCACCCAAGAGGAAGTCAGCACTGCCCTCTGCAAGGTCAAATCCGGCTCCCCTGCTGACCCAGTCTCCCCTCATATCCTGTCTATAATTGGGCCAGCCCTTCTCTCAGGCCTCACCAAGCTTTTTAACCTATCCTTACGACACTCAACTGTTCCAACCAGATGGAAAGCGGCCATGGTCAAGCCCATATTAAAGAAGCCGACCCTGGACCCTAAGGAGCCAAACAACTATCGGCCTATCTCCCTTTCTTTGGGAAGGTGCTGGAGTCACTAATTAATAAACAACTTACTACCTTCCTGGAGAGTAATAATCTACTGGACCTTTCTCAATCCGGGTCCCGGGCCTCACACAGCACTGAAACCGCTTTGCTGGAGGTAGTTGTTAACATAAGACTCTCCCTTGATGCTAGACAATCAGCCATCCTGGTTCTACTCGATCTGTCGGCTGCCTTCGACACCATCTCCCACACCACGCTTGTGAATCGTCTGTGGGAGATGGGTGTCAGGGGCACTGCATTGAACTGGCTCAGGAGCTACATGACAGATCGAACCTCGAAAGTGCATGTGGGTACTTTCGTCTCCAGTAGCCAATCCATAGATAAGGGTGTCCCCCAGGGCTCTATCTTGAGCCCCACACTCTTCAATCTGTACATGGCACCCCTAGCAAGTGTGATCAAATCATACGGCTTTGACACAGTATCGTACGCTGACGATACTCAGCTGCTAATCACGTTAGGATCAGACCCGAATGATACCAAACTTCGATGCAGGAAGTGTATGTCTGATATACACATCTGGATGCAAACAATCATTTGCTACTTAATGCCAGCAAGACTGAAATCATCCTCTTCGGCAAAGCACAAACCTTGTGGTCGAGTGACTGGTGGCCTCCCAATCTCAGCACATGTCCTTCACCCAAGTCGGTAGTTCGTAACCTAGGTGTGCTGATTGACAATCACCTCTCCATGACTGATCATGTGGCCAGCATTTGTTACGGATTAATGCGCAGCCTTCGTAAGATCTTCCAATGGGTTCCACTGTTATCCCAAATGCCGCTGGTTCAAGTATTAATTATCAGTCGGCTAGACTATGGAAACGCCCTAATGGCCTCCATCAACGAAGAGCTCCTTACCAAATTACAGGTCCTTCAAAACACAGCTGCCAGACTGGTATTAAACCTACCGTCCCGATCTCCCTCGATACCAAGTCTGAGAGTTCTCCACTGGCTTCCCATCCGAAAACGCATAACATTTAAGATTCATTGTCTGGTCCACAAAACCATCTGTGGATACGGTCCACATTATCTTGCAAATAAACTGATCGGGTCTAACCCCTCCAGAACTCTCAGATCCGCCAATAAACATCTTATCCCATTCAAGATCCGCACCGCCAGAAAGGGTGGGAGATCTTTTTCACATCTTGCCCCCACCCTATGAAACTCACTCCCTCTGCATCTACGTATGGAGACCGGCCATAGAAAAATTTGTAAGGCTCTCAAAACCTGGCTGTTCTGAGTTCTCTTCTTCCTACCTGCTCTCTTTCTTTCTCCTCCACTGTTTCTCGGGATAGGCTAGCGCTTTGAGACCTTCGGGTGAAATGTGCGCTTAACAAAATCTCATAACAGAAAGCCAGCAGAGGGAAATTCAAGCAAATCGGGCTGCTTTTCTGATTCTCCGTTTAATTCTGAACAGTGTGCCCTCTATTGAAGGAATTTTCTAATACCATCATAGCCCTTGAGTCTCAGACTAAACTGGTCTCAAAAGTCATTTTCTGTTTTATAGGCCCTTGCCTTTTGGCCCATGACATGGGGAGAGCGCTATTACCAACCATTTAATCCTCGTCAGCTGGTCTAACTGCTAAGGTAGTATAGCATACACATATCTTATTTCGGGAAAAAGAAAAGTAGCAGCTCTTGTGAATGACTTGATGAGGGTTGCAATAATCATTGATACAAAGGCCTTTCAGAAAATGGTTCTGTTATACTTGTATCATTTGAATACCATCTCTGCTGCCTTGATAAAAAGGTTATGCATCTTCATATCAAAGTGATGATATCAACTTTAACCATGGCTACTTAGCTATATTACGTCTCTAGAGGACAAAATTATTGTTATGATCCACAAGAAAGGAGATCACTCCCAGCAGTGGCATCAGCTTACTTAGGCTGCACTATAGACTGTCCTGCATTAATTTTGTACCTCATACTGAATATTCTAGAGAGCCCTTGGTCTTCTAATTCCCTCTCTTGTGGTTGCAAGTTAATTAGCTAAAGAATGTGGCTATTACTCAGTTCTTAGGTCCCAGTTTACTACCTGCATTCCATTTCAAGCTATAAAGTAATTTTAGTTTCATCTGTCTCGAAACCTGGGCTACAGAACAAAACATTAGCTTTCTCCTTCAGCAGAACACTGCGCAGGGAAGTGAAGAGACAAACAACTGTTTAGTTTCCACTGCATAGCAAGTTAATCAACAGTGAAAGGTGAAAGACTTTTCATAGCATCTATCACGGCCTTTGAAAAGGAGAGAAATAAAGGACTCCTCCCTGAATTCCAGGAAATCATGTGTGAGCCTTGAGAACTTACATGTGTGACCTCCAACAGTTCTACTTTTATCAGTGTTCTGACTCATTCTGAAAGCAAATTACTTCGTGGTGATGGTAAAGAGGAAGAACAACAATAATCATTCCTGGCATGTTCTACTCAGTAGTGTAAAGGAGTATGAAAGCTTGCCAGTCATAAATGTCATGGGAAAGGTTTGTTTATGAGTAGTAAGAATTTCATTGTGGAAGTTGGGTTCAAAATCCACACTCTGCGTGGTCCTAGTCAGGAAACTCCACTTGACTCGGCCATAGTCCATTTGGCATCCACCCAGGTAATGATGGTTGGCCCATCAAAAAATCTTGCGTTCTGTTTTTGATGTTGTTGAAGGTCTATCAACGTAGGCAATTGCCTTCCCCATCTGGATATTGCTTGTCTGATCCAAGCTGACTAAATGAGGCATAGGCTTAGGTATTCACCTGGCTAAGATCTTGAAGGTGGCAATCTCATCGAAAACGGAAGCATTATGAGAAAAGCTTGACCCTCCTAGTTTTGGATCCAGGTTCATAGATTGTTCCGATGAATGTTGTGTAGTGCGGTATGCCACAAGAAAAATATTACATAGGTTTTGGAGTTCTTGCAAAAGTTTATGGAGAAGTTTTCAGAAAACATGGCCAAGTAGCTTTGCTCATTAGGTCAGGCTTGACATTGCAGCTGTCACCAAAACGTATGTATTCAGCAGAAAAAAAGTTTCAAGAAGCGCCACTGAAAGGCAGCCTTTGACTCAGCCTACATAGTGATCTTCATTCCTGTAGCATTAGATTGGGCAGAATTTATGTGCTTCTGCTAAAGAGAGTGTTTGTGCTTGCATTGCTGTTTATGCCTTGTTGACAAACTTGTGCTAGTACGTACTGTAGGAATGATTTGGCTGTGGCAGCAAGCTAACAAAGCCGTATGTCAGATGCCATCGGTCTGATCTGCTCATTACAAAAAGGTATGACAATGGCAGTAGGACCTATTTATTGTGAAAAGCATATGTTAAAGCCAATGGAGCTTTGTGGGCAGAACGTTATTTTACTATGTTGAATCTTGTAGTCGGGTATTTTGTTACATGGAATATCCCATATTACTGTATTAGGCAAGGGTTTTGGTGTTGGTTATCCCCACTGACAAACGAAATGAAATGAAAATTTTTTTATAAAGCGCGTAGCTACCCTAAGGCATCAACAGACACGGACAAAGAGAGCCATATGATTAAGTGGAATTCTGGAAGAACCAGGTTTTAAGGAGTCTCCGGAAGGGCATCAGGTTGGGCTCCCCACGTATGTGGGGAGGGAGAGCGTTCCATAGCTTAGCAGAGTTGTAAGAGAAGGAACGCCCGCCACTTCTAGCTCTTTTTATTTTAGGAAGCACGGCAAGTGAGAGGTTAGCCGAACGGAGGCTTCTGCTTGGGCGGTAGGGGGTGATCATAGATCGACTCAGTCGGTCCATTCCCCCAGAAGGACTTGTGCGTGATACACATAGCCTTAAATTTGATTCTCTCCTTTATAGGCATCCAATGAAGGCTCTTCAGTGCCGGCTTGGCCGATTGCCGGTAGGGGATCTGGAGGAGCAGGCGAGCTGCGCAGTTCTGAGTGATCCGTAGCTTGGAGATTGTGGCTTGGGGAGCTCCTAAATAAAGGGCATTCCCATAGTCCAGGCGTGATGAGACAAGAGCCTGGACCATTATCCTTCTTGCCTGAAACGGGAGGAGAGGAAGTATTTTGCGGAGCATCCTCAGGATGCCATAGCACGTGGCTGATAATTGTGCTGCCTGATAATCAAAATTCAGGGAGCGATCCAGCCACATGCCCAAGCTTTTGATCTGGTTCTATGGTTCCGGTTCTTTGGTTCCGGAGCGGGGCCAAAACAGGCCATAGCAGCCCTGAGTTGAAGATTGGCGAGTTGCCGAGGAGCATAAGCTCCGTCTTGTCTCCATTTAGTTTCAGGCATGAGAGCTCCATCCACTTGGCTACCTTCTCTAGGCAGTAGCCTAGGTCGCCGGATGACTTTTCAGGGTGGTTTAAGGCGACCATGAGCGTTGTGTCATCGGCGTATGTCACTATTTTTATGCCAAATGGACGGACTATCTCTGCCAGTGGACTCATATAAACATTGAACAATGTGGGACTCAGGGAGGATCCCTGAGGCACACCGCAGCTGAGAGACATGCATTTAGATATGACATCTCCTTCGAGGACCTGAAAGGACCTGTCTTCTAAGAAGGACTGCAACAAGGTGATGACACCCCGTCACCCCAAGACTCCTGAGTCTACGGGTCAAGATGTTATAGTTGACGGTGTCAAATGCAGCGCTGAGGTCCTGGAGGATGATAGCCGCCGTACCACCTTGGTCCAGAATTTTCCTGGACTCTTCAACCACTGTTAAAAGAGCAGTTTCCGTCCCATGTTGGGGCCGGAACCCTGTCTGTGACGGGTGAAGAAGATTGTTGGATTCTAGAAACCCGGATAGGACTGAATTGACGTCTCTCTAGGATTTTACTGAGCATCGGGAAAAGGGAGATGGGGCGATAGTTCCCCAAATTATCCCGGTCAAGATTAGGTTTTTTAAGTAGAGCTTTCACCATTGCACATTTCCATGGCGGGGGAACCACTCCAGAGGAGATGGAGGAATTGACCAATTCAAGAATTGTTGGGAGAATTGTTCCAGCAACTGAGGTCAAAGCATGAGGAGGGGCGGGATCCCTAGGGGAGCCTGATTTAACAAAAGCTGAGATGGATTCTAATGTTTTAAGGTCCAACAGAGGGATTTGTTCCAACACTACTTGGGTACAATGAGATGGGACAGTTGTAGGAACCAGGTCTTTATGACTGTCTGTAAGAGGAAAAGTTACATATATGTTTTGGATTTTGTCGTGGAAAAACTCTGCCAAGTTGTTGCAGCGGGCAAGGGCGCCATCCGTGGTGACTTGTTGTGGGGGCAAATTAAGGAGAGTTATGGCGATGCGAAAAATTTCCCTAGGGGAGTTAGATGCTAGGCTGATTTTTTTCCTCAAAATAGGAGGCTTGTGCGGATTTAATTCCGGCTTGATAGATTTTAATAGCCTCCCTATATTTTAGTTTGCTAGATTCCGCATAGTCCCTTCTCCTTTTTCTCTCTAATCTTTTGCAGATTTGTTTAAGTTCACGTAGCTTAGGGGAGTACCATGGAGAGATCTAAGGCCTGCATTTTTTATATGTAGATTTTTTGGGAAGAACATCGTCTAGAGAGGATTCGATCCAGTTGTCAAATTTATCATTGGCCGAGATGAGGTTCGGATCGCTAACAGGCCTAGTGGCTTCAAGAGCTGAGATCCATTGTTCTAAGGGAAGCTTAGACCAGGTGCGTTCCTTGCTGCCAACTAAGCTAAACGATGAAAATGGACCCGTGATGTCCCATGACAGCGGGATCAGAAAGTGGTGACCATGGCAGCGGTGATGGGGCCCCCACTGAGAGTTCTTCACTATTAGTAAAAATGGGATCAAGTAGATGCCCCTTGACGTGGGTAGGTCCAGAGAGACTCTGTTTAAACTGGAGCGCAGAGAGATTCCTAACCAGCTCAGAAGCAATCGAGTCGATAGGATCGTCTAGATGTAGGTTAAGGTCACCTAAAACCGTAAAGTTGGAGGGGGAGCAGGCTAGGTTAGCAATGGCTTCAGGGAGAGCCTTGAGAAATTGCCCATAGGCTCCGGGTGGGTGATATATTAATAGGCCTGAGAAAGTGAGGGTGGGCGAGAAGCCTATAGAAAAGGAGAGATTCTCGCAGTCCGGTAAAGGGTCAGCAGTGAAGCGACATTTAAACAGATCTTTGTAAATGATTGCAATGCCCCCACCTCTGCCACTCTTTCGATCCAGCCGCTGAATGAGGTAGCCATGAGGGAGGGATTGTGCAAGGACTGGGTCGGACTCGTTGTTGAGCCATGTTTCGGTTAGAAATAGGGCCTCGGGGCGTTCCTCCTCTAATAAAATAGAGATTTCAGTGGCGCGTTTTGGAAAAGATCTGCAGTTCAGTAGCAGCATCTTTAAAGGAGCTTGCTTTTTGGCTGGTATCTGGGCTTTAAGAGATGGACAGAATTTGAAGGAACAGTGGGGGCCGATGGTGTTGTCTTTAGATGGAAGCATAGAGTGTAGACAGTTACCAGTTACTTTTCCCCTAAGACAGTGGCGGAGTTGGGGGGAGTAGAAGATTATAGTTGAAGGAGTACAGACAGGAGTTGTGGCCCCTGGCACCGGCCGGGCGTGGCCGGGCGCAGACGGGCTTGCCTTAGGCGCGCCCGCTGCTCGTCGTGGCTGGCATATGTTTAGATAGGTTCAGCAGCTAGACTGCTAATCGTGTGACTCCGCCCCCGCCGCCTGCCCGGAAGTGAGGTGATTCGTTTCCGTTTACTCCCTCCATGCAATCGGGACAGCCCGTGGTGGACCAGGGAGCAGATCGGTTTGTGCTTCCGGTTTGAGGAGTGCCAGGTAGGGAAAACAAAGTGCGAGTGCCAAGCGGTATTTCCTATGAGGTTTTTAAAATAGAGTTTGCAGTTAAAAACAAGGTTTAAACACTTAAAATTGCCTTACTTCGATCGCGCGTCCGCTGCCCGTCGTGGCTGGCATATGTTTAAATAGGTTCAGCAGCTAGACTGCTAACCGTGTGACTTCGCCCCCCTGCCTCCTGCCCGGAAGTGAGGTGATTCGTTGCCGTTTACTCCCTCCACGCAATCGGGACAGCCCGTGGTGGACCAGGGAGCAGAGCGGTTTGTGCTGCCGGTTTGAGGAGTGCCAGGTAGGGAAAACAAAGTGCGAGTGCCAAGCGGTATTTCCTATGAGGTTTTTAAAATAGAGTTTGCAGTTAAAAACAAGGTTTAAACACTTAAAATTGCCTTACTTCGATCACGCGTCCGCCAAACTTTGGTGTTAACAAGATTTGCACTATGACAGTACTTGCTAGGTCGTCTTAGGAAGTGTTTTGCATTGTTTTGTCAACTGTAATTTTGTACAGATTTGTAATTTTAGGCATAGCTTATAGCTGGGTCAGCCATCTTAAGCCATTGGTTGTTTAAATTTTTTCCATCTATGACAACGTGTAGCATGGGGCAGTTGGTCATCTCTTTCCAGCTTTATTACGTTTGCTTCTTTATGTTATGCCTCTTGCCTTTGATGAGCTTAGTTATTTCTGAGCCAACGACACAAGAAACCCTGGTCTCTCAGAGAGGCGGTTTTAGCCCGCATTATGCCTAGGTTCTAATATGAGGAGGTTACCCTATGATGAAGCAATGCCACCTTCGGGTGAGTGAGGGAAACAGTCCTTTAAAAGGCACACTCCGTTAGCAGTTATCTGTATGTTTTAGACCCAGGGGTTTCTTTTGTGTTGTTGGTTTCTGAGTAGTGTAGTCACTCCTGCAATCTCTAAACCTCCTCTGGCCCTCTTTGTGTTTTGATTCTTAGTTATTTCTGGCCATTAGCAATATAATTGCCCTTCTCCAGTTAGGTCTGGCTGGACAGCCTTACGTGATCAGCAACAAAAAAACTTCAGAGTAGTACTGAGAGCGGGGCTAAGGCTCCACCCACATGTTTGTTTCCCTGAGTGCAGGATTTGATTGAGCTGACGTTAAATGCCTCCACTGAAAAGAGAGCTTGTATTGCACTTTTGGCAAAGCTTATACTCAATACAGCAGAGTTAGTTATGATGGCAAGTCACTGAAATGGTTATAAACCTGATCTGTTTATTATGAAACATTACAATAAAGGCACTATGACATATCGTGAAAGGCATATGTTGACATCAATTGATCTAAGGGTGGATAGTTATTGCTCTGTATGAAAGCCTGCAGAGAGTGATTTTGTTACATGGAGTCTCACGGATTTCAGTAGTCTCAGTTATAGTAGTTCCAGTAGGTGTTTAAGTGCACGTTGTTATCACATTATGTTTCAGGCTATAGAATGGCATTTAGTTACAAGTAATCTTACAGATTGCCGTAGAAAGCAAGGGTTTTAGTGTTGGCCACTCACTCTTATAAACATCAGGGATGTTTACTGTGATGGTACTTTTTAAGACCTATTGGGTGGGGTTGGATGGCAAACTGTGGTTTTCTACATATTTGCAATTTTAATATTATAATTGTATGCATGATTGTTACCAGTTTATGTGCACTTGATTAGGCCTATTTTGGTTATGATGTCAAGCCAATGGTTAAAGCTATAGGCTTTATCGGCTTATTGGGAAAAGCTATGACAGATTCCATAGATCTGATGTGTTTATTATGAAACTTTATGACAAAGCTGGTAGGCCCAACAGCTTGTGTTAAAGGCAGTAGGATAGGCATTTAAGGATGGTTGTTATTACACTATGCTAAATTCTGTAGGCAGATATTTTGTTACATGGCATCTCACAGTTAATAAACAAGGGTTTTAGTGTTGGTGTCTCACCTGAACAAACCTTGGGTATACAAGATATGCACCACTAAAATCCTTATTAGGCTATCTACGGAGGGATTTTATATTGTTTTGACAACTGTAATTTTGTACATCTTTGTAATTGTATTCGGGTATACCAGATTGTTGCCTTGTGGGAAAGCTTATGTCCAACACAGTAGGTTTGAGTTAGTTAGGGTGACAAGCCAATAGTAACAGCTAAATGCCTGATATGTGCACTGGTAAAACGTTTGCCAGATGCATATGTCTTTTCTATTTAATATGATACATTATTACAATCACAGTAGGCCTGACTTAGTTATTCTGAAAAGCATTTGTTAAAGCCAGGAGGCCACTTATTGTAATTACAATATGTTACAGGTTGTAGACAGGTATTTTATTTAATGTATTCTCACAGATTGCCAAAGCAGGCAAGAGTTTTTGTGTTGGTCACCCACTCTGATAAACCTTCAGAGTTGAAGATTTTTACTCTGATCATTATTGTGATGCCGTGTTGAGAGGGTTTGTATATTGTTATGGCAACTGTAATTTTGTACATATTTCTCATTTTATAACTGCACAATGATTGCCAGTGCATGCATTCTTCAATAGTCCTGTGTTGGTTATAGTGTCAAGCCAATGGTAAAGACTAAAGGCCTCATCAGTTCTCCTGGAAAAGTTGTCAGATTCCTTAGAAATGATCTGTTTATTACAAAACGTTATGTCAAAGCAAGTAGGCCTGACTTAGTGTGAAAATAATGTGTTAATGGTAATAGACTTTTATGGGTAGATTGTTATTACTCTGGGCTAAAGCCTGGAGGCAGATATTATGTCACATGGAATCTCACAGATTTCTGTAGTAGGCCGTGGTTTTGGTGTTGATGACCAGCTGAACAAACCATGGGAATAGAAGATTTGCATTATGGTAATCCTTTTTAGGCTCTCTTTGTACATATTTGCAATTTTAATACTGAATTCCTGATGGAAAGCTTAAGCCCAACATTGTAGGCCTGAGTTAGTTATGCTGACCAGCCAACATTAAAGGTTATAGGCCTGATAGTTTGTTATGAAATGTAATGATAAAGGCAGTAGGCATAACATATTTATTGTGAAAATTATAAATTAAATGCAATAGCCATTTAAGGGTGGATTGTTATTATTCTATATTAAACCCTACAAATAGGAATTTTGATCCATTGACTCTCGTAGATTACCGTAGTAAGCAAGGGAAGGGTATGCCTCTTTTGACAACCATGGATATATAAGACTGGCACTGTGAGAATCCTCTAGACTCTCTTAGGAGATACAGTATTTTGCTTTGCCAGTTGTAATTTTGTATACCGTTGCAGTTTTATGACTGTGTATGGCTTATGGATGCCTTTTCGGAAAGCTTTCGCTCAGTGCAGTCGGTCTGAGTTGGCTATGGTGACAAGACAATAATAACTGCTATAGGCCTGATTGCTTTGCTAGGAAAACATATTTCAGATGCCATAGGTTGGATCTCTTTATTATGAAGAGTTACAAAAAGGCCTGATTAATTTACTATGTAACACATATGTTAAAGTCAATAGACCTTTATGAGTGGGTTGTTTTCGCACCGTGTTAAAGCCTGTTGTCAGATGTTTTGTTATAGGAAATCCAACAAATTGCCTTTGTAGGAAAGGATTTTGGGATAGTTCACCCCCTTTTACAAACCCTAGGGGTAGATTTGCACTTGTAATAATTCTTCCTAGAATCTCTTTGGAATGCTTGACAGGCTTAGCTGTCTTCTTGGATCTTGCAGTGAATGATTAAATGCGACATAAATTGAGATATATAAATATATATCTATCTAGATAGCTTTTTGGACAGCTCTCTTCTGCCGTTGGTCATTTACGCTCTCTTCCATCCATAACCGCATAATGCATGGGGTGAGGGTTCAGTCCACATCAGTCATTGGCTCTTTTACTCTGTGAATGACAGCATTTTCATCACAGCTACACATCCACCTGAAAATGCATGCACCTGAGTATCAGGGCTGGTTGGCCAGTTCTTTAGTTTTTAATGTCCTCGTTTGAGAAATCCAGTTTCAGTTCTTTGCTTCGGCTCTTTTAAAAAAAACTTAATTTAAATTAATCGGACGCGTTATAGAGTAAGGTTATCGCTCCACATACAAACGCTGCTAATTTACGCCGCTTGCAACAATTTTACCGTTCTAATTGTGCTAATTGTGGTTTACTTGTGTTTTTACTTCTAGCAATTGCTGACAGTATATTTTAGCCTCTTTTAGTAACTTCCTCTCCTCACCAACTGGTTCTTCATGCTCCTTTTCACCCGCCGGCTGTGACTCACCGCTACTCTCCCCGGTCCACCACAGGTTTTCCTGTTTGTGTGGAGGGAGCTAGCGGTGGTGTGCTCCTCGCTTCCTCACTTCCGGGCAGGGAGGGAGGCCAGGGTTAGTAGTCTAGCTGCTCCCTAGCTCTATTTAAACCCATGCTATTCCCGATGCGCAGCGGACGCGCGCCACCGGCGCGCCAAGGCAAGCCCGTCTGCGCCCAGCCGTCGCCAGGACCCCTGCTCCTTTTAACCCAGGATGTAGCCACAGTCAGAAACACACCTATAGTAGCACGGAGCTTATTGCACTAAGAAGGGTAAGCACTTCCAAATGCACTCCCAAGGCCCTCCCGGAAATGGAAGGACCTTTCGCATGTAGAGACTGTCAATTCCACAGCTTAGAATTGCTGCAGGCAAATTCTGTGACACAAAGCAAAAGTGTCCCTTTCCACTAGATTAGACTATGGGGAAAAAAACACATATTATATAGAGCATACTTTAGTGTGGATCAAGTGTTATAGGTACTTAGGACAAAAAGACCAAGTTACTAAGATTCTTAAATCGAAAGCTTTTTCATAAAATAGAGAAAATATAAAGTGCTTTACACATGCTGTAAGGAGTTATCAGAAAACAAAATAGTTGAAACATACAGTAGACTGCGGATTGTTTCTTTTTAAAAAATTTTTTTAACATACAACAGAGACCAATTGATCTTCAGTTTTTACACATACAAAATATAAAACACAATCTAATCATCACAAAATATTCACTTCATTAATGGATTAAAAATAGTCTTCACCCAGAGAAGACAAAAAACAAGCACCAATATTAAAAGTTATACACATATATAAAAAAACTTTTTACGAAAAACTGTCGACGCGGCGTTTCGGTGAACATTTGCTATATCTTCACCTTCTTCAGGACAAAAGTTTTCAGTTTTATCTAAATGTATTATTGAGAGACCCAAGAAAAGTCGTCTCCAGCTTACAATGGCTTAGTACCCAGCAAAGAGAGAACCGTGTACTCGGCAGGTTGATGTTGGGGTCATGGGTTTCTTCATAGATAAAAAGAGAAGTCCAGCTTTTCTATATAAGAAGCCGATATGGTATAATAGTTGTTGTCGTTAATGAAGAAAGAAGCACGAAAACAGCTGTTCATTAATCTGCAGCTTTCTTTGGCCACGTTATGTATAGGGCTCCCTGTTTTCCGTTTTTACTGATTTTTACAGTTAATACTGACAGAAAACTATTTATTTTCCTGTCTGTATTTATTTTTAAATACAGAAAAATACGGAAAATAGGTCTTCTTTGGATGACTTTTTCTACAATCATGAGTGACAAGTCAGCAGGAGTACAGATTGAGAGGTAGGGGAGATGAAAAAAGACAATAGATTTCCCAATTAAGTGCAGATCTACAGTTATTGATGCTATTCTACAATGCAAGTGTTTTCAGATAATGCTATTGCACTGTATACTGCTGAAACCTTTTGGACATTCAAATGCGAGTATACATTTATCAGTCAAATAAATGTGGAAAAATACCCATTGCTGCTTCATTTATGTAGAAAACATCAAATAAAAATGGATAAATACAGAATAAATTGGCAAAAAATAAATATGGATAAATACAGACGGAATTGTCGAAAAATAAATACCATAAAACCGGGAGCCTTAGTTATGTAATCTTCAATATAACCCTTCACTGACAATCCGGTCGGTATTGCAGTTGTCACGCTTTGCCTTTGATTATCGCAATGTCGTGAGATTATGAGAAACAAATACCGGGCAGTAAAAAACCTCCTGAGTACGTAACGGAGTATAGATGGCCTAACGGCTCAATCAATGCTTCCGGATGTGACAGCCACCACAGGCAAGGAATACCCACAGCTAGAAACCAATAATCACCCTCCCCCTTAATCATTCCATCTGTAATCCTAATCCTAGCCGGGGATGGAACTGCTTCTTGGCCAATGTTAGATCACTGCCCAAGCACGCTACCGAAATCTGGGACTTGCTGTCCTCAGGACATACCGACATCCGTTTCCTAACGGAAACTTGGCTCAACCTAGCACCACCCCCGCGATCACGGTGGCGCGATCCCTGATGGCTACCGTATCCAAAAACTTGATAGGCAGGCTAAGGTCGGTGGAGGCATAGCCATAGTTCATAAGGACTCCATCAAGATTACAATTCTAGAACAATGCAATGGCAACAAACTAGAAATTCTTGTGTTCAGAATCGACTCCCAATCCCACTATTGCTGGAAAGGTGCACTTGTTTACCGACCGCCATGCCCCCTCCAGGATTTTTCGCTACAACTCATGGAACTAATTGCCCCCCACATTATCTCCTCTAAACAGTTCTTATTATTAGGAGACTTCAATGTATATAGCGAAACCCCCTCCAATGTTGACGCCTCAACGCTCTTGGCGGACCTAGCCACCCTGCGGCTGGAAAAGACCAACATAGGCCCCACACATCTCGCAGGACACACTCTAGACCTCATCCTGACCACCTCTCCCAGTATCTGCTGTGAGGCCCCCAGCCCACTCACATGGTCAGACCACTCTTTACTTCGATTTCATATAAAAGAAGTAGGGGCCACTCCTGGACCTGCAAAAACCTCCCACAGTCTGCAAGACAATGGCATAAAATTATGCCTGAACGCTTTGCGAATATTTTCCCAACTAATGCCAATCTGGCCTCAGACAATATTGATGATTGTCTGGCCAGCTACAACAACATAGTAGGAACCACTCTAGAACAACTGGCCCCATTAAAATCTTATCCTACTAGGACCGGGCGAACGCAGGCAGCATGGTTCTCTCCTGATCTGCGGAAGGAAAAAAGCCTATGCAAAAAACTGGAAAGGCGGTGGCTTCTCTCTCACGACGCAAATGACAAAGAAACTTACACGAGCTCTCTTGCCTTTATATCATAAAAACCTAAAGAAAGCACGCAAAAGACACATTGAGTCACAACTTAATCAGGCTGGAAAATCTTCTAAAGAACTTTATCGCATCCTCAACTCTTTCCACGAATCCCAAGGCCTGCCACAATGAGGTAACTCCTTCACAAGAACTCTGTGATAAATTAGCTAATCATTTTATCCAGAAAATTGAGAATATATACAATAGAATCATCAAAGATAGGGACCCTCCAAATGACATCTCTAACCCCAATCCAGCATTCTCTCCTACTACACATTCTTTGGATTGCTTCCCTCCACTCTCTATAGATACTGTGGAGTCTCTAATGAAAACAGTCAAATCAGGCTCCCCTCAGGATATTTTACCTGCTAAAGTTTCCTCCGAACTCCATAAACAGTTGGCACCCACTATTTGCTCAATTCTTAATTCTTCCCTGAACAAGGGATATCTTCCATCCGAATGGAAGGCTGCCCAGGTAATTCCCATCCGGAAGAAACATAACGCTCCTCAGGATGACCTATCCAACTACCGCCCTATCCCCCTGTTACCTTATTTGTGCAAACTTCTGGAAAAACATATCAACAAGCATCTTTCAGAGTACATTGAAGTAACAGGATGTCTCAACCCCTCTCAGTCTGGGTTCCGACCCAGGTTTAGTACGGAGTCAACACTGATTGCAGTCACGGACAACCTTAGGCACTCCCTGGACAATGGACAAGCAGCATTACTAGTGCTGCTGGATCTGTCAGCGGCATTAGGCACGATATCCCACTCCATCCTACTAAATAGACTAAGAAAGGTTGGAGTCCATGGCCTTGCTTTCCAGTGGTTGTCAAGCTTCTTAACTCACCGCACCCAAACCATCAATCTCGGTACCTTCCGCTCCCAAACATCGGAGCTGACTAAAGGTGTGCCTCAGGGATCCTGCCTCAGTCCCACTTTATTTAACATTTATGTGGCTCCCTTAGCGAATCTACTACGGGACCTGGGCTTCATCCCAATTTCATACGCTGACGATACCCAGCTCCTAATGACGTTTGATAAAAACTCTCCCAAAACCCAGTCAACCTTCTGCGAAGGCATGACAGCCATATCGGCTTGGATGAGGAACAATTTCCTTCAGCTAAATGCTAGCAAAACAGAGATTATGCTGTTTGGAGAAGCGCCCCTACTCTGGTCCCCAGATTGGTGGCCCACTGACCTGGGTGCTGTCCCTGTCCCGAAAGCAGTGGTAAAAAACATAGGAGACCAGAAACTAACGATGAAGGAGCAAGCTATGACCATTGTGGGCTCCTGCTTCCATGCTCTGAGCCTCCTGAGAAGGGTTTTCCCTCTCTCCCCATGACAGTCCGCAAAACTCTCCTTCAGGCATTAGTAATAAGTTGCTTAGACTATTGTAATGCCCTCCTGATTTCAGCCAATGAATCTTCTCTTAACAGACTTCAGATGGTCCAAAACACTGCGGCCCGCTTAGTCTCCAACTCTCCTGCCAGGACCGCCTCTTTGCGGCTTCTCCGGGTACTACATTGGTTGCCTATCCGCAAGCGAATTCAATTTAAGATCTGCTGCACAGTGCATGAGGCAAATCATGGTAATGGCCCTAGTTATCTAGCAGACAGACTCACCCGATATCAGCCCTCCAGAACTCTACGATCAGGTTCTAAATCACTCCTCTTGGTGCCCCGTGTTAAGAAATCCCGCATTGGCGGGAAAGCCTTTTACCATCTGGCCCCCTCCCTTTGGAATTCACTTCCCAGCCTACTCCGGAAATGTCCCGACTATCTTCGATTCCGCAAGCTCCTGAAAACTGAACTTTTCTGATCTCCTCTTCTTGTCCTTCTATAGTATTCCCGCTGCGCGGAGATATCCTTCAGGGGGTGATTCGGGCGCTTTACAAGACTCTAAATAAATAAATAAAATAAATCAATAAATTGCATACTACAGCTCCCCAGGCAGGTCTATCAGGCTGCTTGCTTGACACTCATTTTATCTGCAGTGTTCCTTATTCTCAATGACTATTTCCTCTAAAACAGGTGACAATAATGGTATATTGGCCGTAGTGTATCATTGTTTTATTATTCTAAGATGACGAACTTTGGTTTTAAGTGTGCGGCTTGCTGGAACTTTAAAACAATGATAGACTATGTACAGTACTACTGCAAGACAGACACTCAATGAATATTTAGTTTCATTACTGCAAGCATATTCGCATCATGTTTAGACAGCAGAATGTTTTTTTCTACTTGTAGTATCTTAATTTAACATGCATATGTTACAGGGTATGTGTGTGTATTATGGTTGTGTCAGAGGGTGAATGTAAGAATGAGTCAGTGGATAAATGGATGCATGAGTGCAAACATGACTGACAGTGCATATAGGATGACTTATTGAGTGCCTAAAACCATCGATGGCCAAACAGCACTCTCATTCATAAACAAGACCTATTGGCATTGCTAGTGCTTGTATTGAAAAGGTACGGGAAGTGAGTTAGATTAAATCATTATATAAAACAATTTGTAGGATTAAACGTCCTCACTTAATAAATCGTGCCATGCTTTTGAACTACTGAAGAAGCTTTGGGGTTAGGGCTGATGGAAAAATTTAGATTTGGATAAGCTTCCCTTTGGTGCATCCACGTGATCCACTTCTAATCAAACGAGTGATGATACTTGATTTTTAATTGCGTTTTAGCAACTGGGATATTTCTGTTTGAAAGTTATAGGTGTGTTGTCTCTAATGTCCTTACATAAATACCAAATGAGGAGTAAGGTAGAGAGAAGGTTGTGTGCACGCTCTCAGGCGAGTTCCATAGATCCAAGATACAAACACGGTTGCAAGATCGAGTCAGTAGTATGTTACTAACTGAATGTAATACCATATGGAAGGTTTCAGAGGACTCCAGGAACAACTGATTATCTGAAGCTCCGAATTTTGCAGTACCTGATGTGAGCTGGAGGTCCAGTGGGCACTGCAAGATAAATTCAGAAGGTTGTGCAAACCAAAGGAACACTTGAGATGCTGGTAAAGTGGAACCTCAGAGGCACACTGGAGGTGCACTGTTGAACAGTATCTTAATTTAGGCTGTTACATGCGTGAAAGAGCAATACGGCGGCTGGTCATTGAGGTTCTGCGCTCCAGTGGCCATGATGCTGCTTTGGAGCTCCAGTTGCATCTGCACTTGTACTGATTTTCGCAGTGCTTAATTTGTAACAGAATAAGTGCCGGATCCCTTTTTATTTTTTTTAAAGCCTGCTGCCGGCGATATCGTAGGCCAGAATGCTAAATACCAAAGCTGCATAGTCTTGATTCCACCTCATGCCTCTTCAGTCCACCACCAGACACTCCTTACCTCTTTATCTTACTTTTGCAGGTTATTTTTCATCCCTGCATTCCCTCTTTGTCACTGTTTTCTCCATCTTTCTCTTTCTCCATTTTCCCCCCTTTTGTGTTTTCCTATTGTGCTCTGGATCAACATCAGCTAAGGAAAAATAACTGCTCGTGCCCACAAATGAGTGCCGGTAGGTCCCACCTACAACACCGGCTCAAACTAAGCACTCAATATATCTCCAACAGCATTGCGTAGTCTTCCTGTTGGGGCAGATGCATATAGGTCCAGTAATGCAGAGTGCAACTCTGTTGCATCTTCCCAGAGCCTCAATGAAACTGATCCCTTGCATTTTTAGGTCTCGCCTGAGCCAGCGCATGCGCTGCTCTGGCGAGAGTTTTAGTAAGCGGGTTTTGGAAGTGCAAACAGTGGCTTTTGCTGGCGACTAGCCTGCGTTCACGCGAGCGTGCACGCGCGATCAGGCGCCATATGGCTTCCCTCGCCATCTGGACGCTCGCGTGAACGCAAGCTGGTCGCCAGCAAAAGCCACTGTTTGCACTTCCAAAACCCGCTTCCTCACGATTACTTTCACTTTCACGGCGCGCGGCCGTGTCAGTTTCACGGCCGCGCGGCCAATGCTTGTTCACCCTGCTTTAAGCTTTGTCACCGTAATCAAAGTATATTGCTGCCTTCGCCAACTATAACCAGCTAGCCCACGCTAAAATGCAGTTTAGCTAATCTTTGTAGCAAGGCTTTCACAAACAATACAACTGTACAGAAAGTGTAGGAGTTGAAGACACGTTCTTTACCACTATTTTATGTTTGTCATACATAAGCAACAGAGTGTGCACACTACAGATGTGCATGCTAGACACTGAGCCAATGCCCATTCTGATGGCATATAGCAATAAAGACTAAAGCGGCAAGTTAACGATCTAATAACAATGTCACCAAATTAATGCTACTATTGCTTTTGCAACGGTGCACGAAACTTTTGCACGAAAAACGCTTTCAAGTGCCTTAAAGGAGAGCTCAGCCATGGAACTTTAGAGACTACACACCCATGCTAACTGGGGGCTGGGGGTTAACCCTCACAATTAAGAGCATCTACCTCAACTTCCAATGTGCTCTCCAGCAGCACCCCTCCTCAAAGTATTTCTTAAAACCTCCCCAGGCATCTTCATTTACATAGACGCTCATGAACTAGGCACGGGGAGGTCACTAAAGTGAGAAACGTGAATTATTATTCTAAAGTTGAAACAAAGTCTGAGTGCCCAGTTTCAAGTTTGGAAAACATTCAGTCGTAGCCAGCACATCAAACTAGTGCGTTGCATTAATTCATGTGTTCTCTTTTATAGCTTCAAATGTTGTAATCCACAGTCAGACACGCTTACGTGAAGGCATCACCTTTCAGGAGCCCAGTTACCACAAATCAATACAAAAATAAGGACAACTAAGCGCCGATAGCTCCGTATAACTACGACTCGGTGAAATGTAAATAAAAGGTGGCGAGAAAAAAAAATGAAGGCCATTTAACACTCGCTAGCTTGGTTAATAACCGAGAATCATCGGCCGAATAAAACCTACATACTAGACGTCTGTGGCCCCTATGTAAAACGTCATTTTTAACTTAAGGCATATGCGCACATCAATTCACAGTTCTTCTCAGAGACTATCTGTTCAAACTACCTGCATGCATGTATTCACCCACAGGGCCCGGTCTGCTGCCTGCATTCCCATGCCCCCCTCCCCTCTCGAGATGCCCAGCAGCATTGCAGCCCAGTGCCCCAGATCACACTGAACAGAGACATATCAAATACCACCCAGTCTCTGCCCCCGCATGCAACCACAACCAGTGACTGCTGCTCTCATGGACATTACATCACAGAACAGGGTGGGAAAGCAATAGGCTGTAGCGGGACCACGAGACGGGAAGAACAGTTATAGCTTGCCGTCTAGAAAAGGGGGAGGTGGGGGGCACTTTTTACACCCACGTGTCAAGCACCGGCTCTGCATCCCCAGAGGCAGCTGCTGCCTCCCAGACCTGCTAATGCCACCAGGGAGCGGAGTCCCACCCTGTCACCAAATGCTCCATTGCTGTAATCGTGCTCACAACATGGTGCAAGAGCCACATCTCGCACATCAAAAGAGATTCCCCACCCCTCTCGGGCAAAGGAAACCATGGGACCACCCCAACACACTATCCTGGTGGGAGGGGCTTCGTCTCACGGCAATAGAAGGCACCCCTATAACCAGGTACACCTCCCTTTCAGGGGGTTCACGATAGAATTCATGCTAGTTACGATTCCCCTTGGAAAAGCATTTTTAGAGACTCTCCCTATTGCCCCACCACAAACAAGTGATAATAAATGAAGGATTCGCCAGAATGATCAAACAAGCATTGGTCAAATGGCTACTATTGGAAGAACTGCATCAACAATAGCCTCCTTGCCATTTGCTAGTCAATTACCTGCATTCTCGACAAGCATTTTTAGGTCTCAGCCTGCACCAGCGCTTGCGCTGGTCTGGCCGAGAGTTTTAGTAAGCGGGTTTTGGAAGTGCAAACCCACTGGCTTTCGGCTGGCGACCAGCTTGCGTTCACGGTGGCGTGCACGCGCACAGCTGCCATCTGGGTTTCCTATCTCTTCCTCATTTCCTCGTCATGGCTCATTAACTCTCTGGACTCTGATGTTTCAATCGCAGCAGCAGCTCACATTACCAACTGAGGGCCCTGGACTACAGTCACATGAAAAACAACAGCGATTAGCATTGAAATGCAAGCTTTTTTTTGTCTAGTTAGAAATATTGCTTCGGTGGGTTGATTTCACCTTATATCGCTATTTGTTTTATATTGGGAGTCACAGCCTAATTACCAGTATTTTTGTCTCACTCTGTTTTTAAAAAATATTTATTTGCGCAAAGCACAAAGCTATATTTAAGGTTACTTTTTCCGCATCACTTCTTCACTCTATTTAAACTCCACACCCCCACTCTTATTGTCTCTCTCCTTCTCTCTCTCTCTCCCCTCTCTAATTCTCTCGCTACTTAATTAACTCTCCCCTCTCTATCTTTTTTAGCCTTTCATTCTCTCACCCCTTTATCTGTTTCTCTTTCAAACTCCTTCATTCACTCTCTCTCCCCTTCTTTCTCTCTCTCTATTCCGCTCCACTCTTTATTCTATGTACACCCTTTCTCTCTCTTTCTCTCTCACCACCCTCTCTAATTGGGCATTATATCTTCACTCTATCTCTCACTCGGCAACACCACAGCATCACTCAGCATCACCACAGCATCACTCAGCGTAACCACAGCATCAATCAGAGCCAGCACAGCATCAATCAGAGCCAGCACAGCATCAATCAGAGCCAGCACAGCATCACTCAGCACCAACACAACATCTCTCAACGCCATCACAGCATCACTCAACGCCATCACAGCATCACTCAACGCCATCACAGCATCACTCAGTGCAACCACAGCATCACTCAGTGCAACCACAGCATTACTCAGCACAACCACAGCATCACTTAGCGCCACAACAGCATCACTCAGCGCCACCACAGCATTACTCAGCGCCACCACAGCATTACTCAGCAGCACCACAACATCACTCCGCGTCACCACAGCATCACTCAGCACCACCATAGCTTCACTCAGCGACACCACATCATCACTCAGGGCCAACACTGCATCACTCAGCACCACCACAGGATGACTCAGCACCACCACAGGATGACTCGGCACCACCACAGGATGACTCAGCACCACCACAGCATCGCTCAGCACCACCACAGCATCGCTCAGCACCACCACAGCATCGCTCAGCACCACCACAGCATCGATCAGCGTCACCACAGCATCACTCAGCGCCACCACAGCATCACTCAGCGCCACCACAGCATCACTCAGGGCCACCACAGCATCACTCAGGGCCACAACAGCATCACTCAAGGGCCACCACAGCATCACTCAAGGGCCACAACAGCATCACTCAGGGCCACCACAGCATCACTCACGCTCAGCACCACCACAGCATCACTCAGCGCCACCACAGCATCACTCAGCGCTACCACAGCCTCACTCAGGGTTACCACAGCATCACTCAGGGCGACCACAGCATCACTCAGGGCCACCACAGCATCACTCAGGGCCACCACAGCATCACTCAGGGCCACCACAGCATCACTCAGGGCCACCACAGCATCACTCAGGGCCACCACAGCATCACTCAGGGCCACCACAGCATCACTCAGGGCCACCACAGCATCACTCGGCGCCACCACAGCATCACTCAGCGCCACAACAGCATCACTCAGCACCACCACAGCATCACTCAGGGCCACCACAGCATCACTCAGCGCCACCACAGCATCACTCAGCGCCACAACAGCATCACTCAGCACCACCACAGCATCGCTCAGCGCCGCCACAGCATCGCTCAGCGCCGCCACAGCATCGCTCAGCGCCGCCACAGCATCGCTCAGCGCCGCCACAGCATCGCTCAGCGCCGCCACAGCATCGCTCAGCGCCGCCACAGCATCGCTCAGCGCCGCCACAGCATCGCTCAGGGCCGCCACAGCATCGCTCAGCACCGCCACAGCATCGCTCAGCACCACCACAGCATCGCTCAGCATCACCACAGCATCGTTCAGCACCACCACAGCATCATTCAGCACCACCACAGCATCATTCAGCACCACCACAGCATCACTCAGCGCCACCACAGCATCACTCAGGACCACCACAGCATCACTCAGGACCACCTTAGCATCACTCAGGACCACCACAGCATCACTCAGGACCACCACAGCATCACTCAGGGCCACCACAGCATCACTCAGCGCCAAGACAATATCACTCAGCACCACCACAGCATCACTCAGCGCCAAGACAATATCACTCAGCACCACCACAGCATCACTCAGCACTACAGCAGTATCACTCAGCAAGACCTGAGTATCATTCAGCATCACCTCAGCATCGTCTCTGCAACAGTCACCACCACTACCACCTCAGCATCACTCAGCACCACCTCAGCCTCCTCTCGGAATCTGGCATCTGTTGATTCTCCCCTAGCGTCTAGCCGCTGCTAGTGTTATAATACAGGTACTAGTTCCCAACCTTCACCCTCCGATTGTTTATGCCCCCTCAAAAAAAAAGCTTTAACAAACAACCATTGCAATAGGCAGAAACAAGTTGCCAGCATTGCAAGAACAAAAGAACACTGAGGAAATTTTTTATTTAAATACTTTTTTAATATGGTCGTTCAGTTTTACATAATGCCTTCTTGGTCATATATAAAGTAACAAAAATGCTTCTGACACTTTTTATTATAACTTTTCAGCATGCTGCACAGCAGCCACACTTCTCTACAGCACAGCTTGAAGACATTGGCAAAGTCAATAGCTCTGGCTAAACACTTATAAGTCCCCAAAGGCGAGACCTATTGGCTATGCCAATGCTTGTTACTTTGTTGTGTTGAAATTTATGCTTGACAATTTACTTTCACTTTATGTTTCTACCTACTCTTCCCCTAGCGTCCTCATTTATTTTATGCCTCAGGTTCCTCTCATGTTGCCTTATGGGTGTGCTTCGGTGTGTTATTTTATGCTTAACAATTTACTTTCACTTTATGTTTGAAACTTATGCTTGACAATCATTTCTACTGGGGGTTTAAACTTACTTCGTTTGTCTTTGAAGTAAGTCTATGATGAAACTGCTTGGCCTCATATTTCCTTTTTGTAAGTCTATTTATATTGTCTCTGTACTTATACGTCAGCTTTCCTCTTTGTACAGCGCTCTGATACCCGGTTGGGTCTTGTTCGCGCTTTATAAAACTTTTCAAATAAATAAATAAATTGGCATAGCCAATACGCCTCGCCTTTGAGACCTTATAAGTGTTTAGCCATGCAACAGTTGATGTTGCACCAAGGATATTGTGCTGCATAATTAAATACTGATAAGGTCCCAAAGGCGAGACCTATTGGCTATGCCAATGCTTGTTACCCTTGCTGGGAATCGGTCATTAATTACACCATCTGTTCCCTTGCCATTGAGCCAGGTAAGGTCTGTACCCCAAAATGCTGCTTCAGAGGATAGGATCAGAAAGGTACAACCTACCTACAGCGACACCAGAAGATGGAATGCTATAAACATATAATAGAAGGAGGTGCAAATGAAACCCTTTAATTGCAGTACAGACATTAACTGTTCTTAAGTTAGTAGAGAAGTATTGTTTCTTTGTGGCACGATTGTGTGTAACCAATAATTATCTGTGTGTTACTATAAACACTGTCCCTGGTTATACATGGTGATGCTTATCAGTCCTTCATTTATTTTTGTGTAGAGTGTCACTGTCACTAATGATCTTATTATAACTCCATATCAATCTTTCTCTCTTTTTCTTCTGTTTCTGCCTTTTTCTGGTTTTGTTTTTGTAATGTGTGTCGTCTTTACAATAATCTGAAGCCACTTACTTACCCAACGTCTAAGAAGATGGTTTTTCCATTCTCATTGCTTCCCTCGGGTCACTGTTCAAGGAGTCACCATCCAAACAGGGCTGTGTTTGTAAGCCTTACCTTTAGAATAATCCTCTTGGCCCCTCCTTTATTGTGTATCTTTTTGAAGCAGTAAATACATTAGTCAGACATAGTACTGTCAGTTTGATGGAAGTGCCTTGCTTTTAAGAAAGTTGTACCCAGGAAACTATTTAGCGCAGCAATAATTTGAATAATTAATGAACTTTGATTCCCAAACATCCATTGCTGCCTCGCACTATGAACATGTAATGTGAGGGATGGCAAATTGTTCTTTTTTTTTTTTTTGTTCGAGTAGCTGGTCTTCCATGGATGTGTAGATATGTATTATAGAAACCTGCTGCACTTACATTACTTCACGCTAGCAGTTTTGGTACAGTACCACTCCGTTAAGGTTGTATGCGGTATAGCACTATCAGACTGAAGAAACAAACGTGAGCAAGCGATACCGGCCAAGACAGGCAAGCAGCATCGGATTGGTAATCCTTGTTCCAGCTGTGGGCTGCTTTTTTGAGCAGCCTGGGGTACCGATTTGGGCGGTTTCTGCGTTGTTCGATGCCGCTAGCGGCCCAATGGGTGCCTGTGTGGCCTTTCTGGAAGCGGATAGGCGTCCATTACCTCCCTCTTATCAACGGCAGAGGTGTCACTCCCTTTCTCTCGCTGGGCCGGCCCATTAATATATGCATATTGAGCGGGGGCAGGGGGCCTGAGCAGAAGTGGCCTCACTTGTTTTCAGGTGTTTCACCAGTGTAAACTATTTTGTGCATTTTGTTTAACGCCCCCCCCCCCCCCCCTTTTTTTTTTTAAATAAAATTTCGCCGAAGCAGTGTTTTGCGGAAAGGCAATATGCAAATGTGGGCCACTTATTTTTTAGCGTGCCCGGACCGATTTTTAATCCCAATCCAACCCTGCAGGCAAAGTGGTGAGAAACACTGCATTCAGGGCTCCTAGATGGATGGAATGAAACGTCAGTACGTGTTGATGGGCTACAGAGGCGAAGAGAAGTTACTGTATCAATGTTTCACCTGCCACAAGAGTTTAGTAACAAGCTCTTTTCTCAGATCTGTACTGCATACAAATTTAAGGTGCAAGATTTGGCTTTTCGCCTCTTTAACACGTTCATAACCCTCCTCGCCAAACCTTTATGAATCCCCAAATTGAGATTGTTTGTAAATCTCAAAAGTGCACAGCTGAAAGATATTGTCTGTACATTGATTTCAAAGGATGTAATTGGAGTGTAGGTGGGCTCTACTGAAGTAAGAGTCCGTGTGAATAGGTTTCGCCTAGTGTGACTTTCTGCTATCGTAGAGATATCATTACGATTTTATTTTGTTAGCGTGTGTGTATGTGTTTGTATATACATTTATATAATATATCTGTGCTGTTTCATATAAAGTAATAGATACAAAGTTGCAAATTGATGGTGTAATTGTACGCATAGTACATTAAAATGCCTAATAATATGATGTTAATATTTATTTCTTTACTCCATCCCCAAAAATATTGTTAAGATTTACACCACTACATTTGGATGCGGATAGATTAGTCATTGAATTCATAGTTGTGATTAAGAAATCTGTTTATTTTTTCTCAGCTTGCTACGGAATCGTCCAAGTTCCAACAGGACCCTGGTTCTGTCGGAAATGTGAATCTCAAGAGAGAGCCGCCAGGGTGGTAAGTAGAAACTCTTACTTTTCCCTTGGATTCAAACATTACGACAGATGCATGGGGCAGAGGGAATGTTTCAAGTTTTCACCAGAAGTAATCACTAGATGTGGCTTAAAGAATAGCTTTGATGCCAAAGACAAGTGTGACCAACCAGACATATGCACTACAATGTAAACTAATGAAGGTGGAATGAGTCTACAGATCTGTATTAATTAGTGAGATATCAAATGCATATGTATTGTATTTCACATGCGACGCATTCTAGAGCTGCATCTCCAACTGACCTGCGCTGCCTTCGGCTTTTAACCTTCTCTGGAGCCCTCTTGTGTAGGTATCAATCCCCCACTCTACCGTAATGGTCCAGTGCCTTTCTCTTCTCTGCGACCGAACTGTGGGACTTGGAGATGTTAATGCATAGCAGATTCTTAACGTGAGGCTGTGGCCAAAATTTAGGCCCATTACTCTGACCTTGAAGACCTTTGTTTCTCTCCCTAATTGAGGAGATCCCAGTGCCTACTTGCAGACTGAGGTAACAGGTAATTAGAGTGGTGCAACTTCTGTCACATCCTTGGAAATATTATCTGCTGTAGTCCACATGACACTAATGACCACCTCTTGTGCAGTTGTTCAGAGCACCACCTACACCTGTAGACCACAAACTTAGAAGTCAATATCTGGGAATATCGCTCCGTTCAAACACCAGGGGCCTGATTCACAGAACTAACTTACGTCAAAAACGTAAAGTTAGTACTTTTCGGTATTCACAGAATACACTTACCACAACTAACTTTATGCCCGCTCCCGGGCCGGAGATTCCGGCCCTGTGGCGGAATTTCCGCCTCCGGGCCGGAATCTCCGCCTCCGGGCCGGAATACGCACATTTAGGCCGTTTCAATGCTCAAACGGCCTAAATGAGGGTATTCCGGCCCAGAGGCGGAGATTCCGCCACAGGGCCGGAATCTCCGGCCCGAGAGCGGACATAAAGTTAGTTGTGGTAAGTGTATTCTGTGAATACCGAAAAGTACTAACTTTACGTTTTTGACGTAAGTTAGTTCTGTGAATCAGGCCCTAGGAGCCTGCTGACTGCTTCCTGTGAGGTATTGGCACATAGGGAGACGTAATTCTCCTACTCATCCAGGTTTATGTGTTTTGGTAAGCACTTTCAACTGCCTGATATTTTGTGCAAGCAAATAAAGAAAACAGTTTATCGAATTAAAGCACAGTCGCATCAAATGCACCAGGCACAAGGAAGGATGGAAGGAAAAGGACCATGCAAAAAGAGTATTGGCTAGTTTAACACCAATTGGTCATTCACCATTAGGTTTTGGGCAATTACCCTTGCCTTTCAAAACAATACATTCAATCTTTAATTCCAACTCATTGGACTCTTTTTATGCTCCTCGGGGGTTGAATCACTCGAGGATTGTGACTTTGAGAGCAATTGTGACTTAAGTAGCCATCATTATCATTTTCCACGCCTTGGCCATACCTTGTTATTTCACAATAGTTCATGTAGTTGAGTTAGGATGAAAACTATGTAAGTACCTTTGCTTATGTTTGTATACTTGTGCCACAGTCATACATAACTTTGTGAGGTTGATAAGTGTGTTAGGACTGGCTGTTTCAAATGGATTTGGATTGTCTGTTTTACAGTGCTTGTGTAGAATTTTTGTTTCACATGTTTGTGAGGAGGTGGTCTTGCACATTTCACTACTTCTTGTCTTTGTAAATTCCCCCTTGAGTCTATTTCATCCCTTCTGTTCTCTGCTAGTGCTAGCATGAGTTTACAGACTGGAGCCCATTTAATGGCTCAGAGTGTGTGGGGCTCTACAAATAGAGTTTTCATTGTGTGCCAGGGCCATCATGTGCAGGATTTCATTTGGTGCCATCATTAAACCAGGATTTCATCGCCAAGGTTACAGCTTTCACTTAAGAGGTAACTGATTTCCCATTGTTGATAGTTTTAGAGAAAGTCCTTCATAGTTTGGTGATGTTTTACTTTCAAGGACGTGGCATTTGGAACCAGAGCCAACTCAGACTGATGTTGAAATATGGTTAGTATGGGCAGACTATATTTTATCTTTCCCCATGACTCTCACCCTCTGCTCTTTCTAAAATAGACTAAATGTCCATCACATATTTTAGGTGGGTGTCTACCCACCTCAAGGAATAATCTCAACCCTTGTCAGGATAAACCCTCTAAAAGTCACGAAATTAACCTGAGCTCAATCCTCAATAACCATGGCACATAGCAGATAGGCCTAACTTAGGGCAATGTGTAAAGTATTTATGCAGTACCAAAACACTAATAAAGATAAAATACAAAACAATAAAAATCCCAAACCAAAGTAGACAAATAGAGTACAATTTAATAAAAGAAATTACAACAAAATGATAAACATCCAATAAGGGGAACCAGAGATATGAATTTCTAAAGTTTGACGTAGAAATAGTGCAAAAAAGCACACAATGCCGATGACAGTTAGTGGTCGTGGTAGACCAGGACCTAGGCACAATTTGAGGCTGACAGCGATGGAGAGAGGGGCGGAAACACTAACCAGAGTCTTCCTGGTTTAGGAATATACCTTCTGACATACTCTTTTAAGTCCCAGTCCACCACAGACGTACACTTCTAATGCTCTACAAGACCTTGGTCACCCAACAGACTCTTGGAGTCCACTTTTTTGTTCTGGGTACAGGAGGGAGCAAGTACAGTGATGCAGGGCTCTTTTCAGGTCATAGACAGCAAGTCCAGTCCTCTTCTGACGTGTGTGCCTGGCACTATCTAGTAGGTAGGAAGACTCCTTGGCACGCATTGACGAATTGGGTAAAAGTTCCCTGGGCCAATCCTAGCGTACTCCTACATCTAACACTAAAATCCAGTTTAGTACAGCCTCTGTACCCACAACGAACACTGGGACAGTCATCTGTTGGACAGAAGCAGAGTCCTTCAGTAACCAGCCAGTGGACCCACAAGAATTGCCCTGGCATCTTGGTTTCTCCCTTTCAAGTGTGCTCCAGGTGTTTTATGTGAACCCAGCAGACCTGTCAATCAGGATTTGACCCTCAAGCAGGATTTGACAATGTAGCGTCAACAAGGATGCCCACAGCCCACCCTGCATAATCTGTGTGCTAAATACTAGGCCCTGGGTGCACTTAGTGATATTCTATTCTATTCTAGGAACTTATAGGCAAGTTAAATATGCTAATATGAAGAATGCCAGTGCCTGAGATAATAATTTTTAAAGGGGGACCACCGGCACTTCATTACTGGTTAGCAGGGGTAAACATTGGCACAGTTCTAAATCCAGCAAAAATATAGGGTCCAGCAAAAGTCGAAAAATCCGGGGTGACCACACAGAAAAGACGGATATCCTTTTTTTGTAATCTAAGGCAAGTTTCTATGCCGTAGAGCTAGTCCTGTAGCCCCAAACTATTTTTCATCTGTAATAGGCGTGGGATTTGTTAAAACATGCTTATTAAGGGTGTGAAATTTGAATCAAAGGTTAAGAGTGGATGCCTTTTTCAGGATTTCATGAACTGTGAAATGTTATTTGTAGTTTATTGCAGTTCCTTGCGAGCTGCAGAATATCTCTAGTATGATACAAAAACTGAAATGCAGAACTGCAATTTGGTCAAATAAGTGTTGCCTACAGTGTATGTTACAAACTGTTACCTGCTTTCTTACCAGTAGCTGGCACAATATACTGAAAAATGTCAGAATGTAATTTGAGGCATTTTTACCAACTATGTAATAGATCGCAACTAAGAGATGTGTTCCTTCAGGTTATCTCCAGACATCTAAAAAAGTTTACACAAAATCTGTGGCCGAATGAGATCGTGCCAGTGAAACCAATACACAGCTTTGATGTTAATTGCTTATGTAGATAGCCAAATATAATTCTCTCCAGCCTAAACAGAAGCATGCTGCTTATGGCAGTTGGCAAAGTATTGCATAGCTGCTTTGACAGCACGGAATCACAACTGAACTTGAGGAATATGACAAAAAGGTGTGGCTCAAAAGTGGAAAGCGAAGCAGACTAAAAACAAGGTATGATTACGAGTAGCATTTTATGGTGTGTACCATAGTTGCAGACAAAATTGGTTACTTCTTAATAGCTGTCAGCGATTGTTCTAAGAGAATTCAGAATGGGCCAGGTAGGTTTTGGCCATTCATATTTATGTGAATCACAATAGTAGTGAGTACTGCTGTAATGTAACCTTTGGTTCAGCCTTTCTGGTTACAGGTCTCTTTAAGAGTGATGTGTTGACCCAAAAGAATTCGCCAGTGAATTGAAACCTGTTGATAATTTGACTGAAACTGTGATCCACAATCCGAAATGATCACTTATGGTAATCAATGAAGTTGGATGATGATGTTGAGAGCCAAAAACATAGCCATCTATGTTGTGGTTAGTATTTTTTTATAGCAGAATCAGAAAATCTAAGTTGCTTATTATAGCCACAACTAACCATGTGACAGATTATGCTTTGGAGCATTTTGGACAAGTCCAGTCAGGAATATTCGTCGCCTGTAGCATCCTATTGAAAAAATATAACCAGTGACTAGATGAACACAAAGACTAATTATAGAGACTTATTTAAAATATATTTATTGATATTATCTCATTATTATGTTCAATTTGGGGAAGATGTAGTATTGTAATGTACATGAAACCATGCAGAATTATTCAATTTTCCTGTAAAAATGTGTGGAACATTGACAACTGGCCTGAAGACAGAAAGTTGCAAAGCACTCTTAGGTGGGTATGATGGGGCTCTCTGGGGCACTTTACAGAGATTTGTTGACAAATTACGAAAGGAAGATTGAGCCTTTCTAGAGACGAAGGGATGATAGTCTCAAACCAAGTAATAAGTGCTGCAGCTATGTTAACTGAAGTTTCTGCTCCTGGTTATTGCCATGGTATTTGACTGAGACATAGTTCTTGGCTGAGACTGATGGGCCTAGAGCCAGAAGCATAGTAAAGACTTTTAATTCTTCCTTTTTCGAGCACTTCCTTTTTTGGTTCACACACTGATGATGAGATGGTTCAGGAGAAAATAGAAATGGACACACAGGCAGTAGCGATTTTGGCTACCTCTTATGTTTTCACTTTTAATTTGCGCTTAATGCTGAGTTTTATTCTCTTTGTTGTATTTTAAAGACTTTGTTTGGACAGAGCCCTTCTTACCTTTTAAGCCACTCGCATACGGCCCCTATGCCATTCTCTTCTTAGCATCTTGCCTATGCTGATAGCCCTCTCCTTCTTCGTGTCCCGCCAGCTCTCCGTTCCACCGCAGGATTTCCGGTATGAGTGGAGAGAGCGTGCGAGCACAAAGAAACCCTCATTTCCGGTTCGTGAAGGGCTTCAGAAGTCAGCGGTCTAGCTGCTCCCTGGATCCTATAAAAATCGGATGGCACCGCCGACGCGCAGTGGACGCGCTAAAGGCGAGCCCGTCTGCGCCCGTCCATTGCCAGGAGCCAAGACCCCTGCATTTTTGGGGACAGATATTGCCTTGCGGCTGAGATGCTCTTACTCTGCATTAGAACTATTAGCTATCAGACCTTCTGGTATGGCTTACTGCTTGCATAACTCTTGTGGCATGTCTGGAGCCTCGTTTAATATGGAGGGCCCTTTTTCCTGTAGATTCTGTCACTGTCAGAGCTCCGAGTGGAAACAGAAGGTAGCAATAGAGCCTATCCCTGACCAGGCGGTTAGGAATTATACTCCTGATACATCTTTTTTCTCCTCTGACACCCCTCCTGTTACATCTGCTCTGGTCTGGAAATGCTTCCTAGGCAATGTTAGATCTCTGACCAAGCATACTGTAGATATATGGGACTTGCTTACTTCAGAAACCCCTGAGCTGGGGTTTCTTACCGAAACTTGGCTTAAACCTTCCTCCACTCCTTCCATTACCTTGGAACTTCCCAAGAATTATCGTATTCAAAGGATTGATAGGGAGGACCGAGTGGGTGGAGGCATTGCCATTATTCATAAGGACTCCATGAAAGTATCTATTATTGAACATAGCCCAGATGAGAAGATGGAGATTTGTATTTTCAGAATTGATCTCTCGCCCCAAGACTGTTGGAAAGGTGCCCTTGTGTATTGCCCCCGGGACCCCTCTGTGATTTTTCCCTTAAATTGATGGAACGGATTGCCACCCATACTGTCTCCTCTAAACATTTTGTTTTATTAGGAGTTTTTAATGTACATAGCAAAATTACCTCTAACACGGAAGCTGCTCAGCTCCTTTCCGACCTGGCTATATAAGGTCTGAAAATAAATAAATAAGGGTCCTACACATTTGGCAGTACACATGTTGGACCTTATTTTGACCAACCTGCCTCATATTCATACTGAGGCCCCCTGCACTTTAGTTTGGTCCGACCATTCCTTGATTGAGTTCCAAATTTTTGGGACTAAGGTGGCTATTCCCCCACACCAATGCCTTCTTTTTTCTTAGAAGAGAATGGCGCAAAATTAATCTAGACGCTTTTATGAAAGAATTTACGGTGCCTACGATTCAAGAACCGAGGAACCTTGATGTTTTTTTAGACGACTATCATAGTGCGTTAAAACTGGCTATCGACAGTATTGCCCCTCTGAAACGTCAATTCAATGTTACACAGAGACCACATGCAGTCTGGTACTCTGCCGAACTGCGTAAGGAGAAGGCCCATTGTAAAAAATTGGAGAGACGTTAGTGTCACTCAGCCAATCCGAATGATAAAGAAATCGATAACGCTCTACCACAAGAATATAAAAAATGCTAGAAGAGCCCACATTGCCTCACAACTTAATCAGGTAGATAACTCGTCTAAAGAACTTTATAAAGTTCTTAAATCTTTTATTAACCCAAGTGCCTGCACTAAGGACCTCCCCCCCCATCTCAAGTACTCTGCGACAAGATTGTGAATTACTTTGAACAAAAAATCAATTTGATCTATGATAAATTCCCCGGATCTAGTGATCCCTGGGAGGCAACGATAAGTCCCACCCTATCTACTCCTGACAACATCAACTTCCTGGATTGTTTTCCCCCTCTCAAGGTGGATACAGTAGAGGCAATGCTGAAAGCAGTCAAATCAGGATCACCTGTGGATTTAATTCCTGCTAGGATTTCCTCCCTGCTATGCAAACAACTTGCTCCCCCTATTTGCTTGATACTTAACATATCTATGAGGGTAGGCCAACGTCCACTAAGGTGGAAAGCGGAACAGATCATTCCTATTCGCAAAAGGGTGAATGCCCCAGCAGCGGATCTAGGTAATTATTGCCCTATTTCCCTTTTGCCCCTGATGAGCAAACTTCTAGAAAAGCTTATTAATAAACAACTTACCGAATACTTGAAGCATATTGGGTTTCTGGACCCTTCACAGTCTGGTTTCAGACCAATGTATAGTACGGAGTTCGCATTGATAGCAGTTACTGACAATATAAGATATGCTCTGGACAATAACCAGGCGGTCTTGTTGATTTTGTTGGATTTATCGGCAGCCTTCGACACAGTATCCCATCGTATTCTACTTCAGAGACTTGAAGAGATTGGGATCTGTGGGCGAGCTCTATCATGATTTTCGAACTTCCTATCTCATCGCTCGCAGACCATCAATCTCGGACCTTTCCGCTCCCAAACCTTGGAGCTCATCAAGGAAGTGCCACAGGGCTCTTGTCTTCGCCCCACATTGTTCAATATCTATGTGGCACCCCTTGCAAAAGTAATCAGAGAGTTTGACTTTACTCCGATCTCATATGCAGATGATGCGCAACTTCTCCTATCATTTGATAAGAGTTCTACTGACACTCATTCCCACTTCTAGGAGGGTATGATGGCAATCTCATCTCGGATGACGGAAAACTTCCTCCAGCTGAATGATGGAAAGATGGAGATCATGCCCTTTGGCAATGCCCAATTGCTCTGTTCCCCGGAGTGATGGCCCCCTGAGCTCGGTAGAGCTTCAGTTCCTATGACTGTGGTCAAGAATCTGGGTGTTCCGTTAGATCAGAATCTCACCATGAAAGATCAGGTAGTGGACACCTCCAGTTCCTGTTTCCATATGTTGAGCCTTCTGCGCAGAGTCTTTCCTTTTTTTCCACTCTCTGTGCGAAAAACGGTCCTTCAGGCGCTGGTGATCAGTCGCTTGGATTACTGTAATGCTCTTCTGATTGCAGCAAGTGATTCCTTATTAAACAGACTCCAGGTGGTTCAGAATACAGATGCCCGACTTGTTAAGAACTTACCAGCAAGAACGGCTACTCTTCCCCTTCTGCGACAATTGCATTAGCTCCCTATACGCAAGAGAGTCAAGTTCAAGATCTGGTGTGTCGTACACAAAGTTCTGAATGGTAGAGGACCCAGTTATTTAACGGAAAAACTTACTTTCTACCTGCCAAGTAGATCGCTACGATCGGGGAAGAAATCCCTGCTTGTGATTCCCCGCATTAGGAAAGCTCGTACTGGCGGTAAAGCCTTTTTCTATCTTGCTCCCTACTTTTAGAATCAACTTCCGATCTACCTCTGCAACTGCCCAGATTATCTTCCTTTTAGGAAACTCCTCAAAACTGAGCTTTTCTCGAATTAATCCTCTTGGATTGTGCTAGTCTGCTATTCCTACCTTATCGCGGAGATACCCCTTCGGGGGTGATGTAGGCGCTTTATAAATCAAATAAATAAATTGAAGGCAGCTGGACTGGAAAAGAAGAAATAATATTGAAGACGTTAAAGGCCTGTATGAAAGGCCTTCTTTTCAACAAAGGGTTCAGACCCCTCAGTTCCTAAACAGTGGCAGTCTTGCAAGCATAGATCTGCCAGAGGGAAAAGGAGGCCAGCAACCATATGCGGCCAGACGAAAGCCTCCACCAAAACACTGACTTCTTCTTTCCCCCTTCTCCGTTGTTCATGCCAGTGGGGAGAAGTATTGTAAACCACCGACAGGAATGGCTGTATGTAACAAAGGAGGAAAACGTCTTGAATATTGTTCAGAATTGATATTCTCTCAAATTCAAGTCACCGCCACCAAGAAATGAAAACCTTACTCCCGAAGCAGGCGATGGAGGAGGTCCAGTGTCACCAAAAAGGAACTGGGATTTATTTTTCTAACATTCTGGTTAGAAAGAAAGGACCGAAGCGAGAATTCAGACCTCAACCTCAGATTGGCAATCAACAAATGTATTAGGGAAGAAATGTAGGATGCTGACTTTGCATTAGATTTAACCCCAATTACATCAGGGGGAGCAGATGTGTGCCATACACTTGCAAGATGTTTACGTACACATTCCAGTCATAAAATACAACTCAGACGTTTCTGCTGTTTGTAATAGAAAAGGACAATTTTCAATTCAAGGTTTGCCGTTTCAACCTGAATTCTGCTCCACACTTTGTCACAGTGCATGGCAGTAGTGGTGGCTCATCAGAGAAAAAAGAAAATCTTTGTCGATCTATATTTATACTGGCTAATAAAAGCGGTGTATTCTGTCAGGCTGCAGACACCCTGCAACATCTAGGAATACATAATATGTAAATGTCAATTGTTTCTCTGGTTCAAATGTTGCACTACTTATAAGCGACTTTAGACACCTAGGTCACAAAATTGTATCCTTCAGAGGAGAGACTCTCATCTATCTGAATTGTTAGAAACCATTCACAGACCCCTCATCAGAGTTTCTCTCTACAAGGAATGATAGCATCATGCATTTTTCTAGTCCCACATACAAGATGTCACATAAGCCCATTACTATAGAGTCTAGAAGATTGGCCAGGCTTTAGGCAGCTGAAAGAACAAGGTGAAATTGACTGGAGAAGCGATACAATTGTTCCTCTAGTGTTGTTTTTCATCCAGTCTACAGAAGGGAGTTTCCTTCCAACAGAACATTCAAATTCAGAATGTAGTAACAGATGTTTCCCTTCAGGGTTGGTGTGTACACATTGACCAATTGCAAGACCATGAAACATGGCCAGAGAAGGAAAGGTCATACCATTTCAACCTGTTGGAGTTGAGAATTGCCCATGTGGCTCAGTAAATCACTCCTTAGAACATTCAGATCGAAGGCTCTTCTTGTTCACAGAGACAACCTAACATTGTATTGTTTAAAAAGCAAGGGGGACGGGGACTCACACCAGCCCTCTGTCCCTAGAAGCTCAAACTATATGGAAATGGCTGTTGGCAAGATATCTAACCATTACGGCAGTCCACCTTCCAGGAATCCAGAATGCCCAGGCAGACTCAGTCAGTTAAATCAAGAAAACCGCAAGTGGGTTATCAAAAGGAGATGCTTCACAGCGATTTCGAAAAATGGGGCTATCCACAAATAGACCTGTTTGCAAATGCAAGCAACTAAAAATACATAAGCGTCACCTCAACGTACGACCAACCAGAGCGCTTTTAATAGACTAATTATTTATTTTAAAGTGCAACACTTATCCCCTATGGGATGCCACAGTTCTGACTAATTGCCCAAACTGACCACAGAGATATCACACTTAACAAGAGACATTGTGCCACCCATTAGCCTGGAAAAAGCCAGGTTTCTAAACCTGGAATGATTATCAATAAGAGGAATCTCCAAAAGTAGAGAATTCCACTGAGCCGCAGCCAAATACGAAAAAGATCGGCCCTCCGGGTCTGACTTTCCTTATCTGCTTCATTTTAGCTAGGGCCAGATTATGAGATCTCAGATCACCAGTGGGTTTATAAAATTCCACCTTGACTTGCCGGGTCTCTGGACCCTCATTATGTAAAGCTTTATGAGCGTAGCATAAGAGTTTGAAATTAGCTCACTTGGGCATAGACAGTCAATGTAGAGAAGCTAAACAGGCTGAAGCAGATCCAAACCTGTCCATATTACAGATTGACTTGGCAGCTGCGTTTTGGATTACCTGCAGTCTTGTGAAAAGATAATCAGCCATGCCTACGAATAATGCATTTCCGTAGTCCAGTCTACTTATTATGAGGGCCTGGACTATGGTTTTGCGTCAAGCTGTTGGAATCCATTTAAACATCCTTCTCAGTAGCTTAAGAATGCCAAAGCATTTGCCACATGTAGCCCTGACATACCCTTGTATGGAAAGTTGGTCATCAATAATGCTCCTAAGTTTGTCGCCGATTTCTTGGGCAGGGGCATCTCCCTTAATGTCTCAGGCCACCAGGAAGCATCCCAAATCAGATATGCATCTCCAACCAACAATATCTCTGTTTTCTCTGCATTAAGTTTTTAGCAATTCTTCGTCACCCATCCCGCAACTTCAGTGAGGCAACCCCGTAGGTTGTATCGGGTCTCCTTGTGATCCTCCCCCAGTGATATCATCAACTGAGTATCATCTGCGTAAGATGTGATCTCAAAGCCCCAATTCCTGATGGTTTTTCGCCAGTGGAACTACATAAACGTTAAAAAAGGAACCTTGTGGGACTCCACAATTAGATGTAAAAGAACTGGATCTGCAAGCACCCAGCTGCACTGTCTGTGTTCTGTTCAGTAAAAAGGAGCTCATCCACGTGAGGGCATAGGAATGTAAGCCAATCTTGTGAAACCTGCCAATCAGCAGTCTATGTGAGATGATGTCAAAAGCTGCAGACTGGTCAATTAATATCAGGGCTGCGGCCCTGCCCTTATCGACTACTGACCTGATGTCATCCAACACAGCAAGCAACATGAACTTGATACTTTTATTATCTCTGAAACCTGTCTGGGAAGGATCCAACTGATTGTTGGTCTCCAAAAAATTGGTCAATTGTTTATTCACCAATTTTCAAGAATTTTAGACATGAAGGGAAGGAGAGATATCGGTTGGTAATTGAAAAGGATTGACACATCAGTGGCAGATTTTTTTGCCAGGAGTAATAGTACTGCTTCCTTCCAGATCTCTGGATATGTCCCTTCTGCCAAAGATTGATTACAAATTTGACCAAAATAGGGACCTAAAGTCGTAGCTAATTGAGAGTAGATAAAATGAGAGTAGGGGTCAAACAGTGAGCCAGATTTAACTTCCCTCATCAGCTGTACTACCTGTTTTTCAGATAATGGTTCAAAAGCTCCCGAATAAGCCTTAATATTTGGGTGGGGATCAAAGAGGGCCTGTGCCACATCAGTAAGAGGGGGTTGATTCTCAAAGGAAATAAATATTTTGGCAATTTTATCCATATATCTTCTGGACAGTTTCTCTGCCCTTTTCCTCTTTTCCATTGATACCAACTGTGATGATCAGACTGTGCCATTGCAAGGTCCGCATTATACTGGTAGCCTCGTAATGACCATTCCAGTGGTGGTTCACGGATAAACTATACCAGTCCAAGCGGTCACACTGGAAACTGCTGTGCAAACCGGATCCTCTGTACAAGTTTGGGGGCCAGATCTTGCACTGCTGTTGTAGGGTTTACCAGTCTGGCTCCTGAATTCCTTCAATATGAACATCTAAACTTTCCTCAGCACTGTATGGAAATTTTGAGTGAATCGTCCTTCCGCAAGAACATCATATGCATTAAACTGGAAGAGATTCTGCATCAAGACATCTATGATGCCTCTAGATCGCAATACGTGGTAATTTGTTACCTTCTGCATCTTGCACATTATCGGCTTCAATTTACATTAATAAAGGTACACTTTGCAACGATCACTGTATATAGGAAATCTCCTTCACAATTCTCTTTCTTTAAGATTGCCGTAGTGAAAGATTTCTGGGAGGGTATTAGGAAGGTATTTACTTCCACTAGAATTCCATGTCCACCATGGTAATTAAATATTTTCTTTCAAAATTATTGGATTCACCATTTGAACTAATATACAAGACTGCACTACATCATTGAATACGGAAGGCTGCTTTCTTGGTAGCTATCACTTCTTTTTGCAGAGTAAGCGAAATTTAGACTGTTTATAAGAACCATTGTTTTAGCAAACAGTGTGGTAATGAGAACTCATCTGAGTTGAATCTATACTTTACACCACTGCATTCTACTCTACACCACACCACTCCACTTTACTCCACGCCACTGCACTTTAGCCTACTCTGCACCAATCCACTCTATGCCACTTCACTCTACTCTACTCTATGCCAATGCATTCTACGCCGCTCTAATCTACATCACTTCAGTCTAGGCCACTCCAGTCTACTCTGCGCAACTCCACTGTACGCCACTCTGCAACACTACACAATGTGCTAATCCACTCCACTCTACTCTAATGCACTTTAGTCTGTATCACTCAACTCTACGCCAGTCAACTGTACACCACTCTAATCTACTCTGCACCACTGCATTCTACCCTGCACAACTCCATTCTGCGCCACTTCATACTCTGAAACAATCTACTCTGCGCCACCATACTCTACGCCACTCTACTCCGTGCCACTCCACTCTATACCACTGCTTTCTAGGCCACTCTACTCTACGCCACTGCACTCTATTCTGCACCACTGTGCTCTACGCCAATGCACTCTATACACTGCTTTCTACGACACTCTACAACACTGCACTCTCCGCCGCTGAACTCTATGCCAATGCACTCTAAGCCACTCTACTCTGCTTCACGGCACTACCTCACTGGACTCTATTCCACTCCACCCTGCACCACTCTATGCCACTGTACCCTCTGCAGCACTCCACTCTGCACCACTGCACTCTATGGCACTGTATTCAACTCTATACCACTCTACGCCACTCTACTCTATTCCACTCTGCTCCACTGCACTCTATGCCTCTGCACTCTACTATGCAACACTCTAATCTGCAACACTCCATTGTATTCCGCTGCACTCTACGCCACTATACTCTGCAACACTCCACGCCACTGCACTTTACACCAGTCCACTCTACTCTGCTCCACTGTACGCCACTCCACTTTATACCACTCCAATTCACAACGCCATGCCACTCCACTCTACAACACTCTACTCCACTCTTTGCCGTTTCACTCCATGACACTCCACGCCACTCTCCTCTACGACACTAACTTTTAGCCATGCTGAACAGCAGCCACACTGGTGTACAACATGGCTAAAATACATCAACAAAGCCAATAGATCTCCCATATGCGAGACCCATTTGCTTTTCCAATGCTTGTTTTTCTTGTCTGCACTGTCTAATGGGATGGGTTTGCTACACTGTTCAGTGCAGCTGTCCACTGATGAGAAACTCCTGGAAAAGAATGAAAAGTTACCTACCTGTAATCCTAGTTCTCTTCCAAGGAAATCCTCATTAAAGTCTTAAGCAACCCTCCCACCTCACCAAACAAAAAGGAGTACAGCGCTTTTTTCATACACCCGGGATTCTGTTGAGACCCAGCTGTCTCCTGTAGGGCAGGATGGGATACAGGAGGAAGGGTGAGGCCCTTAAAGTCACAATGCCAGTTTTTTCTCTCATGTACAGTGCAGCCTACCTGCTAACATTGCCCTTCATTCCTTGTCTTTTTTCATTTAAAAATGTTTGTGAAAGATGTTGTTCTAGGCATGAGTAGCTGTAGATACACATGCTCTGCATACTCCTGCCATCTAGTGTTGGATCCGGATGTGTGTAAGTTGTTTTTCTTCGAAGAAGTCTTTCGAGTCATGAGATCGAGTTACTCCTCCTCTTGGTGATAATGCACATTTGCATCGACTCTATTGATAGATCGTTTACTTTCTGCTGTTGGGTTTGGACGTGTGTACTTGCGCTCCAGTTCGAGACCGTACAAATCTCTTTTCGGGTCCCAAACCACTCTAACCTGCGCCGGTATTGTTTCGATCACGTTTCCACTCTGCGTATCGAGGAACAATCGCCCGTCAGATAGACTAGCTTCCACTGCGGCCCCTCTAGGGCCTCGCCCTTCAAGGCCTTCGACATTACTCTCCACCAGGTCCTCCAAAACCGCTCCCCCGGTGATGGAACGGACTCCTTTCTGCTTCAAAACCCGCTGCCACATAAAATACCAACAGACTGACAACCATCAGGTCTGTAACCTGTGTTTGTCACCGGAACACAAGGAAGCGGATTGCGAGGCCTGTCGAACTTTCTGATCCAAAAAGACTCTCAGGCATTGACGAGCACGCTGGCTCAAAATGCAGAAGGGGTCCACCGACAACACTCCTGATCTCTTCATCCATAAAGACTTCAGAGTAGAACACCCACAGGCTTTCATAATGGAGGAGGAAGCATTTTCCATTGAAGACAGTTCGGAATCCCAGCATGAACAGGACTTCAAAATCACTGAATCCACATCGGAGGTGGAAGCAGTAAGTACTAAAACCCCTGCCACTCAGCCCCGGGTGGAACACCATAAAAAACAACCACCACCTGCACAAAAAGAGGTATTCGGACCACCACTGCCTCATGACCATTGTGGGCACCGATTGACTGGCTCGGAAGCCCCGACCTCTGGCTCTGCCCCGAAATACCAGCCAAAGCTGAAGCTTAGGCATCAACACCCTCAGCACCTGCCCTTCCATCGATATCGAGCCAACTCTCAACATCTATCACTTCAGATCCAAGCGGAACTTTGCGCTGAAACACAAACACGGCACCGAACCATAAAGCTTCCACACCGACACCCAAAAAGACTGTCGAGGCTCCAGTCGAATCAATTTCCCACAAACTTCCGGAGAAATTGGACACCAAACAAAGGCAAATCCAGATATAGCCACAAACTATATTTGATGGGGTGGGATTACACTACGAACCTCTAGAAGAGGATTTTCTATTTGAAACATTATCCACAACACACAGGGATATACCTATGTTAAAAGGAATGATGCGTCACACAGACATCTTCAAAGACCCTCTCTGGGCCCGAATCATAACACCTAGGGCCGACAAAAAGTATAAGCCCTCTCCCTCAGACTCTATTTTTACCAAGGGACAAATCCCACCAGACTCATTGGTGTCACCAATGCTCGTAAAAGAGCAAACTCGCAGGCAAGCGGATCTGCTCCCCCTCCCGGCAAGGAGAGCAAACGCATCGGCGTAGCTGGTAAAAGGGTAGCAGCCCAATCAGCAAACCACTGGCGTATCGCCTGCTCCCAGGGTTGGCTAGCCAGATATAACCATGCTCACTGGGATGAGATGGAGGAGCTCCTTCAATAGTTCCCAGATGAGCACAGTAAAAAGGGGTCATGAACTTGTCACAGAGGGCAAACTGACCTCTAACACTTCTATCAGGTGTGCCCTGGATTCAGCCGACACAGCGGCATGAGGTATCAATTCCAGCATCTTACTACACCGCCATGTTTGGCTACATATTTCAGGCTTTAAGCTATAGGTACAGCAAAGCCTCTTAAATGTCTCATTTGGCAAACAGCACCTCTTTGGCCCCTAAATTGATGAGGCCTTAGAGACAATTAAAAATGACACGAAAACAGCAAAAACCATGGGAGCCCTTCAAACACCTTCACCTCGAGGCTCCTTTCGCTGCTCTACCTATCATAGAGTCTCCAAAACGACACCTCCAGAAGCATCCACCTCATACTAACTAGGCCAAAGTCAGTGTTCCTCTCCCAGAGGTTACTACAGGGACTCCTATATGGGCAACAATGCAAAAGATAGAGGCAAAGGTGCTACCCCACGTGGTGGAACACACGCAAACAAACAGTGACTTCCCTCACCTTTCTCCCGACTATATAACACCTGTGGGGGAACTTCTACAACAGTTTCTACCCACATAGAAGTCAATAACATCAGACCATTGGGTGTTGGACATTATCCAACATGGCTATTGTCTGGAGTTCATTACCACACCTCCCAACATACGGCCTTGCATCCCCAGATCGTCACCAGAACATCAAACACTGCTCAAACAGGAAGTTCAAGCTCTTCTTCACAAAGGAGCTATAGAACTCATCCCTCTGCATCATTAAGGATCAGGAGTATACTCCCTCTATACTCCTAATCCCCAAATATGACAAATCTCTGTGGCCTATTCTAGATCTAAGGCCCCTAAACCACTACATCCTGTCAGAGCTCTTTCATATGATTACACTTCAAGATGTAATCCCACTCCTTCAACAAGGCGACTTTTTTGCAGCCCTTGATCTAAAAGACGCCTACTTCTATATTCCAATATACCCTGCTCATCGCAAATACCTCAGATTTGTAATAACAATTCAAAGTCCTGCCCTTTGGTACCACTGCTGCACCACGGGTATTCACCAAGTGTTAGCAGTAGTAGCAGCTCATCTCCGCGGACAAAACATTCATGCTTTCCCTTACCTGGACAATTGGCTCATCAAAGCCAGTACTCATCATCTATGCCAGCAACACACACAAGCTACCATAGATTTTCTTCACCAACTAGGATTCACTGTCATTTCCCAAAAATCTCACCTTCAACCTCAGCAGATACAACGATATTTTGGGCAATCCTAAACACAAATTTAGGATTAGCATATCCCAAGAATTCAAAATATCCCAAAATGAATATCCAGACTTCAAATCAATCAGCAACTCATAGTACGAACTTTCATGAGAGCACAACAGTGGTCTCCGTCACAGGGTCACTGAGAAGATTTAGTGTTGATAAACAGCTGCACACATCACTTTCTGCAGTGGCGGAACACCAAGAACCTCTTAAAAGGGTGGCATTTTCTGGACCCTGTTCCCCCCATCACTCAAACAATGGACGGATCTCTCACAGGATGGGGTGCACACTTACAAGACTTCACAGTCCAGGGCAACTGGGAGCCCAAGCACCAGACTCTCCACATCAATTACATAGAGCTTCAAGCTGTTCGCCTGTAGCATTGAAAGCCTTCCTACCTCACCTCATCGGCAAGGTTGTTCTACTCTGGATGGACAATACAACAACCATGTACTATTTACAAAAACAGGGGGGACACCTTCTCTACACCTCTCATGCCTAGCTCAGACCATTTGGCGTTGGGCTCTACATCACGACATTCATCTGTTAGCAGAACACCTTCCGGCGACAGACAACCACTTTGCAGACCTCCTCAGCAAGATGCAGCAACAAGTCCACGAATGGGAGCTTCACCCCTAAGTCCTCCTCCCTTTCTTCCACAAATGTGGACCTCCACAAATAATCTGTTCGCAGCCACAGACAACGCAAAATGCCCAGAATTTTCCTCTGAGCTAACTATAACTCGTGCCCCGTAATGCACTACTTATGACCTCAAATATTACATTACTCATGACATGTTCAGTGACATCACTGATGACATCTCAAATGACATCACTCATGACATCGTCCAGTGACTGTGAGGGTTTTGAAAAAGTTTAAGTGTTAAATATATATACCAAGGTGTATTGATGAATCTGTGGGTGCATGAGTGCCTGTATGGATGATTCAGTGGGTGCGTGACTGACTGTAGAAGTGAGTAATTAGGTCGCAGTGAAATTATGGGTGAGTGACTAGATTGATTGGTTGTCTGAGTACCTGTATCGGTGTACGAGTGTGTGGGTGAGGGTGTGTGTGAGTGACTGCTTGCATGAGTGGGTGAGTCAGTGGATGTATAGGTTAGAGAGTGCGTCTTTGAGGGGCTGTATAGGTGGCTGAGTATGTGTATGGCTGTGTCGGTGAATGAATGGATGTGTTAATGGTATATAGGTGAGAAACTGCATATGTGAAAGGCAGTATAGATGAGCGTTGGAGTATATGAGTGACTGTATGTGTGAGTGATTGATTGTGAGAGTGGCTGTATGGGTGAGTGTGTGCTTGTGTCAGTGACTAAAGGTGAGTATTTGTTAGTATCTGTATGAATACATGAGTGGGTGTGTGTATAACTGTATAGGTGAGTAAGTGGCTGTGTGATTCACCCTATGGGTGAGTGGGTAGCTCTATGGGTGACTGGCAATGTGTGAGTGGGTGTATGAGTGAATATATCAGTGGCTGTATTAGTGAGTGATGTGTATGAGTGGCTGTATGGGTGACTCCTGGCGCACTACTCATTGGGGGAAGACGTCCACTTTAGTCCTGAGGCCCTCAGGAGGCAAGGGGACCTCATCTCTCCACCAGCAGTGCGCTGAGAGGCGCGTTTGCAGAGTGGTGGGTAAAGGGGGCGTGGCCTCCGACCACCTCTCAGCAATCCCACTGTGTGGGGCTTACTTGAAGTAACAGGAGGTCTTGTTGGCCCCTAAAGACCCTCAGCAGCGAAGGGGACTTCATCCCCCAACCAGGAGTGTGCCAGGAGGCGCGTTTGCAGAGTAGTGGAGAAAGGGGGTGGGGCCTCCGGCGAGTTGCCGGCTTTTGTTTTTTGTTTTTCTGTTTTAGGAAGGGAGCCATCTTCCCTGGACCATTTTGGACCATCCCCCGGGGCCTGGCCTTTTTTTTTTTCTTCAAATAATTCAAAGGGGGAGGGGCTGGGTGGCCCCCTTCCCGGGACATTTTCAGCACTGGGAACCCAATCCCCCGGGGCCTGACTGTTTTTTTTATGTACTTTTTTTTTTTTTAAAGAGAGGGGTGCCATATGGCCCCCTTCCCGAGGCCGATTTTGCCCTGAGGACCCCATCTCCCGGGGCCAGGCCTTTTCTTTTTTTTTCTATAAAGGGAGAGGGGCCGAGCCCGTGCCATTTTTGGCCCCGGAGACCCCATCCCCCTGGGGCCTGGCCACTTCGTTGGGGACCGTGGGGGGAACCTGAAGGCCCCCGCGGTCCCTACCGGGTCCCCGCCTCCTGCGGGAGCTGGCATTGCTTTTACACACAGGGAGCTGCTGACATGCAGCTCCCTGTGTGTAAAAGCAAAGTGCTTCACTTGCTCAAAGCAGAGCACACTGTTTGCTATGGCAGTGCTCCCGCCATGTCATAGCAAACTGCAGTGTCCCGGGGGTAGGCACCCCGTGACATTGCTGGAGCCGGCCCTGGTGGGTGGCAGTCCCGAGGACCATGTAGGGATCCTGAAGGGGGGTAGCGCGGCCCCCAATCCTTTGTTCACATTTGCCCCAGGGAGCTGGTGGTCCTGCAACGGACCCCCTTAATTATTGCATTTGTGCCCTGGGGAGGTGGCGTCCCTGGTGCTGCAAGGGAGGCCGTAGGGCCTCCCGCCCCTTTTTTTTTTTTTTTTAAATGTGTGGGCCCTGGGCAGGTGCCACTCCCCGGGGCAGCGGGCGACGCCCTAGAGCCTCCCCCACATTACTTAAAAAAATAGTGTGCCCGGGGAGGTGGCAGTTCTAGGGGTGGGGGGGGTCGGCGAGGCCCCCCCCATATTGTTTTAATTAGCCCCGGGGAGGTGGCGGTCCCCGGGGCAGGGGGGGTCTGCGAGCCCCCTGTACACCCAATTGAAAATAGCCCTGGGAAGAGTGGCGGTCCCCGGGGCTACAGGCAGGTGCAATGGGCCCGCCCGCATCCATAATGAAAGGTACCCCGAGGAGGGGGCGGTCCGTGGGGCTTTCTTAAACCTTAGGAGGTGGGCCCCGTGCGCCCCCTCCTAAATTTACCATATGCCCCGGGGACCTGGCCCACCCGGGGGATATTTTAAAGCAAGCACGGGAGCCCACGCTTGCCTTTTTTCTTTTTTTAATTTTGACACGGATTTAAGGAACCACCTGTGAGTCCTCGGCAAAATGTTTTTAAAAATGCATTTTACCCCCAGCAGGGTCCCTCAGGGACCCCCGCCCCCTCCCTGCACTCCCTCCACCTACCACCATATCTGGGAGGTCAGGTTATTCCTACCCTGCCCCCTTTTCTTTTTTTTCTTACTTTCTTTTGGGACTTGGCTTCAAGCTGAGTCCCTAGATGGCTGCCAACACTTCCTGGTTGAAGGGTTGACCGCCAATCAAATTTTAGTAGGATTCACGAGTCCACTGTAAAATCTCGCGTCCCTAGATATCTATATTTTTTAAAGGTAGATATCTCAAAAAGTACTGACTGGATTTACACCAAATCATATAAAGCACGCTTTCTGGACCAACATCTAGCTTTCTGCCAAATTTGGTGTAATTTTGTTCTGCAGTTCAGACTGTGGTTGTGTTCAAAAAATGAAAAATCCCCATAAACTTAAAATGCGGAAAACGCGTTTTGGGACCCCCCTTTTTACTCTAAACTTGCTTGACGGATCACCCCAAAACTTTCAACACAGCAGCTGAATCAACAAGCATTGGCATAGCCAATAGGTCTCGCCTTTGGGACCTTATAAGTGTTTTGCCAGACCTATTGGCTTTGCTAATGTGTTTAGGCTATGTTGTAGAGCAGTGTACCTGCTGTGCAGCATGTTGAGAAGTTATAATAAAGTAATAATCAGTTTTGTTGCCTTATATGGCCATCCTGTGAATGATGTCACAATAGGAAGGACGGATGGGGATAAAAGGCAAGAAAGGGAGGGCGGGAGATAGTAAAATGGGAAGAAAGGGTTTGTAGGGGAACAAAAGGCAAGAAAGAGGACAGACAGACGAATGATTCAGCAAGATACATTGTTGTGAAAAGTTTTGTTAAAATTTTCCAAGAGTGGTCAAAGTTATTATGAAATTAAAAACACTTTTCATATGCTCTATGCATGTAACTATAACTAGAGAGGCAATATTCGTGCACGTGTGATGGATAGGGGTTCAATTTTGCATCTTGCTCATAGCTCTCCGTCACAAGTATTCTGGTACTAAAAACTGTCTTTATTGCTTTGCTACTGTCAGGGTTGCATGAAGCATGCGCACAGATGGTTGTTTAGAACCCTTTGCAAAAGGTACATGAAAGTAGAGATGAATATTATCTGGAAGGCGGAGAGGTGTACAATTGTCCAAAAAAAAGAAGTGTTGTATGAACCACTGATCCGAACAATACTAGGTCGGAAGATATCAAACAGGATCCCTGCCTCACAGTACTGTACATGCATTAATGCACATAGAATGGGCCATATCCCGAATTTGGCATAAGAGTCGGCACTTGGGTTAACACGCGGGAACAAAAGATTACACATTTTGAATAACCATATGGTTAGTAAAAAATTTTTTTTTAAAGCGCATACATGAAAAGTAATATACTGATGATCTCGCAAGCTGCCGCCTTTAAATACGAACAGCGTTTACCTGTTGGGCTACGAGCTTAAAGTAACACGGCCTCTTCACCTGGCAAAACACTAAAACCCAAGAAAGAAAACATGATTGCTAATCACTGCATCTGCGTACCTTCCTCTCCCTTCAATCTATTGCAGAGGAGCCATGCGCTGTTCATGAGTACCGCGCGTGCACCTCTGCTATGCTCACTCGTTACCAAGCAGCAGTGGGCACGGCCTCTCGGGCAGCGGTGTCGTAATCCATGGAATGACGTAATGTATGATCAGAGTACACATATAAACTTTGCTCTGATGCTTTAATGTTATATTGGGACCTGGTCGACCGGGGTGCGTAGTTACATGAAAGCGTGGTCTTCTCATTGGAACCTGATGTCTACATCAGTATTTTCCCTAGTAACTTGGGTCACACACAGCGCGTGCCTTAGGAAAAGAGGAGGAAGGGCAAAGTTCAATGGAAATCATCATGACGCGATGCACTTCCGTCCAGACTCCACACGTTTGACAGCACTTAGAAAACATTCTCGTAGGAGTGACAAGCTGATGCAGGGAGGGGAAGGAGAGTGCAGACTTCATATAAACAAACAAGAGGGGGGGAGAGAGACTGCGTGGGAGACCAGCGCGGCCACGCTAATTAAAAACAGATGGCCCCTGCGCGCCGCTGCTGGCTCCCGAGAGCAAAACGCTCTGGGAGTAAACATTTCCAAAAAGGCTGGGATAACCACACGCCTTTGGCCAATTGCGTGCTAAAGCCAGACGCAAAGGCCAATAGCGTGTGAGCACCACACGCACAAGCTTCTACAAAGCCTGAAGTGATTCCAAGAGGCCGATTTCCTAGAGCAACGCATGCGCGCTGCGCTAGGCTCGACCTAAAAAGGGGAAGCTTTGTAAAACTTTTGTGGAAATTCATCAAGCGGTGCCAAAGTTATTGGCAAAACAAAAAAACGCTACATTTTATCTAGCTTTGTGGCGGGAGGCACTTGCAATTTCTGGAATATTGGTCCAGGAAATGTATGCCCTCCTAGATGGAGAGGAATGGGGTTGTTTCGCTGAGAAATGTGGGTGCAGAGAGCAGAATATAGCTGTAGATTGTGCCAAAAATCCATTGTGTAATATGGTTGCATTATGAGTTGTACATCCCCTCTGCTGTATTTGGTACTGTTCCTACGTGTGGCCGGGAGGGAAGTGGGGCAGATGGAATGGAGATGGGCTTGTTAACGCTCCTGGGGATGGTGTACCATCAATAGCTGTCTTCTGGTTGCAGAGTGCATTCTCTTTTTTGAGATGTTTTCTTTCTCTAAAACATTCCAATAAAAATCACTTTGGGCAAAACAATAACAAGTATTTGCAAAGCAATAGGTCTCGCATTTCCCGGAGCACTTCTTTACAGTATATCATCTTAAGTGTAGATGTTCGCCTTTCTTCAGTAAGGCCTGGAGAAATACTTAAGACATTAATGTTTTCCATCCTATAAGGAAGGCTACGTTGGCCGATTGCTTTAGATTGCATTTAAAAAAGGTAATAAATATATTACGAATTATGCCAAATTAACTGGAATTGTGATATTTGACTGTTCAAATCTCTTTCACAAACCCCTTTTTAAAAGTAGGAGAGGACAATGTAGTCCCATAAGATGCCATTATGTAGATATGAAAAGAGCGTCTTGACCTTTAAGGGCCATCAGCCCACAAGTATACCATCATTCCTAGCGGGTGGCAGTTGTCTCAGTTTTTTTTCCGGCTTCTGGTGACAGGATTTTGGAGCACTGAGCTTGCCCTTTTTGGCTTTTTTTCCTCAAAAATCTAGGAACCGTTTGACAATGGTTTCACTCGACGGATCTCATCTGTTCCAGTGTTTTTCTGTCATTTTCTGAGAGAAAGATCTTTTCCTATGTTAAATAAAATGCCCTCATTATTTGACAAGTGTCCTGCCTGTGGAAGAAAGATGGCCAAGTCAGACCCTCATGTCATTTGTATCATCTGCCTTCCTGAGAGTCCACACTGCAGGACTTTTTCCAGACGTACAGGGAGAAGATTCGCCTTCATGGGACAGAAGACACACACAGGAAGCAACTGACGCAGTCTGAAGGTGGAGCGTCACAAGAGCAAGGAGAGTTTCAGTCCTCTATCAGGGCTCTTACTCCTTCCTCTAAGGACTCCAGGTGTGGGAGATGCAAAAAGAGAGACCACCATCAAAAACATTGTTTCAGGTTGATGCAGTTGAGACAAGGTACAGTGCCTTCATGCTCGCCACCGAGAGCAGGGTTGACGTTGAAGAGGAGGCGACGTTCGCGTCAAGACATAGGAGGTCGACGTCAAAGGATACCACAACGTCGAGACGCAACAGAAGTTGGAAGTTGAGAAGTCTGTCGACCTCGAGGCATAGGAGAAAATCAAAGTTGAGAAGTTTGTCGACGTCGAGACATTCTAGATCTGTGAGAAAAGTCAGAAAATCAAGACATTTACCATCCACCTCTGATTCTCAACACTGCAGGCTATATTCTCCATCGTCGCCCATCTTGCTTCTGAACTCTCTTATGCCTCCTCCGCTTCCGCCACTTCCTCCAGTGCCTCTTCCACCTACTTCTCCAGTGCCTCTTCCACAGCCACAAGCACCTGTGGAAGCACCTATGCTGAGGCCTCTAGCTTCCCCTTGAAGATCAAGATCTCCTCATTCCAGTTCTCGTCATCGTTCAAAACAAGCACATTCGAGACATCGCCATCGGTCTCGACACTCCTCTTCCTGACGATCTGTTCGACACACACGTCACCATCATGCGTCTAGGTCCAAGTCTAGAATACAATTAAGACGTCGTTCTCGCTATTCTACTTCTACTTCCACCGCTGGGAGATATTCATAAACACTGACTGATTCTCTCCAGCCCCGGGTCCCTCCAGTGGATGACATCAACACCTTTCAACAGGTGCTTGTGCGAGAGGCATCGAAGTTGAACATCCCAATACCCGCCCCAAACTACAACAATGTCAGTAATTTTGTAGACGCTTCACCAATGGGAGGCATCCAGGCGCCTCCTACTACTGGTTCCGGGTCTATTCGAATCAGTCATGGAGCTGTTCCTTACACTGGCTGCAGCTAAATCAGCTCCGTCGAGTCACCAGAAAAAGTATAGACCTCCAGAGCAGGACCTGCTGTTTCTTCGTTCAAATCCTAGCTGCTAAATAAGGGCATTCTACTACTCCTTTGTCTACAGTTCCACCAGACAAAGAGAGTAAGAAGCTAGATTCAGTGGGGCACAAGATATCTGGTACAGCTGCTACCACCATGAAAGCAGCAAGTGCATCAGCCCTGCTGGGCAGATATGACAGAGCCATATGAGACTACTTGCAGTAGTTTGCAGAAAACCTCCCAAGAGATCGCCGAGAGGACTTCCTCAAGGTAGTAAATGAGGACATGATGGTCTCCAACCAAGTCATTAGTGCTGCTGCTGATACTTCACCAAAGGCAGTCCATGGATACTGTTGTCATGGGTTGGCCCTTAGACACTCTTAGCTTCGTCTAACACACCTAAAACAAGAATCCCAGCAGCAAATTCTTAATCTTTTCCCTTCTCGGGTAACACCTTATTCGGCAGTCATACCGATGATGAGATGGCTCGGGTGAAGTCCGAGATGGAAACCTTGAAGGCGGTGGGTTTAGAGAAAATCAAGGAACAACGTAGGCACACCTACAAGCCTTATGAACGACGTTTCTACCCGCAGAGGGCTCAAACCCCTCAATGGTTCTAAGGTCACCACCAAGAGCAGTAGCAAAGACCTTTCCAGCAGCACAAACGTTGTCAGCCCAAAGGAAGAGCGAACCACCAACCTGCCGAAGCAGGGAAGCCTCCCACAGGCTCCAAACAATGAGTCTCTGCTTCCCATTTTTCCGTTACCTACTCCGGTAGGGGGAAGTATCTCACAGTATCTGAAAGAGTGGCAATCCATCACAAAAGACGCCTGGGTTCTGAATAGTGTACAAAATGGTTATTGGCTCAGATTCACCAGCCCTCCACCAAATATCCCACTAAAACCTTCCAGTCAACATCTAGAAATGCTCAGATTGGAAGTGAACATCCTTCTGCAGAAGCAAGCTGTGGAGATCGTTCCTCTCAACCAACGAGGCATGGGGTGAAGAAGAAAGACCCCAGAAATGAACTCGGACCCATATAAGATCTAAAACTCGGCCAAAAAAATAGATACAAAGAGAATAATTCTGTATGATAGCATTATATCAAATTTATCCCCAAATCCATCAGGGAGACTGACTATGCTCAATAGATCTCCAGGGTGTGTATTTTCACATTCCCATAGCCAGGAAACATCGCATAATCCAGAGATGTGTAATACCACCACCACCGCCAATACCACCACCGCCAATACCATCACCACCAATACCACCACCAATACCACTACCACCACCATCAATACCACCACCAATACCACTACCACCACCACCACCACAAATATCACCACCAATACCACCACCACCGATACCACCAATACCACTACCACCAATACCACTACCACTAATACCACCACCATCAATACCACCATCAATACCACCACCAATACCACCATCAATACCACCTAAACCACCATCAATACCGCCACCACCACCAATACCACCACCACCAATCCCACCACCAATACCACCACCATTACTACCACCACCAATTCTAATACCACCACCAATACCACCACCACCTCCAATACCACCACCACCACAAATACCACCACCACTACCACCAATATCACCACCACCACTACCACCACCAATACCATCACCACCAATACCACCACTACCAATCCTACCACACCACCAATACCACCAAGGCCACCACCACCACCAATACCACCACCTCCACCAATACCACCACCTCCACCAATACCACCACTACCAATACTACCGCCAATACCACCACCACCAATACCACCACTAATACGACCACCACCACCACCACCTCCAATACCACTACCACCAACAATATCACCACAAGTACCATCACCACCAATACCACCACCAATACCAATTTCACCAATACCAATTCCACCAATACCAATTCCACCACCACCAATACCACCTCTAATACCAATACCACCACCACCACCAATACCACCACCAACAATACCACCACCAATACCACCACCAATACCAATGCCACCTCCACCAATACCACCACCAATAATACTACCAATACCACCCCCAATACCACCACCAATGCCACCACCAATACCAGTTCCACCACCAATACCAGTTCCACCACCAATACCAATACTGCAACCACCAATACCAGTACCACCACCACAATACCACCACCACCACCAATACTACCACCACCAATACCACCACCACCAATACCACCACCTCAGCGCCTCTCGCTCACTAGTAATAGCAGGGGCACTGTACGAGGCCGGAGCTGCTGCCGAGACCATCCCTCCCTCCATGCCTGCCATAAAGCACAGCCCGCCCTGCACCAGGAGGTGAAGCCAGGGCCCTACTACAGCTGGAGTGTTTTTTATTAGGCCAAAGATAGCAATGACATTACGCAATGCCACACTGCACACTCAAATCACGGAGAGGGCAGGAAATAGCCCCCCCCCTCCCGCTCTTCCTTCTCAGCTGCGACAGTGTAATCACGGAGCGAAAGGTGTTGGTGCACTTTGTTAATGTTTATAGCTCAGATCATATGTAACTATCACTTCACACTTTGTGTCTGTGTAATTTACAACACTTACACATCTTCTTCACTGCACTATTTATCACTACTTTGAAAACGTCGCAGACTGGTCTCTTCCTCTAATATTTACAATCTAACAAGCGGTAGAGAAGGCCCTTTATTGCAATTCAATAGGTCTCGCATTTGCAAGAGTTTAAGCTATTAGTATTGTAAATGACAATGCCTTTTATTTATGGTTTAAAACCCAAAACATGGGGCGTGGCCAACCATCATGGCCGAATGGACATAACTCCGCTCGGCTCCGCGCCAGGCCCGGACAGTTTAGCCAGTTCGGAGGCGTTTTGACTCCCCAAAGTGAGTCACCCGGGCCGCCTACTCACCCAGACAAGAAGGGGCCCCTGGTTGGCACTGCTGGCGGTGCGGAGGATGCCTGTGGGGCTCCGGCGTGGTGGAGGCCGGAGCCGCGAGGCTTGAAACAAGATGCCGGCCCTTCACGAGATGGGGATCGGCGCCAGGCGTTCTCTGCGCCCGACGGGGCTGAACTGCAGAACGGAGGCCCACAAACAACGGCAATCGGGGGCGCAACGAGCATACTGGGAAAAGACCCGGTGAGCCGGTTCAGCCGTCTGCTATACGCGCCCCGCCACCGCCGCGAGATTACTGAAGGGCGTGGAGCCGTCGCATGGTCCCCCAGCTGAGGAGCTGGGGTCCGCAATTTGAAGAGGCGGGCTCCGAGGGGAGCCAAATGCGGCGTGCTAAACCAAGGTGCACGGGGGGCCCCCCGGACCTGATGAATCTACAGAGGAGCACCGGGTCTGGGTTGCCTGACCCTAATATGGCGTCGGTCAGGCACCTCCTCGTCTGAATTCAGCCTCGTGGCTGGGCCTCCGGTCGGGTCCCCCGCATTTCCTCACATGATCCAGCCTGAGAGTGCCATCCATAAGCCCGAGAGAGGCCCAGAGCAAAATAAATTTGTGCAGTTGGGGCGCTAAGCGCCCCACGCTGCGGAGATCCTAGAGCTAGCTCTCAGGGGCAAGATCTCAGTGCCCTCCCAGTGGGGTCCCACGCAGCTCTTTGTCACTTTACTACAGGGAGGCCCCGGGCTGACATCGTGCCCTGGTCCCTATGCCACCAAAGAAAGCACAGTCCGCCAAAGTCTCCAGCTACTTCACCCCAGCAAGCACGGGGCGGACAAAGAGGGGGAGCCCAAACCGGGGGAGACATGGCGCTCACAAGGGAGGACCTGATGGCGTCGCTGAGAGAGTTCAAAAAGGAGCTGCAGGATGACATCAAGGCAGACATGGGGGCCTCGTTTGACGCATTTAAAGCGGAGGTGGGGGGAAAATTGGTGGCCCTACAGGCAGATGTGGATTTGATCGGGGCCCGCACCCTGGACCTCGAGGCGAAATGCCAGGAACTAGCTGATCGTATGCAGCCTCTTGAGGACAATTCTGTTGACCTGCGCAATCAACTTACGGCCACGATACTCCAGTGCGAAGACCTCAAGAACCGTTCCCGGCGCGACAACATTCAGGGGGGAGGCCTAGAGGAAGGTTGCGAGGGCTCCGACTTGGAAGCTGTTATGGTGGGGCTTTTTGCGACAGTGCTGGGAGAGAATGGCCCGGAGGTCCAGCTGGAGAGGGTCCAAAGAGTGGGGCCGCGACTAACAGGAGACTCCAGGAAGCCTAGGGACGTGTTGGCAAAATTCAGCTCCTTTAAAATTAAAGAATTGATTCTTCAGAAAGCACGAGCCCTCGATAAAGTAACGTTCCAGAATGTGTCCTGCTCTTTGTTCCAAGACGTGGCCCAGGCCACACTTGCTCGTCGCCAGCAGTTCCGGCCGATCACAGAAGCCCTGAGGGATCGCAAAATAAAATACCGCTAGACTTATCCCTTTGGTCTGGCCTTCTCGTTAGACAACAAGAGCTTTCATTGCACGGAGATAGCGGAAGCAGCAACCATCTTGGGCATCGAGGTCTCCGCTCCAAAGCAGACGCTGGGAGCAGGGGGCGCAGGAACGGACTCGCAAATGGAGAGACGTGGAGGGGGTCCTTGCTGCAGCAGAAAAGAGGCGGCAAGAAAACGTCGGGATGACGCATGAAGAGACGCTTTGGTCCGGTAAAGTTATGAACTGCTTGCGCAGCCTAGCGAGGAACAGTGGCGCTAAGAGTTAAAAGGGGCCCGGCCCCAGCCACAGTTGACACTGATAAGTTCAGCTGTCGTGTAGTTCCTATAGTACCCATGCAGGACCTGCGCGTTTGGATATCATAAACCGTTGGCTTGGTGGCAGACTGACTCTGTGCACCCCCAACGCGTATGTTAGCCTGTTTTGCATTAGCTAGCTCACCGTGCCACTAGAATCTCCTCTTATCGGGGAGAGATTTGTTTCTGGCAACCTTCGATCATGACAACCCAAATTCCTCAGAATCGTGGAAACAATATACTACCTTTCGCTCAGTGCTTACTTATTCGGTTTGTCTCAGAGAGTTACACAGAATAAACAGTCAGGCGTTTCAATAAGTATTTATTGACCAGTTGTTATTCTAGTGTAAAATATATGTGCTGCGGCAACCAGCAGACAATAGCAGAGATATATTATCAGCAGTACGATAAAAGCAAAGGGATAGAACAGTTCTACCATATTGCAATAATCATGAATACATACATGAATATAAAAGCATTATGCAAGTGCGCGTACTCCTACGATGCCTAATTAGATGTACCTGAGTGTACCTAGCATATGTGTAGGTCTAAAAGCCTAAGAGCCAAGAATCCTTCTAGGATTTAGTCGAACCCCCATACCTGAATAGAGCGAGTGTGGGACCCCATCCTGGTCTCTAGTTGGACACCCCGTAAGGGCTGTGTCAGACCGCTGTCAGCTGGAGCGACAGCATGCAGGAGCCTCAGCGTCTCTGGTCAGTGTGTCAGCATGGAAGTCTCGGTTCCCTCTATCTTACCGGGGCAAGATGTGGTGTATTTATACCCTAAAGAGTCTCGGTCCTCAGTATGGTTTGTATTGGTCTGTCGTTAGACATGAGGAAGACGTCAGGGGTGAACTTTGTACATACATATTATGCAGGTGGTGTATTCCTAGAGAGCCATGCATAATTGATGAGTACAGTGTGGGCCTGTGTTTGGGAAAAACCCTGCTGTATTTAAAACCACAGGATAGATAACGTTCAGCCCTCAGAGCACGTTGTGTACTAGCAAGGACCAATGTAGGTGAAAGATCATGCCTATATAAGGAATCATGACTATAATAGGACATGTACAGTTATGACCATAATTGGGCATATGCGGCTATGACCATAATAGGGCAAGTACGAATATGACCATATTAGGGCAAATATGAATACGTCCATTTTAGGGCATGTATGAACGGGTCTACATTAGGGCCTCTATACGGGACATAACACAGCCTCCACGAAGGCGTGTGGGGGAGTGAGTGCAAGGGGGGTGAAAACATGGCTACTAGATTGATTACAATGGCTAATTCTAAAATCATGCGGAGTAGCTGTTAAGAGGGCCTTGGAGGCGGAGGTGGGTCCGCCCCAGGAGATGCTCAAGTTGAGGTTCTCTTCTGAGATACAGTGCCTCGGAGCTCAAAGTTTTGGTTCGTATCTGTTTCTGTTGAATATGTTTTGGTATCACGGTGCTTATCGATCTGATTATGAGGTTATGGTCAGGGTAGGGGGTGAGCTGGAGGAGGGGGGGAACCTACAGTTCACGGGCAGACTCAGGGAGGCATGTGGGAGGTTTCCAAACTGATTAATGGCGGTTAACTGTTTATCTTGGAATGTGAGGGGACTTAACTCCCCCAATAAGAGACACAGCATGTGGAAATTTATGTTGGATCATCATGTTAAAATAGCTGCCCTGCAAGAAACCCACCTTCCAAAAAGAGATGAGCAACGGCTGAAGCATAGAGCCTTCCCACAGATCTACCGCTCCTCCGCACACACGAAGCACAATGGGGTGGCTATCCTCTTTCATTCCTCCGTCCCATTTCTCCTTCAGGCTTCCAAATCAGATAAGGCAGGGAGATTCCTGATGGTCAGGGGTGAGCTAAAAGAAAGGTCATGCACTATTGCTACGGTCTATGTGCCCAATGTGGGGCAACAAGACGTCCTGAGCACATTTCTAACCACACTGGAAGGGTTCGCCACGGGCGACATATTGCTAATGGGAGATTTTAATTCAATATGGGACCCGTCTCTAGACACTACCCACCCACATAGGGCAACAGAGGAGGTGTTCAGCAAGACGCTTAAAACGGCGCTACAGGGGCTGGGTCTCCTAGATGCATGGAGGGGTCTTCACCCCTCGACACAGGACTTTTCCTTTTTCTCTCACACTCACAGGACCTAGTCCAGAATCGATCATGCATTCATTAGCCAGTCTCTTTTTCACACACTCTCAGGATGCCAGTTCCACCCGATCTGCCTCTCAGACCTCGCCCCTCTAGAGTTGGTCCTGGACTGGCCCGCCCCGCGCTCTAAACATGCTAGATGGTATTTCCCCAACTTTGTCAGTAAAAAAAATTAAAAAAAAATGTAAGTCCGTTTTTATATAGCGCAGCTACTCACCCTTACGGGTCTCAAGGCGCTGGGGGCCGTCGTGGAAATTAAGTGAGCTATTGCCCAGAGTCACATGGTGCTGAGCTGAGCTGCCGCCGGAGCCGGGGATCGAACCGTGAACCCTGAGCTCCGAAGTCAGCTGCCCTGGCCGCTGCACCACACCTCTCCTCAGTAGGGATCGTCTCCTCAGGGACGAATTGAGAAAGGCAATCACAGAGTGTTTTTACATTAACGATCCTGCTCTGACTTCTCTTGCCAATAACTGGGACGCCTTCAAAGTGGTCATAAGGGGGAAGTGCATCGAACTAGCTCCCACACTTAAAAACCAATGCAAGGGAGAGAGATTGCTTTTAGAAGGTGTTACAAAAAGCCAAAAATGCTCTAAAGGCCAATCCCTCGGTCCACACCCTAAGGAAAGTCACACAGCTAAAGGGGAAGTTGCAAGCCATTTACACTAATGGGGCGGAAAAAACTATCCTGCGACTGCAAGCCCGAAGCTACGAGGGGGGAAATAAAGTCGGTGCCCTACTACCGCGACAACTCAGAGCGAAGCAGGAAAAAGAATATATTGCACACACAGTGGATAAAGACGGTGCATCTCAGAGAAGTGAAGAGGGGAAGGCCAGAGCCTTTGGGGATTTCTACCGCTCCCTATACACCGCTGACCCATTGGAAGCCGGGGATCAGGAGAAATATCTAGAGGCACTTGTTCTGCCACAGATACCAGCCTCCACAAATGAGGACCTAAGTAGACCTATCGCCTGTGAGGAGGTGCAGAGGGCAATAGACACACTTAAATTTCAGAAGGCACTTGGCCCAGATTGGTTAAATGCTCACTTCTATCGTACTTTCGCGCCGGAGCTGGTTCCCCGCTTAGTGACCTTATTTAATGATATAGCAGCCACGCAACGGGTGACCCTCTCCAGGGGGGAAGCGTTGATTTCTGTCATCCCCAAACCGGGAAAAGACCCCACTTGATGCGCTTCCTACAGGTCGATCGCACTCTTGAACCTAGATGCCAAATTATACTCTAAAATACTAGCTACTCGCCTAGAGAATGTCATGCTGTTTCTCATTAAGGCAGATCAAGCGGGTTTCATTAAGGGGAGGAAAACCCATGATAATTTGAGGAGGGTGGTACACAGTATCGAAAAAGTGCAGAAAAAAGACATCCCAGCGGCCCTGCTTTCGCTAGATGCAGAGAAGGCCTTTGAACGGGTCGATTGGGCCTTTATGACTTGAACAATGAGACAGTTTTGGTTCAATGAGACCTTTATAGGCATGGTGTGGGCTAACTCCTCCGCTCCTAGATCTCGGGTACTGGTGAATGGGGTGGCTTTGGAACCCTTCGGACTCTCGCGGGGAACTAGGCAGGGTTGTCCGCTATCTCACCTGCTTTTTGCCCTCAAAATTGAGCCCTTAGCAGAGCGAATCAGGACCAACCCAGTCTTAGGAGGGGTGCCTTTCGGGACAGACTAGCACAAGATCTCTCTCTTTGCAGATGATGTGTTGCTCCCAGTCACAAAGCCGCTGTCTTCTCTTCCAGCCATCCAAACAGAGCTCACCTCTTTCGAAAAAGCCTCGGGGTTTAAAGTAAATCTATAGAAGTCCTATCTCCTCAATCTGACGCTGCCCAAGGAGACTATGAGGATCATAGAAGAGATGTCCCCCTTTCAAAGCACACACAAAGACATCACATATCTGGGCATTAAACTTACCCCATAGCTATCGAATCTTTATGGGGCTAATTATCCTCCCTTGTTGCGGCAGCTTAAAGTGGACTTGGCCAGGTGGAGAACTTCCTATACTTCCTGGATAGGGCGTATCAACGCCTTCAAAATGAATGTTCTTCCTAGGCTGCTTTATCTCTTTAAAGGCCTACCGATACCGGTAGACAGGGATCTCTTTGCTGACCTGAAAAAGATGATCACTAAGTTCATTTGGCAGGGTCAGAGGGCGCGTTTGTCCCACCGTCTGTTAACCCAGGCGCGAGTGGAGGGGGGTTGGCTCTTCCGGACTTCCTGGGGTACTACAGGGCGGCTCAACTCCGGGTGATCACAGATTGGTCCCTCCGTGAATCTGAAAAACTCTGGCTCTATATGGACCGACAAATAGTGGGCAGGACGATTTGGGATCTCCTATGGAAGCAGAAACAAAACCGGCCATTAAATGCTTATATTAGCACCCCCACTGCTACCACCCTGCAGGTATGGGATGACCTTACCAGGTCGATGCCCCTAACCACTTTTCCTTCTCCCTACACTCCCATTCACTTTAATCTCGAGTTCCCACCGGCTCACCAAGAGGGGCTGGGCCGTTCGAAGGCTGGCGGGAGGGGGGTTGCTTTATGATCTCTGATCTTTATAAAAAGGGGAAGTTAATGACATTTCAGGAATGCGCTAACACATTCAAGCTTCAGCCTTCTGAAAAATTCCACTACATACAACTGGGTACAGCAACCTCAGGTACGGCTGGCCGCAACTAGAGACTTACTCCCAATTGAAAAGTTCGCACAATCGGGGCATCTACAAAGGGGACCATCTCCTTCCTTTACTCACTCATACGGGCTCAGAGTCCACGCTCAACCCCGAGACACCAAAGGTTTTGGGATTCCATTCTTGCTACCCCTTTGGGTGAAAAACAATGGGGCTCCTTGTATAAGATTATTTTTATGTGGGGCTACTTGTTGCCCCACTGCCAATCGCACTGCTGACGATTGCGCATGTGTTGCGCTAACTTTAACATTCCACCGATTAATTCATAGTTTTCCAAATATTCAATGTTTTACTCTTTTTCTTTCTTCCACTTTCTAATTCCCATTCGTTCCACACGTAGGAATAATTTGCCATTTCCAAAGTTTCACATGTTTAAGTTGTGCCCTCCGGGCCTCTGACAAAAACACGAGCTGATGCAAATTCGTCCAAGGCAGTATTTATTAAAAACCCAATGCATTTCAGGCTACCGGAGCCCTTCTTCAGGGGTAACTGTAAATAACGATAAAACATTTCCCATTATCTTATTATTGATTACAGTACATTATGCACACTTTTTCAATTGATATTCTAATACATCTTACATAATCAATATTCACTGAACAATACTCAATTGCATATGCCTATTGCTCATAAGCATGTTTCTCCATTAGCAGTGCTCTGCAACAGCAGCTCAAACGGTCACCCACCCTTTCATTACCTAACCGTTATCGTTACGAAGTAACTCTGTGCTTTTCTGTCTTCACCCTCCCTCTCACTGCACAAACTCAACAACACACTGCGTTCACCAACCTTCACATCTCTCCGTGTTGCTCACCACCTACACCACCATCCCACTCGCCCACCACTCACACCGCCAAGACCTCAAACATCTCTCATGTCCCACTCGCTACACCTAAACTCCTATCCACGCATACTCTCCTCATATATCCGCATTTAAACCATCCTACCATCCGCCCTGAACCACACTCTATTTGCTAACTTTTTACTTTTGCGTCTGACAGCGTACGCTATCACTCAATTTGATTCTTTTGCCACAATTTGGACCAGCTTGCTTTCGCGGTATTCAAACTTCCGCTTAAAATATCCTCACCAAGCTCCACGTACCTGCCTTAGCGTCTAAAAACAATCAATCCTTCTCTCACCAACACAGCGTGATTCATCATACAGTACTTCCGCCCAGTATTTAACGACATGCAAACACCCGAGCCCCTCCCTCATTAGTGTCACCTGATTAACCATCTGTTCTGCCTCTACCTCCCGCACATGCTCTAAAATTGAAAAAAAACACGCTTCCCATAAGCCAGTATGTTTATCAAGACACGTAATAGAAAATCATACTTCACTCGTTTACAAAATATCGCTAGATTTACTGCTATAAGAAAAATGTAACCGCTATTAACAACTCATGCATCAATTATCAAATTGTAAATGTTTGTAAAAATCCATTTCCGGTACTCTTTAAACACCGACTTGCTTGACGAACCAAGATGTTACACCATACGCGTGGAAAAATACTGTTTAAAGTTCATCATGTTCTACCCATTTCTACTGACGGGTGCTATCCATTTTGGGGCAAGGTTCATTGTAGTGAATTATGGATGTTGGATGCACACCCGTTTAACCAAAAGTTATCCTTGTATTTCGTCGTACTCCAATGAATGCGTGCGCACTGGAAAATGCCTTGCCCACACGGCACTTGGTTAATATTATTTTTATGTGGGGCTACTTGTTGCCCCACTGCCAATCGCACTGCTGACGATTGCGCATGTGTTGCGCTAACTTTAACATTCCACCGATTAATTCATAGTTTTCCAAATATTCCATGTTTTACTCTTTTTACTTTCTTCCACTTTCTAATTCCCATTCGTTTCACACGTAGGAATAATGTGCCATTTCCAAAGTTTCACATGTTTAAGTTGTGCCCTCCGGGCCTCTGACAAAAACACGGTATCAAAAGTATCAAATTGAGTGATAGCGTACGCTGTCAGGCGCAAAAGTAAAAAGTTAGCAAATAGAATGTGGTTCAGGGCGGATGGTAGGATGGTTTAAATGCGGATATATGAGGAGAGTATGCGTGGATAGGAGTTTAGGTGTAGCGAGTGGGACATGAGAGATGTTTGAGGTCTTGGCGGTGTGAGTGGTGGGTGAGTGGGATGGTGGTGTAGGTGGTGAGCAACACGGAGAGATGTGAAGGTTGGTGAACGCAGTGTGTTGTTGAGTTTGTGCAGTGAGAGGGAGGGTGAAGACAGAAAAGCACAGAGTTACTTCGTAACGATAACGGTTAGGTAATGAAAGGGTGGGTGACCGTTTGAGCTGTTGTTGCAGAGCACTGCTAATGGAGAAACATGCTTATGAGCAATAGGCATATGCAATTGAGTATTGTTCAGTGAATATTGATTATGTAAGATGTATTAGAATATCAATTGAAAAGTGTGCATAATGTACTGTAATCAATAATAAGATAATGGGAAATGTTTTATCGTTATTTACAGTTACCCCTGAAGAAGGGCTCTGGTAGCCTGAAATGCATTGGGTTTTTAATAAATACTGCCTTGGACGAATTTGCATCAGCTCGTGTTTTTGTCAGAGGCCCGGAGGGCACAACTTAAACATGTGAAACTTTGGAAATGGCACATTATTCCTACGTGTGGAACGAATGGGAATTAGAAAGTGGAAGAAAGTAAAAAGAGTAAAACATGGAATATTTGGAAAACTATGAATTAATCGGTGGAATGTTAAAGTTAGCGCAACACATGCGCAATCGTCAGCAGTGCGATTGGCAGTGGGGCAACAAGTAGCCCCACATAAAAATAATATTAACCAAGTGCCGTGTGGGCAAGGCATTTTCCAGTGCGCACGCATTCATTGGAGTACGACGAAATACAAGGATAACTTTTGGTTACACAGGTGTGCATCCAACATCCATAATTCGCTCCCTGTATAAGGACATTTCCAAATACAACCGTTCCATGTTCTTAAGAGAGACTCACTATAAAATTATGTATGAGTGGTACTTGCATCCCCAGAATCTGCACAAAATATTCCCTAGCACCTCAGATAGATGTTGGAGGGGTTGCCAGCTCTTCAGGCATATCTGGTGGGACTGCCCCTACCAGCCCTTCTGGAAAGAAACTTTATCCAAAATTAAAATGATCCTGGGTTATCCAATTCCCGCTACAATGGAACACACTCTCCTGGGGTTCGGGATCCTAGCCTGAAACGTCAAACGCAAGGGGATCACTTTGTAATGTGGCTGTGCTTGGGGGGCCGCCAAGATGGCAATAGCTGCAGCGTGGAAGAAGGTGGAGGCCCCCTCCCTTACGCAATGGCATGCCAGGCTATGGGGAGCACTGGCAATGGAAAGAATGGCGGACATAGTGGAAGACTCAAGAAAAGGGTTCAATCAACACCTGGGCCCCCCTGGTAGAATACTTGTCAGAAGGTTTGCCCCTATTTGCTTGTGGCCCCAGATTGAGGGCCCTCCTCTTCTTTCATATCTAACATTCCGGATGGCTGCTACTCCTGGGTTGGGAGGCTCGAGGGGCTCAGTTCAGGCCCGGCCCACATTCGACCTTTCTCACTTATGACCATCCTTGAACTTTTGCTGTCGTGATACTACTGTTTGTTTAGTTTTGTTTATTTTTGAGTTATTTGGGAAGAATGGGTGTGGGTGGGAGACGCGAGTGCAAAGAATAACATGACCCACAATGGGAGCAAAATGAGATGTAGTACATGATAACCCTAGAAGCAACCAGCGGGGGACCTAAAGGGTGTTGTCACTTTAGGTCGAGACTTAGTACACAAGATGAGTATGTCAGTTGAGATTCCTGTAACTCTTGATCTGTAAGCTATGCTGGTGGCTCCCACCATTGTTTGTCTTGTACTGTTCAAAAATTGAAACCAATAAAAACATTTTGAAATAAAACCCAAAACTTAAATAAAAGGCATTGTCATTTACAATGCCAATAGCTCAAACTCGCGTGAATGCGAGACCTATTGGATTGCAAATGCTTGTTTTCTCTGCTATCAGCATTCTCTTTTGACTGCCAAAGGTATTTGTGACTTGTAGATTTCAAAGGTTTCTATTCAGGGAAGCTGCCAGGGTGGTAGGGTTTAGAAAGACAAAAGGTGTAGGGAAAAGACCGACCTATTATTTTCTTAAATGCAATCTGATTAGCACTATCTTTGTTTTAAAACATGATTTATGGTCTAACATGTGTCGGGTGCTATCATAGAACTGTACTTTGTCTTTTACCTTTGGAACCAGTTTATCTGTTACATGCAAACTAGTTTTTCCTACTCTTCATACAGATCGGTGCAGGTTGAGTTAGGAGCGTAGCACAGTCTAATAGAAGAAGATTCAGTAGAAATGCTCCAGTAAACTCACTTTTATTTCTGTTATGTAATTTGAGCTTCATATATTAGTCATGGGAAACAATTGCATAGTGGACTTTTGTAGGCCTTCATATTATGAGCAGCAGCTTGCCACTCTGCATGGAGCACTTGAGTTGTTGTTTTGGTGGTCCCATAGATTAGGGACCACTCGAACGTAAAAAACTAAATGGGAGCAGGTAACAGATAATGTTGGGAGGGGAATGCAATATGTGCAACTATGGATTTTGCCCTTGTAGTTCTCCTCTCCAAGAGTAGAAATTAACTGAAGATTCTATCCACAGAAAATGTCTCGTTAATATAGTCTGTTGAACTTCTTCGAAAGACCATCAGCCTTTCCTTAAGAAGTTCCGTTTTTATGTTACATGGTAAAAACTAGCTACTCAAAGGGTGTTGACTCGCCACATCAGCTTCAGATTGTCACTTTTCATGGCTAACCGCAATGTCAAGGGTCTAGTTGGTAAAGATTGTCCCAAACAAATAAGTTTGAATCTTCTCAGCATCAAGCCAGTCCCAAAACTTGTTTTCAACGACTGTCTATTTATTTGAGGCACCAATTTGTTTAGCAATAGCTTAGAGCTTTGCGGTAGAGTACTAAAGTTGGTGCCTTAGATTAGTCCAGGTGTGACAACAGGTACAAATAGGTGTGGACTCTCAAGCTCACAAGAGCCCAAGCAATTCAAACTTTTATTTGTATATAGTTGCAAAATTGAAGTAGGAACTTTTAATGAACAAAGTCCATTTTGTGCCTACTTTTGTAGGCACTGGGAAAAAGCCCTAATGATTGTGGCTTAGTTGGTGTCACAAGGTCAAATCCGTGCTTCAAATGCACCCTCTTATAATCTCTATCAGTAGATGCAGTGAATGTTTTATCCTTATGCCTCCAGGAGTTAGTATGTTATGGAGTAATAATAGGATCCTTCTGATGTTTTACGGAATTTTGTTCTGCAGTAGTCACGGAAAGGCTTGCTTTAAGTGAAGCTGGTGCTGTTGAGCATCTGAGTGTGACAGTTCTATCTTACATTATTATTTTCCTGTTAACACAGCTTTTGAATAATAAGGAACAAAGAGCACCAATTATTTTTTTAGCTATATCATAGCCTGGCCCACAGAAGCTGTACTGGGGTGAATGTATGACATTGTTCTGCATTCTGTCCATCAACTGTTGTTTTTCCACAGAAGCTGGAGCCAATGTTTCCTTTAACTGTATTGGAGATGTCTCTTTCTCCTTTCTGGAAGGTGTAGATATGGATTAGGAGCAGAAAGTCAAGACTCTAGGGAAGATTTTTTCCATAGTAGTGTGGTGAATGTTATGTGCCATTGATTTGGGCATCTGCACATGACGTCCAAAATCGAAACCAAAATGTTGAGGAAAACCCAGATATGTGGTGAAAACTGAAGTGTGTATGTGCGCTTTTCAGCTTCCCCTTTCAGAGTACCAAACTACAGTAATGTGCATGTCTTCTGATAAACGTAACCACCAATAGTGGAGATGACAGAATTGAAATTGTGAGGCATGATTATTGGTGAAGATTCACCTTCTGATTCTGGTACTGATTTGTCTCACTTTTTTAAATCTTTCTTATTTTTCTAATTGTGCTTTTTATGTGAATGCACCAAATATGACTTGTCGATCACTAAGGTGCTGCTTTATGTGCCAATTTATTTCTAGAAACCTTGCCCTTCTCTTCTACATGATACGCTATGGGTGTCGGAAGATGGAAGATACTTTTTTGGGTGCTTTGGCATTGCTGCCCAGTACTAGTAACAGTTACTAATTGTTCATACAGGGATCAAACAAAACAGAATTCTTGTTATTTGCCAAGAATAGCAAACAAACAGTACAAACTTGGTTCAATGACGTGAACCATATCGGCTTTGAACCCTAACTTACACCAAATGCCAAGTCACTTGGATACACCATAGACACCAAACACACCCCTAGGGAACACATTGCCAAAAATCATAAAGACACGTCTCTCTTTTAAAGAAAGTGAAACAGTTTCTTCCAGAGAGCAACTTCAGAACTACTGTTCAAGCTCTCGTAAGGTCACATCTGGATGATGGCAACTCCCTGGCCTCCCTGACACCACACGGGCGCCCCATAAGGGCATTCTACACACCGAAGCATGTCTCATCCATGGCCTGAAGAAATATTATCACATAATTTCTTTCCTGATGGAACTCCATTGTCTACCCCTGCTTATCTTGCAGAAAGGTGCACCATCTCTGGTGGTTCTTGGCAGATCTGCAGCCAGGCCACCATCAGACTTCAAACTAAGAAGTATAAAAAAAAGAAGGCAGCAGGCTTTTCCCACGTATGCACTTAGGATCTGGAAAAGCACCCGTGTCCATCAGGACTATTCTAATGCTGCTCCAGTTTAGAGAACACTCTATCACAATGCATTAATCGTCCACAATCCAGATAACTCTCCTATCACTCGTTGACGTTATGCTTGTCTTTGAAAATGTACAGCACTGTGCTGCCTTTTGGCTAGGTCTGTGCTATTGAGCTACCATGTAGATATGTACGTAAACCGCCAAGTGATGGGAGTTGGCAAAAGTGCGTTAATCATCTTGGTGGATTTGACTATTCATGTCTAATCGAATCCAGAGTGTTTTAAGCCCATTGAGACTTCCACAATACTCCCAGTATCAGGAAAACCTCAAGACTTGCCACTTAGTATTTTCCTTTCTTCAGGTAGTCACAAAAGCATGCCCAGAATGTGATCTTCCTTAAGGAGCGATTAAAGGCCTTATAATACGAGAGATGACTTCTTAAGTCAAACTGATTCCATTCAACTGTGAATTGAAAAGTCATCTTTGGTACGGGCATCTTCATCATATTTGACGAAAATAGTCATTTCCACGGCATTAGATGCAGGCTATGTGCGATGCCCACTAAACACCATCTACCACATCAATACATTGTTTGAAGCCTGTAGTCAGTGGCATTGGGTAGCATTTTTAGCTAAGTTGAAATAAGAAAAATGAAACAAATGCGCCTTCCAGGATGGAGAGGTGGCAAAAGAGTAACGTACAAATCTCTGTAGAAGAAAGCAGGGTTGTGAGGGTAGTTGGTGACACACAGGTTTGGTTGTTAGAACAGGCACACAATTTAAGTCTGGCACCATTTAAAGTTTAAAAAGTCAGTTTTTTTATGGAAAAGCTGTTGCAGGTCCTGTCTGCAGGTGCAGGTTGGAAGCAGGATAATAGATTGAAGCGGGATAAGAGGCACAAATATCACAATATGTAATATGATCACAACAAATGTATATACAAGTGCTTCACTATTGAAATATTGAGGAAAATATACAAATAAAATAAGCACAAAACAATTATAAAAATACACAAATAAATTCGCTTCACCTACAGCAACACTTGAAAGTCTGAGTTTCTAACTAGCTATCCACACATGCACATATGAGACATAATACAATATATCTTTGTATCTTAATATATTATCTTTCTTATACATATATACCCTTCCTATGTTGTTATGTATCTATATATTTATTACTGTATTCCTACTGTAGAAGAAAACAAAACCTTCCACTCTCCCCAATGCACTACTCTGTCTCATCCTATACCTTTCTCAATATACCCTCTACCTCCACTCCCTGACTCATCCCAAACCTCTTTCTACTACTTGAATCTCCTTAATAACCCTTTCTAGATTATTCCATCCTCTATCCCTCCTTGGCTCACCCCAAACCTTATCTTACTACTATGATTTCCCAAATAACCCTTACTAGTTTTTTCCCCTCATATATCCCTCCTTTAACTCACCCCAAACCTCATCTTACTACTATGATTTCCCAAATAACACTTTCTAGACTCCTCCTTCCTCTATCCCTCCATTATCCTATTCAATCAAACTAACACACTCACATGCCCACCACTCAAATTAACAACTTATATTTCCCTATACTATTCCACCACTAATCCTTTTTGGGTTCCAGCGTGCTACTCACCGAAAAGCACTTCAAAGCCTCGTCAGGGGTAGGAAGCACTATATAAATTCAATTACAATACAAAAAACCTTTTTCACATGACACAAGGTTATACTAGAGGTGATAAATGTTTTACGATAACTTAATTCCTTGAATCACTTCCCTTTTGAGATGGTTAAAAACTCAACACCACAAAGCTTTTAAGCAGTAATGACTACCTGCCTCCTAAAAGGGCATTAAAGATGATGATCCCTGGGGTCTCCTCCAGCTCTTCTATTTATGGCTGCGATAACCGGATAATATGAGGAGATGGCACTTAAGTGGTACATAATGTAAGATCTCTGCTCAAGAATAAGATGTTTCTAAATGTCACAAGAGCAAAGGAGTGTGGGGAAAATTCATTCATAAAGAGAAGAGTGTGTTGACTCGTTGTTGGAGCTTTGGTGTTCTGCAGTATTTCACACAGAATTCTCACCAAGACTACATGTAGCTCATCTATTAATACCACCAACCAATGCATGCAATTCCCATATCCCAGCCCCCACTAAAGATCACACCTAATTTCTACTAATGAAATCTATCACATAGAAACTGGAGTAAAGACAGTGAATGGTCCCTATAGAGTACAAGACTCGTACCAATAACCAACAATAACTATGACCTAGAGCAGCGTGCTGCCCAGTGTAAAAGCACAACAGTGCCTCATCAGGAATAGTAAGTGCTATATAATGCAATTACAATCCAATTTATAACCCACACTAAAACTAATACCAGAGCACTCAGCAATCAGTTGATTGTATTTCATACATCTGCTTAATAATTCCTTTTACTGCTTGACACTCTTACACTTGTGTAAGACAAAACTGGTACGGGAAATATCCATCACCAAGTACTATCCCATTCGACTGCAATTAACCACCCATCACCTACTAAACAGGCATAGAATAACTGAAGAGATCTGCCTTGTGCTGCTGGCTAACAGAGGACTATAATTCAGTCCAACACTGCAGGTCCTGACTAGCAACATACTGCAGCCACTTCTTGGCATCTAACAGTAACAATCCGATTTGGGATATTATTAACAATGTCCATCCCAGCAGATCTCTCCACCACTTCTTTCTTTAACTTATGCCTGCTCCGGACTATACACTTTATACAAAATATCTCAGAATGAACAACCCAGTTCATTAACCAGCTAGCTGGACTATGAACATAGGAAATGCCAAAAAGGGACCTGCAGAGCTGTTCAAAGCTGCCAGCTTACTGGAAACTATAAACTACATGCCTATCTCTCACACTTCTTCATCCCTCACACTGCTAAGCGATGCGTCCCATAAGGCAATAACTGTACCTAGATGGCTCTCAAGCACAACATGGAAACATTTCCCACACAGGTTCAAAACAAAGACAACACACTTCCAACCAAACACCCTACACAGTGTAAGGCAAGCGCTTCAGTGCCCCTCATAGGGATAGTAAGCGCTATATAAATGTTGCAATACAATATATCATTGTGGAAACTGTATGCATGTTCAGCATAGCTGAAAATCCCCCGCTGGGGAACATTTAATGTGTGGTCTTGCAAAGTATTTCCAAGATTCTTAGGACCTGAGTAGAAATTCTTGGAGTTCATTCCAAAGTGGTGATTTCTGAGTTATTCCCGCTGAATTTGACCTCCACCACCCTCTTGCTGGAGAGATATTCATGAACTTTACATGTTTGGTTTGTGATTCTTGACTCCTAGTCAGCATTTGCTTTGTTGACACCTTTAAGCCAGCAGTCAAGAGGAACTGTGTGAATGGAGAGACGTTATAGTACATTTATGTGTAGGACTCGAAGGAACATCTGACGAAGGTATGGCTGCAGGACTGTGATGTGTGCATTGATATTTTAGGTTTCCTTTTGTTTGTGTTGCCTTGTAGCGTACAAACTCAAGACTGGGATACTAGTTCTGTATATTCTGTACGATAACATTGGGAAAGCCTTGATAATAACATTTTTAAGTACAATTTACTTTGATTGCGTATTAAGTTCCGTCCTTTACTATTAGAGTTCGTGCCATCGGGAACCTTGAAGGCTGTTTACGCTGCTGTAATTCAGATGTTTGAGAATTCTCAAACATATATGGGACAGCTGTGGGATTATGTCAATTTCTTGACGAGCACTTTGATTCGACTTCAGCAGGAAGTTCTCCCTCATATTAGAGATAATCAGTAATGTCATTATGCTTGATTTAAATATGTATCTTTGGTCTATCTGCGCATGCTAATGATCGGAGCATAAATACTCGATGCTTAATTCGGAGGCTTATAACAAACAGACTTCCTGCATCTCTTTTTCAGAGGTGTGAGCTGTGTCCCCATAAAGAAGGAGCACTGAAGAGGACAGACAATGGAGGTAAGGGTTCAGTCCAAGGTATATCTGTGAACACTGTGTAAGCTTCCCTTTTGTGTCCTGTGCATAGGAATGGGCTGTTTGCCTGCCTGCTTCCTTCTAAAGCAGGGGTTCTTAACCTGTGGTGCGGGAACCCCCAGGGGTCGACAAAGCCTACTCAAACGTTCTGTTAATGTAAAGGAATTTGAAATTGGAGGCTGCAAATTAAATTAGTATCCTCGGATAGATTAGTGGGAGCAGTGCAAGTGCATCTAACAGAATATAGTATGGACGATGAGTGGAGATAAAATATTGAATCTTTGTATATTTGTTTGATTAGCTTGTCTGTGTATTTTCGTGTTTTTTTTTTTTGCAGTTCAAATCAGCGAAAATGCATAGGCCAGGGTCGCTAGCTTCCAGAAATGGCTCAGTGGGGGTCTTCAGATTCCAGTAATGATTCAGTGGTGGGGTCCCTGGTTTCCAGTAATGATTAAGTGGGGATCCACGGAAGTCAAAGGTTTAACAGCCACTGCTCTAGAGGATGTAGGGGAACTATAAATGTGCTGTCTGGGTAAAAAGCAGGTGATGGTGTTGGTGGTGAGGTTGGAGGTGATGATGGTGGCAAAGGGTTGATAGTTTGATCTTTCTCATATGCACCACAGGTGCTGTAGACCTGCAGCAGTAATTGTGAAATTGGGTACAAATGGTGTGTGTGTGTCCGATTTCAGATATTGAGTTGAGTGCTAACTGCATTTGGAACTGGTTTATTCTGCATACAAATGTCTCCAATACCGGCTGGAATTTACATTAAAAAACCTGGGCGGAAGGATACCGTACGTTTTGCTGGCTGATCACATTTAAACCGCACATTCTATGGTTTTTTACAACTTAATACCATGACCATGCAGGAACTGCATTTCCACTGTCTGTTTTAATGGTTGATGGTCAGATTTCAACAAAAGTGTTTTAGGCTTTGTTCCTGTCTCTGTAGTTTGGTGTATAATGTTTTGTCTCTGTTTGGCTAACCTGTTTTTTCTCTCTTGGTCAAGGTTGGGCGCACGTTGTCTGTGCGCTCTATATTCCAGAAGTCCAGTTTGCTAATGTTCTGACCATGGAGCCAATTGTACTTCAATATGTTCCACACGACCGCTTCCACAAGGTAAGCACAATGGCAGTATGCCATACCTTGAATGGCTATGGTCCCGATCTCGTGCTACACTGCAAACCAAATCATCCCTAGGTGATCCTGTTTATGAGATGTCTCTCCATGTATGTCAGCTTGGGCTTGAAAACATCTCCCTATTTTATGGCAGACTGTTTATTTATGTTAAGTATTTTAATTTCATGTATGCTTTTATGCAGCGTGCATAAAGTCATAGTTGACGTCTGAGCATGTCACGTATTGCATATACAATAAAAAATATTTGGTTAGCTAACCTATACAAACTACATTATTACATGACATACAAATTTCTTCCATAAGTACAAAATGAACTTTATAGTTTGAGCTAAAAAGCTTAATAGAATTTATTTTAAAGTATGGATGGACTATATATGATCAGAGAGTTATATTAAGGATCTCAACCTTATGGGGGCACCCTAAATCAATCATGCTGTTGTTCGATTGACAATTACTTCACTCTTCTCTTGAAAAATAGCATACAAGTCTATTGTCCAGAGGTGTGCCATACCCTTAAAGCTGCCCTAGAAAAGGATTGGTATTTTTTTTTAAAAAGTGTTTTAATTTCTGGCATTGACTTTTCATTGTTTCTGGAATATCTACCTTCTCCTGGTACTTTGAGTTTCTGAGCTAAATAAGCCAGGGATCTATAGTGCAAGGATTTTTACATTATGCATACATTCTTAGCACACAGTGACTCTTCTTTGGGAGCCAGTGACGTGGTCTCTCTGCACAGTGTTTGAGCCGGAAGAGCTCCCAAAAAGAGATCGTGAGAGAGAAATGACAATATAATTAAAAAGCCGTGGAAGAACCATTAGCAAGCAAAAGTTGTGGGAAAGCATATAATAAAGCAACAGAACATGTACAATCTATGCTTTAAGGCAAGGGACATGTGTGGGTAATTATAGCAAGGTTTGTGTAGAAGAGGGCTGTATGTCATTTGCGAGGTGTGGTGGCATCGCCTTGTGTAGTTCTTTTGTTATTATCATTTGACATTTTTATAGCGCACAGTCTGTCTGTAGTTTCAGATTGTAGTGCTTTTTGGTAGGTTGGAGGTTTGTGCTGTCAAGCAATAGATACCTTTATTATTTATAGGACTTGTGTCTTAGGTGCTGACTGCAGTTAGCAGCACGGAGAATAGCAGACCTAGCCAGAGGATGATGTATGCCATGTGGTTTATCTTTAAGGTCTATGGTAGCCCATAAATAGAGACCATTGCATGTAAGTGTAAACTAGCAGGCATTTTAGGGAACGTCCTAGTGGGTTGTGTTTTGAGTGAGGGGATAAAGCGTGAAACTTTTATACAGAACTATTATTATTTTCTTCCCCATTTCACAGACCTGCTACATCTGCGAAGAGCAGGGGCGAGAGAGTAAGGCCGCATCAGGGGCCTGTATGACCTGCAACCGACATGGCTGCCGCCAAGCCTTTCACGTCACCTGGTGAGTATCAACAGCCTGGCTCCCGTGAGGCTACACATAAAGGGAAGCGATTTCTTGGAAAAGGAAAAAAAAAATGTGATTTTGGAGCACATAGGAGAAGAGTAAATTTGCACCACCATTAAAAGTATATGTTGTAAAAGTGCATTGAACACAATTGTTTGTTGGTGTAAGAATGATTAATAAAGCATTTCTCCCAAAAAAGTAAAGCAAATAGTTAATTTTGAAAGCAACTTTCCCCAGGTCCAAAGCTCATACTTTTCGATTTTCAGATTTGCCACAGAAAGATTCATAGGCAGCGTGGGGATACGCAAAGACGTGGTCAGGCAGAGAGACGGAAAGAGTATTTGGGCAAAGAAGTGCAATGTTACTGCAGCATATAAAGCTCTCGCCACTAGTATTTTGCCTTTTTCCAAGCGTTTCTTATGAGAACTTCCTTCCATTTACATTGTTGTTATGTTGTTGTTTTATCAGCATTTGTGAAAGTAAAATGTTTTTGATTGTTCTAAAAATGTTCATAGTGTGTTTTATGTGTGGATGGATGAGCAAAGGACTATAACGCTCTTTATTTGCGGTTGTCAGCTCAGCCTATGCATATTGTTTTCTAAAGCGCATTGCTAGCTAGGTAAATAGTTGTGATATGCTTTTGTGTGCCTGAAAGGTATTGTATGGTTTAGTATGTTTAGGGTTTTCCGTTTTCAGTTAAAACTGATTATAACCCATAAAACAACACCGATGGTAATGTTTGTTTTTCTGTAGAACTGGAAACCGGATTCTGCTGCACTTTTACTGCTTTGGCGCCCTCTGATGCCAAACAGTATAAATGCAGCCCCTACCTCTAAGCTCTTTTCTGTGATGATTGCTCCCAGTATGAACCGCTTGGGCCATGCTAAGGCTCTTAATATGCCTTTGTGGTTATCTGCAAGGTCCCAGGGCCCTAGGTCCTACTTCCACTCCGGTTTTGGGTGCATGGCTCACATCATATGGCTTCAACTGCATGTTGCTGTGTAGTGGTCAGCAGGTTCACATCCAAGCTCTCTGCAGTGTCTCAGTCCAAGGCAAAGAACTCCTCCATGATTTCATCTCCATCATTGAAAGCAGTACATAAATTTGCTTTCTATCAGCTCAGGTATCAAGAATGTGGCAACAAAATCACTTGCCTCCGGAATCAATGTCCTCCCATAGGAACCTATACCCAACACTCCTGTTCTTAGGTTTCCATTATGATTGACCTTAAACAATATCCCACAGACCCAGACCAACAGGGTAAAATAAACAGCATTCCTGTTGTGAACTGCACATGCAAATGATCCAAGTCAACTGGCAAGTGAGGAAGCTTCTTCCCTACCTTAACTGATTCTGCCCACAGCAGCATATTTTGCTGTAACCAAAGTCACTATAGCTAACATATAATAGTTTCTTACAAGCTTCTCTTATATGACCAGGTAGAGCAGGAATAAGTCCCGATCTGACAGTGAAAATGCGTTTATTAGCCCAGTTATTCTTTGTATCTCAAGGCAAAAAATAGGACAGGGTGGCACTGGCTTGTAATGATTGAGCACAGAGAACCCCATTATATATACACATTTCATGTCCTAAGTAGAAAATCTTTATTCAGCAAATCTTTGCCATTTGTTTAAAGAACAGAGCAGCAGGACAGTGTGTTAAATACCCACCATTAACCTTTAATATACTACAATCAAATCTGAATGGGGTACAAACATATTTCCATTTATGTCCATCCTTAAAATAGGATGGGACTGGATTGTTGGCAAGAGGGGTCTCAGTACTGGGGATTTAGACAGGCAGGGAGCTGAGAGAATTAATGAAAAGTTAGTCGAAAGATCAAATTCAATGAGAGGGTAAAAAGGAGGGAGTTGGGAGCAGGAAAGAATGGAAGCACTGAAACAAATCATCCCCGTGATTATGTACGGAGCAAAAAAGAATACACACTGATAGCTATGATTATTACAATTTTTTAAAACATTGAAAAACACTGAAATAAATCCACCAGTATTAACAACAAATAAAAACTAAAAACAGGAAAGCCTAAATATATTTAAGGTAACATTACCTGAATTGTTCTAAAATGTATGTTGGTGTGGTGTGGAGGAGTTTGCTGTTGTGGCAGCAGCTTTTTGTCAGCTAAAAGCCTTGGTGCCATGATGTGTGCATAACAGGGTATAGGTGAGGGGTCTGTCTAGCATGTTCTATTTGAGAAGAGTGACTAGGTAACTCGGTATGTGAATGGTAGTGAGTATTTTGTGACAGAAGTACTGTTGGGAGCTTGATTGCAGCCTATATTATGGCATTTTGGAATATCGTTTGTGGTCTTCTTCTGGCAGCCAAATGAATACTGGAAAGTTTAGCATGGAGAGGCTTCCTTATTCTAAGGCATGGTCTCACCTCCGTCCCTACTTGTAATAGGAGTTTGTAAAATAATTGTACTCCTCTAATTATCTTATAGAGGGTTGCATAAAGTATTTTTTCTTAATTGCATGGGCATGTCTGCTGTTATTGCATGCGGGTAACTCGCAATGCAGAGAGTACCTCCCATATGTAGGTGGTACAGATGTGTAATAGTGTCTGAAAGTAGCGTACAGTAAGTCTTCCCTTTTGCATGAGATGTACCTGTGGAGTGTGGGTGCCATGCAGTATAGTATTTCTGAGTGGTTGAAAGCAGAGCGTTCTGTATAGTATTTATTCAGCTTGGAAGGCATGCAGGGATTTAGTAGGTCAGCCAGTGTTTGTAGGAGTTGAGAAGGCAATGCACACAGATGACGTGTGGTGCATTTCTATGCGTGATTGTCACTACTGTAAGAGCAGGGGATGATGCAAGACCTGATTGGGGTGAGTTAACAGGACTAAAGTCTCAGTACTGCAATATGAGAGGGTCAGGTCTGAGGTGCAGTTGCAGATCTGTGTTATTTCCCAGGACCACAACATCAGGTGCAATGGTAGATCTACGTTTCTATCCCAGTACTGGAATAGTAAGGGGTACTAAAGTCATGATTCAGGCTCACTGCAGAGCTTTGAGATTAAATGTACAGAAATAGCTTTTTAGAAGTGATTTGTATTCTGAACCACGGGATCATGGTAGGATTTATCCATTTGGACACACGTCACACGTCTTACTCAGAAGACTTACACATGGACCCTGAATGAACAAAATAATTTTGTCATCAGGACTTAATACTGGATGGTATGTAAGTCTGGATCTCTGTGGCAGCTTATTTTTGGATTGGGGCTAACTATTGCCACTACAAGTCCCACAACATCCCCAAGGAGCTAATAGTTTCTGGCAACCATCGAACATGACAACTCTCGAACCCCTCTGGGATCATGGAAACAGTACAGTATTTTTCGCTCAGTCACTCGTGCTCACTTGTTCTCAGAGAGATATACAGAATAAACGGAGGGGACGTTTTCAATAAGCATTTATTGAACTAGCGTCATTCTAGTATAAAATAAGTGTGCTGCAACAACCATTAGACAGAAACAGATATATACGGTTATAAGCACCAACAGAGTAAATAAAAGGTAGAATTCTACCATGGTTCTAAAACAATGAGTATATGCAGGCATAGAGATACATGGCAGTAATCATGAGTACGCCTAGGATGCAGACCCTAACTAGATGTACCTAGCATGTATGTACGTGTATAACCAAGAATCCCCCTAGGAAAGAGCCAACCCCATTACCTGATGGGAGAGAACGAAGGACCCCATCCTGGTCTCGCGTTTGACAACCCCTCCGAGGGATGTCAGACCACTGCGTGCAGGGACTTCAGCGTCTCGTGTCCGCATGGAAGCTTCTCCTCTGGTTTGCCCAGCAAAGATGTGGTACTTATATACCCAAAAGGTACCCTCAGGGGTCCTATCTAGATGTGTCATGGTACTGTGGGCCTGTCGGCCAAGGATGACAATAGTGGTGACTCTTGTACAGAGTTATTATGCAGAAGATGGTAATCCTGCAGAAGATGGTAATCCTGCTGTGATACTAAGAATCCTCATGCATAATAAATTAGGCTACTTTTCGAAGAAAACCACACAACATGTATTCAGCACCTAACTAAGTAAAAGGTCCGCCCCAGAGCTGTTATGTTGAACAAGGTAGGACAAATGTAGGCAAAAGGTTGTGCAACTACCTAGGCCAAAATTGGGGTACATTGGGGCTCATAACAGAAGCCTTTGTAAGGTGAAATGCGTTGGCTGCGCAATCTTGGAAAATACACAATAAAGTAAAAATCGACATCAATAATCAAGACCCACGAGCATCTAACGGTTACAGGGACGTTATAGTTAGGCTCTGATTTCACTCATACAAAACCATAGAAGTTCAGCAGTATAGTTTCCTGAGCTAACTATAACTTACGCCCCCCGCAATGCACTGCTTATGACCTCTCATATTACATTATTCATGACATGGTTCCTCCCAGGGCACACAATGACTTTCATTGGGGACCGCAGGGGGGAGCCTGAAGGCCCCCTAGGTCCCTGCCGGCATCCTGCCTCCTGCTGGAGCCAGCATTGCTTTCAGACATAGGGAGCTGCTAAAAAAGTAGCTCCTGCTGTCTATAAGCAATTCTGCTCCGCTTCCAGCAAGCTTGCTGGAAGCAGAGCGTTTGCTGTAGCTTGGTGGGAGTGGTAAAGCTCTCGCCAAGCCAAAGCAAACAGCTATGTCCCGGGCACCCCGGGACATAGCAGAAGCCGGCCCTGGGGGGTGGTGGTCCCAGGGCCATCTATAGCGCCAGATGGGGGCCGCGTGGCCCACCCTCCAGTGCACGACTTAGCCCCCAGGAGGTGGTGTCGCCCCCCAAAAATTAATGTTATGTTTAGCTCTGGGAGGTGGCCGTCCCTGTGGCATGGGTGGGCCTGCCCACATGCATATCTTTTAATGCCCCGGGGAGGTGGTGGTCTCTGGGACTGCAGTGGGCCACGTGGACCCTCCTCGCATTAATTGCAGATTTGCCCTGAGGAGGTGGCGGTCCCCAGGGTGCGGGGGTTGCCTAGCGGGCAATCCCCACACAAATTAAAACCGTGCCCCGGGGAGGTGGGTGGTCCCTGGGGTTTTATAAGCCCTAGGAGGGCGACCCCGTGCACCCCCATCCTGCATGTTTTGTGCATGCCCCGGCACCTGGCCCACTCGTGGGTTCAAGATTACAGGAGCCTGCGATTCTGTTTTTTTATTTGTTTTTCGGTGGGAGCTGTGGATCCAGTTCGACTCCTGCCAAATGTTTTTTTATATGCTTTTTTTGCCCTGTGGGACCCCCCTCCCAAGCCTCCTCCAAGAGGCCTAGGGGGTCAGGGTATTTCTACCCTGACCCCTTTTCTTTTTTTCTTTTTTTATGTTTTTTCTGGGACTCCGCTCGAGCCGAAACCCAAGATGGCTGCCAGCACTTCCTGGTTTGAAGTGTTGGCAGCCAATCAGATCTCAACACGAGATCGGGAGGGGTCGTGAATCCTCCACGTCCCTATATATACAATTAGAAATTTCTTTTAATAACTCCACAACTACTGAATGGATTTACACCAAATCACAAATAGGCACTTCCCTGAACCAACATCTACCTTTGCGCCAAATTTGGTGTAATTCCGTTCAGCAGTTCGGGCTGTAGCCGTGTCTAAAGTTCCTATGGAAATTAACATGGGGAAAATGCGTTTTGGGACTGCCCCTTTTTTTCTACCACCATTTGACAGATTACCCCAAAACTTTCAAGACAGCAGCTGAAAACTAGTTTTGAAAGTTCATGAAAATTCATCAAACAACGCCAAATCGATTGAAAACACGCTTTTCCTATGGAAACTAGGTCCTAACTATAGCTACCTACTGGTAGGTAATATATATATATTTTTAATCACTGAAAAAAATAAAGGTTACAGGGACGTTATAGTTAGGAAATAGAATTAAAAAACCTTAGAAATTCACTGAAAAACCAAAGGTTACAGTTCCTTTATAGTTGGGATCAGATTTCACTCGTACAAAACCAGTGAAATTCAGCAGTTATAGTTAGCTGAGCTAACTATAACTCGCGCCCCCGCAATGCACTGCTTATGACCTTGCATATTACATCACTCATGACATGGTCAGTGACATCACTGATGACATCTCAAATCACATTACTGATGACATCGCGGATTACATTATCCATTGACTGTGAGTGTTTTTAAAAAGTTTGAGTGTTAATTTTTTTTTATATATATATATATACATACACACACCAAGGTGTATTGGTGAATCAGTGGGTGTATGAGCGCCTGATTGGATGATTCAGTGGGTGCGTGACTGACTATATAAGTGAATGATTAGGGTGTCTCAGTGAATGTATGGATGAGTGACTAGTTGTGTGAATTTCTGTATCTGTCTGTCAGGTGGTGTCTAAGTGGCTGTATGGGTGTGTGAGTCGGGGTACGTGAGTGGCTGTATGGGTGACTGGTTGTCTGAGTACCTGTATGGCTGTATGAGTGTCTGTGTGGGTGGGTGGGGGTGTATGTGATTGCCTGCATGAATGAGTGAGTGGGTGAGTCAGTGTCTGTATGGGTTAGAGTGTGTCTGTTAAGGGCTGTATGGGTGACTGTGTGTATGGCTGTGTCAGTGAGTGAATGGATGTGTCAGTGGTATATGGGTGAGTAACTGCATATGTGAAAGGCAGTATATGTGAGTGTTGGAGTATATAAGTGACTGTGAGAGTGATTGTGAGAGTGGCTGTAAGGGTGAGTGTGTGCTTGTGTCACTGACAGTTTGGGTGAGTGAGTGTGTGTTAGTATCTGTATGAATAAGTGAGTGGGTGTGTGTATAACTGTATAGGTGAGTAAGTGGCTGTGTGATTGGCTCTTTAGGTGAGTGAGTTGGTGTGTGAGTAGCTCTATGGATGACTGTCAGTGTGTGAATGGGTGTATGAGTGGATATATCAGTGGCTTTATTACTGAGTGAGTTGGTGTATGAGTGGTTGTGTGGGTAGACCTATGTAATCAGTGAATGGGTGTGCAAGTACTGGTATGGGTGTGTCAATGGTTTTGAGAATGGTAGTGTGGAGGTTGGAGTGGGTGTATGAAAAGTTATATTGCGGTCTGAGGGGGTGTCAGATATTCTGTGGATGTTGTCATCAGTGATGCCGTTTGAGATGTCATCAGTGATGTCATCTGTGATGTCACTGACCATGTCATGAGCGATGTCACTGACCATGTCATGAGTGATGTAATATGTGAGGTCATAAGCAGTGCATTGTGGGGGCGTGAGTTATAGTTAGCTCAGCTAACTATAACTGCTGAATTTCACTGGTTTTGTACAAGTGAAATCTGACCGTAACTATAACATCCCTGTAACCTTTGTTTTTTCAGTGAATTTCTAAGGTTTTTTTAAATGCTAATTCTTAACTATAGCGTTCCTGTAACCTTTGTTTTTTTCAGTGAATTTCTATGTTTTTTTTAACTAGTAATTGTGTTTGCAGAGTGGTAGTGAATGGGAGCTGGGCCTCCAACAAGCTCTCAGGAAACCCGCTGTGTAGGACTTACAGGAGGTACCAGGAGGGCTTCTTAGCCCTCAAGGACCCTCAGGAGTAAAGTGGATTTCATTCCCCAATCAGTAATGTACCATCAGCCGCATTTGCAGAGTGGTGGAGAAAGGGGTCGTGGCCTCCGAACACCACTTAGCAATCCCGCTGTGTGGGAGTTACTGGAGGTAACCGGAGGGGTAGTTGGCCCCCAAGGACGTCCTTGGGGCCCAACTACCCCTGCTGTTACTTCCAGTAAGTCCCACAAAGCGGGATTGCTGACACATCATAGGAGGCCACGCCCCCTTTCTCCACCACTATGCAAACGCACCTCCTGGCACACTACTAGTAGAGGGATGAAGTCCCCTTGGCTATTAAGGGTCCTTGGGGGTAACTACCCCTCCTGTTACCTCCAGCAAGTCCCACACAGTGGGTTTGCTGAGAGGTTTTTGGTGACAACACCCCCTTTCTCCACCACTATGCAAACGCGCATCCTCGCACACGACTAGTTGGGGAATGGAGTCCCCTTGGCTCTTGACGGTCCTTGGGGGCCAACTAGCCCTCCTGTTACCTCCAGTAAGACCCACACAGCTGGACTGCTGAGAGGTCGTCAGAGGCCACATCCCCTTTCTCCACCACTCTGCAAATGCGCCTCCTGGCTCACTGCTGCTTGGGGGATAAAGTCCACTATAGTCCTGAGGTGCTCAGGAGGCAAGGAGACCTCATCCCTCCACCAGCAATGCTTCGAGAGACGCATTTGCAGAGTGGTGCAGAAAGGTGGCGTGGCCTCTGACCACCTCTCAGCAGTCCCACTGTGTGGGTCTTGTTGGCCCGTAAGGACCCTCAGCAACCAAGGGGACTTCATCCCCCACCTAGCAGCGCGCCAGAAGGTGCATTTGCAGAGTGGTGGAGAAAGGGGGTGGGGCCTCAGCGATTAGCCAGCTTTTTTCCTATTTTTTAGGAAGGGGGTCTGCATGGCCCCCCTTCCCTGGGCCATTTTGGGCCCTGGGGGGGGACCCCATCTCCAAGGCCAGGCCTTCATTTAAAAAAAAAAATTTAAATGGGGAGGGGGCAAGCGCGGCTCCCCTCCCTGGGCCAACTTCGGCCCCGTGGACCCCATCCCCCGGGGCATGGCCACATTGTTGGGGACCGCGGGGGGAGCCTCAAGGCCCCCGCGGTCCCTGCCGACTCCCCGCCTCCTGCGGGAGCCAGCATGGCTTTTGGACAGAGGGACCTGCAAACATGCAGCTCCTTCTGTCTAAAAGCAATTCCTCTCCGCTTCATGGACGTGAGAGCATTTTTACTGCTCTCGCTTCCATGTACCGGAGCAGAGTTTGCTATGGCTTCGCGGGAGCAGTGCTCCCGCCAATCCATAGCAAACTACAATGTCCTGGGGGTGGGCACCCCGGGACATTGCTGGAGCCAGCCCTGGGGGGGTGGCGGTTCCCAGTGCCATCTACGGCTGCACGAGGGGGCCGTGCAGCCCCCCTCCAACAAAAATTGAGCATTGAGGAGGTGGCAGGCCCCTGGGCTGCATGGGGGGGCTGGAGCCCCCCACGCATTAATATTTAATATAGCCCAGGGGAGGTGGCGGTCCCCGGGGTAGCGAGGGATGCATGCCCCCCTGCATTTATGTGAATTATCCCCGGGGAGGTGGTGGTTCCCAGGGCTCGGGGGGCCGCGTACCCCTCGCATTCCCTTTGTGTTTAGCATTGGGGAGGTTGTGGTCCCTGAACGAGCCCCCCCATCATTTTAATTGGCCCCGGGACCTGGCCCACATGGGGTCCTAATAAAACGAAGCACGAAAACCCGCCCTTCGTTTAAAAAAAAAAAATTGGGCTGGATTCGAAGATCCACCGTGATTCCTGCCGAAAACTTTTTTTTTTAAATGCTTCTTTTGGCCCTGGGGTCCCTGTGGAACCCCCTGAAGAGGACTAGAGTGTCAGGGTATTTCTACCGTGCCCCCTTTTCTTTTTTTTTAAACGTTTTTTTTTTGTATGACTCTGTTCAACCGAGTCACAAGATGGCTGCCAACACTTCCTGGTTTGAAGTTTTGGCACCCAATCAGATCTCAGGCAGGAGATTGGGAGGGATCGCGGATCCACCACGGCCACAGTTGTATAGCTGAGAAATCTTTAAATTTCTCAGCAACTACTGAACGGATTTACACCATTTAACAAAAAGGTTGCTTTCTGGACAAAGTGCTACCTTTTTGCTAAATTTTGTGTAATTCCGTTCAGCAGTTCGGGCTGTAGCCGAGTTTAAAGTATCCGATGAAAATTAACAAGGAGAAAAAGTATTTTTGGGACCCCCCCTTTTTCTCGGCCCCTGCTTGACGGATCACCCTGAAATCTTCAAGCTAGCAGCTGAAGTGAGCGTCAAATTAGGTTTTCAAATTTCGCGAACATTCGTCAAACGACGCCAAAGTTATTAGCAAATGAAAAAACTCTCTTCCTATGGAAACTGCATCCTAACTATAACTACCTACTGGCGACCGCCAGTAGGTCATATATATACATTTTGCAGAATTTAATTGCCTTGTCTGTACTGGAGAGTATCTGGAAGGGGGTCTGCAGTTCATGATGAAATGCTTTGCAGAGTATGTGTGGGTCCCTGTTCTTGAATAGGAGCAGGTGCTGTAACTTGATTGATGCGCACTGGCAGAGCTGTGTGATGGGCCCAGCACTGGAAGAGCAGGGTTTTGCAGGACATAACTGAGGTGCACTGGCAAAGCTGTAAGTGAATCCGAATACTGGTGTAGCAGGAAATTATGCAGGGCAATATTAAAGTGCACTGACAGAGGTACATGTAGGTCTCAGTACTACAAAATTAGTGGACAGGTCTTCTGTAGATCGGAATGTGCATAGGCAAAACTGTGTATGGATGCTAGTGCTAGAATAATAGGTTGAAAATGGGGGTACATTGGCCAAGTTTTGTAAGATAAAAGTCCTATACTAGAACAGTAGGGGATTGTCCTGGAGCTGAAGTCTGGGGGTTTGTGTGTGTGTGTACATACGTATGTACGTACGTACTCTGGAACAGCATATGGGTCTGCACTTTAGGTATAGAAAGCACAGAGTATGTGTGTGTGCCCCCTCTCTTGTGTACCTGTTCCTTTTTTGTCTCCATGTGGCCCTTTTTAGGTCGAAGTCTACCAGACAGCTCTGCTGTCTGGTTTGCTAACAACTTCTTGGGGACATTCTGAAAGCTTCCCTGGGAATGCATTCTGCCCAGTGTTTACCATTGGCTTTGTGACTCACAGTTGCTTGCTTTCTATTTGCTAGCCTTATTTGTTTTAGGCTCTCCTGCTTGAGTTCGTTCCTCCTGTTTAGCATGCTCACTTTCTGTAAACAGACCTTTAAATCTTGTGCTTATCTTGGTGTTTGCTTTTCTTTCTCTGACTTCAAAGTGAGAGGATTTATGTGACAATCTTGCTGTAAAAGGAAATACTATTTTCTAGCACACAACAAAATGTAAATGTCTGTAAATTAACTGGTCAGATATTTCAGAATATATCAGATTTAGCAAAGCACAAATCAAGCACATTTTTTGTAATTCTGAAGTGTGGTGGAAACAAATATTTTAATACAGTCAAAACAAATCAATGATGACATTTCGACAAATTATTGTTTGGGCACTGCATACTTTTATAAGTAAAACTGTGTCTGCAAATGTAATGGTCATTTCAATTGAAAATGTGTTGTCTGTAATGGCAGTGCGACACCACACCATGCATACTCCACACTGTGCCACTCCACACTATGCTACTCCACACTGCGCCACTTCACTCCACTCCCCTCTATAACTCTATCACTCTATTCCACTCTATGCCTCTACGCTCTATGACATGCCATCCCACTCTACAACATGCCACTCCTCTCTGACACACCATTCCACTTTGCTCTACGCCCCTCCACTCTGCTCCCATCCACGACACTCTGTGACACGCCACTCTACAAAACGACACTCCACTCTAGTCTATGACATGCCACTCCACTCTACGCCACAACACTCTACGCCCCTAAACTCTACGACAATCTACTCCACTCTGAGTCTACTCCACGCTTCGACACTCCACTCTACGCCATTACATTTTGACACTTTAATCCCCGACACATTACCCTACGCTACGCTACTCCACTCTGTGCCACTCCACTCTACTTAACTCTACTTAACTCCCAATGTGCCACTCCACATGATTTTACTCCACTCTACGGCACACTTGTCCACTCTAGGCCACTCCCCTCTGCGCCACTCTATGCATTCCACTCTACCACACTCCATGACACTTAACTCTACACCACTCCAGTCTACAACACTCTACTCCACTCTATGCCCTTCCACTCTACTCTGTTCCATGACACTCTGCGGCACTACACGACACTCTACAACACTTCACTCCATGTCACTCCACTATATGACACTCCAGTCCACATCACACCACCCCCCTTTACTCCACTAACTTTTAGCCATGCTGAACAACAGTCACGCTGGTGTACATGGCTAAAACACATTGGAAATGCCAATAGCTCTTGCATAGGCAAGACTTATTGGCTTTGCCATTGCTTGTTTCAAACTGGGTTTTGGCATCACAGCTGTCAAAAATGCCTACTGTCTGTAATATAGCATGAGTGAGATTTGGAACTGCCCCTTTAAACCACTGGCTTTTTTTTTTTCCCCCAACCTTTTTCAGTCATTGGTTTGACACTTCTTCAGTCACGTGTTTTATTTTGCCCAGAAAAGTAGCTTTCTCTCAGCTGATGCTATTGGCTAGTAGGGAATTTGTGCAAGTGTATGTGGGACTATTTTCCAACTACAGAACTCCTGCCTGCTTCCCCCCATCGCTTCTGCTTCGTCCATCCAAACTACCTCCTCTATGTCGCTTTACACACCTCCTCTCCATTCCTCTTTCACATGTGTCTCCGTGCTTACTCAGAGTTGACCACGGTGGTGATAACCCAGAATTGGACCTGCTCCTAGGTTCACTTCCTGTTGACTGCCCTGCTAGCCTGGCTCTAGTAAGCCTCTGCATAAGCAGAACTCTCTCTGCGGTGCCCTAGAATAAACTCTCTGGGTGTAATTTGTGATCGTCACTCACTGCTTCCTGAGCTTTATCACGCTCCAGATATTGTGCCGTCTGTGTGCCTTTTCTCATGGTATCTTGCTCTATTAGGATTTCCGCGGCGTGTCTTCTCAGGCTTGCTCTTTTCCCTCTGCATCACTTCCGCCTCTTGCCCTTTCTTTCTCCTGCCTTTGTGTCTACCCCCCACCCATTATCGGTCCTCTCATCGCTTCCCCTCACCATGCCTTCAGTCCACTCTTTTTCCTGCCAACTTTTCGACCTCACTTCCAATTCTCTTCCCCACCGTTCCTTTCCCAATACCCCTGCCCTTTTTGGCTGGCTTTATTGTTCTAACGTCGTATTTTTAATTATAGCTAGGCCTAATTTCTTGCCAACGCCACTTCTATGGCCTTTCCATTTGTTGTCCTCCCTAGGTTTCCTCCTCTCCTCTTACCATTTATCAAGCACAGCTCTCCTCATTCCACCTCTGATCCTTTCCTTCATCCATGATCTTCCCTTTCGTCCTCTGCTGCCTTGGTGCTTTCCTGCTAAATGGATATTTTTCCACAAAGGGCTTAATCATTGGGTCCTCAAATTACTCTACATGGTCCTCAGCCAAGTGAAATTTCAATAAAGTGTTTTCATCCTAGTGGCGCTAAGCACCACTGCAGCCATGGGGTAATAGGATAGAATTTTGAGTTTCTTCTAGAAAGAGGGCATATGAACTTCCAGGCATCGCCAATAATTGATACTGCACTCAACATGGTATTTCCATACCCCAGCATCAACATGTGCGGAATCTCAGAGTTGTTAGGTAACTCCGCAAGTTCAACTCACCCCTAGTAATATGGTGTGATTCAAATAACTGCTTACTGTGCAAAATCCATGTAAGACACCACATAACATTAAAGTGTTGTTTCCAGAGCAAGGTTTTGCCCACAGGAGGGAAAATAGAAGTTAGCTAAATGTAGGAAGGTGGAATCTGACTATATGGTTGCCCCCACTTTTTTCCTGGTGTTTTGCTGGTTTATGACTTAGTTGGACTGGGACCCTGCTATTCAGGGCCCCAGTCTATCTGCTCTCTCTAAACGACATGAAGTGCACTCTAGGTGCACTAGTGATTGGATGCTGTGGTGCCTTATGAGTCCCTAGTATATGGTACCTTAGGTGCCAAGGGCATAGGTACTTCACAGGCCTACCAGGGGCTGCAGCATGTGTTATGCCACCCCTGGGAAGCAGTCTAAATCTGACACCACAGGCCTGCTACTGCAGCCTGGGTGAGGTGGTGCTAGCACCCCTCACTGAGATATAGGTTTCCTATATCTCTCCTGCACACACATATAAACCTATCAGTCACCCCTAAGGCAGGCCCTATCAATCCTGAGGGCAGGGTGCTTGGCTTCTATGTGAGGGGGTGCCTCTGCCTGAGCAGGGCCCCTCTGCAGCTCTCAGAGTCTATTCTCTGGTGCTGTTTGTGGATGCGGTTAAACCATATACTATTTAAGTGCATTATATCCTCGCGGTAAATGCTAACTTTGGAATGGCTGCATCAAAACATGTCATGTTTGGTGTCAAACATCTTGGAATACTACCCCCGCCAATCTTGGCGGCGGGAGTAGCATTCCACCCTTCTAGAGGGATAAGACATGTACCTGCTGTGGAAACGCGGTAGAATCCTAAAGAGCCCTGGCATCACAAAATGGATGCCACCAGTCACAGAACACTGGGCTGCCCTCCTGCTGATGACCGAAACTCGCAGTGGAGGAAGCCCAACAATAGGCATCCTGTCACAGGGAGGTGTAACCACCTCCCAGACAGGGTTTAGTGTATTGGGGCTGGGTGGGTGCACTCTTAGAGTGCTTTGAAGTCCTGCACTGGGGGAGCAGAAGGCTCCTCTGTGCATATGCCAGTTCAAACCAGCTCAGGGGCTACCTGCCCCTGCACTGGCGCGAAACTGGACAAAGGGAAGTGGGTGTAGCCACCCCCTCCCTTGACCCTCCCATAGGTGGGGTCATAGAGCTAGTCCATCCCCTCTTTTTAGTATAAGAGGGGGAACCTTGCCATTGCAAAGCAGATAACCCCTGGACGACGCTCTACAGAAGAATCCTGGCCCTTCGACGTTCCACTACCTTTGGAAGACAGAAGAATCTCCCTTGGAGTCAAGGAGTGACTCCCCTGCTTGGCAGGCACCAAAACGACAACGACGGTCGCAAACTACGCCGCTCCCGCCGGAGTCCGAAGTCCCTGCAGCCCAAGAAGTGGATTTCCTGACCTCTCCCAGGCCATCGTGAGTCCCTAGCGAAGCTGAGGCAAGTGGACCCCACGAGTAACGAGGAACCGCGACCCCTGGGTACCGTGCACTATTGTCGAGTGCAACCCCTTCACAACGTTCTACGAACTTGTGCTTTGGACCACGTGTGGTCCCGTCCTCCAGCAGGAATCCCTCCGAAGATCAGAGGCCTACACCGTCCCGAGTGACCGTGGGCCCCTGTTGAGTGATTCCGCCCGAGGTGTCTTCGCGATCCCTTGCTCGCCGGCTTGTGGGTCCCCAGAAGACTTCTTAAAGAAACCAAAGGGTTCCCCTGGTTGCTCCAGGCCTGCCCTGACTTACCCTCGCTGGGTGAGTCCCTCAGACCTTGCTGGTCTGCGCCATCGACTTTTCTTCATCTCCCCGAGACTTGCTGCTGCCAAGGCTTGTTGGCTCCAATCGAGTTGCCGACACCGCAGTCAGCTGCAGACGTCGAGGGACCCACCGAATCCAGCTCCTGGTCGTCGTCGACACCTCCTGGACCACGTGGCTGAAGAGTCAAGGCACCCGCAACCGACCTGAATCAACCGACGACGGTGGGCATCCATCTTCCTTGCCCCGGGTCACTGCCAAGTGACTTTGAACACTGTCCCCTCTGCTTTCAGGTCATCCTTCTTCAGAATCCAGGCTTGGATTCCACCGGACACTTCTTCAGCTCCCGCAAGCAGCAAGTCTTCTTTGTTCGCCATTGAAAACGACGCCGCGACCCGACACCAAAGGACACCTATGCACCCGGCTTCCCTGGGTGAGGTAACTCCAGCACTACGGTGCTCCTGTGGGTGTGGGCCCTAGAACTACTTACCCTGTAAGTGACTTGCTTGTAGGTTCTCCCGAAGTATCCTAAAACTCTTTATTTCCAACCGCGACTTGCCCCATTGAAGTTAACGGCGATCCGCGCCTGTGTATCCACACTGCACGCATCCCCCGTGGGTCCTTTACTTACCTGCCTTGGGTGGTTTCGTGAGGCCCCTGCACTTCTGAAGGCCCTAGGCCTTGTCTCCCTGCAAGTCGTTGTCCCTAAGTCTCTTACTTAGTATATGGTCTGGTACGCCCCTAGGGCCCCAGCCATATTTTGTGCTTAACTTATTGAGAAACGTTGATTTGTGCATATGTTTGTCTTCTAATCTCATAAAGAGATTAGTAGAGAGTTATTTAGAAATAAATACATATATATTTGATATATATACCTGTGTGGTGTCTTTTCATTTGGTGATTCAAGAGATTATATGGTAAAACAAGCTGCTTTACATTCCTTCGAGACTTAGCCTGAAGGCTGCTCTCCACAGCTACCACTAGGATAGCTTTCTTTAAAAGGTTGTCTTAAACCTATCTACCATAAGAGTCGATTTGCCCTGGTGCAAGGTGTCCACTTTAATTAGTGAACAGCATATACCAGGCCAACTTCTCACACTAAACATCTAATGGTCTTTTGTTTCCTAAGCAGCTTGTTGTGTTCCATAACAATCAAAATGAAAACGTGTCCTCTTTCATCAAAAACGTTCTTGATTTTATTCTAACCCTACATGTTTTTTCTTGTCTCTAGTGCCCAATCGGCTGGGCTCCTGTGTGAGGAAGAGGCCATGGAAGCGGACAATGTGAAGTACATTGGCTACTGCAAGTACCACTTTACGAAAATGGTGAGCATAGATTCGTTCCCTCAGTCACCGCACATGGTTTGTAATGGTGTAACTTGGCAATGACCATTAAATGCCCTCTAGTATGTTCTAAACCTCCAAAGATGATTTTCAGTCATTGCAGATGAGCTGGGCAGGAACCCGTAATTTAGACCCTCATGTCCCAAGGTGCAGCACAAACCTACCCCCATATCATCTCGTCTGTTCCATTACAGAGGGGACAAACCACACACAGTTCAGACTCAGTCCTACCCCAGAAGAGACAATAAAGACCAAACTGCCCGGTCAGTGAGTGCACAAGCAACCCCAGACCAGTCTCAGCCTTGTTCGACCTCGCCATTGAGACAAATGAACTGGATTTGCAACCTCTGAGCTCCTGCAGTCGAACAGGGAGAGTGTCTCCTTAGGTACTTCCAATCAACCTGTGAAGAGAAGGCAAAGAACTGACATCTTAACTTCTCATTGCATGAGGACGAATGCTTCCAATTTCTTCCAGTAAAGTATATTTCCACACCCAAGGGGTTCTTAGTAGGGGTGAGACTCTGGGGCACTGTCCACATAGTCTCTACAAAGAGAATATAACAACCACAATCATTCCTTTAGAGATTAAGGGGCTGCCTGCAATAGCCACTTCAACTGTTCATAGTGCTTACATGCATTCACGCATACACAAAACCCAGCATAATCAGATCTTTGGCAGTCATCTTGCAAGCACAGTACATCTACACAGGGCCTAGCACTTTGAGAGTCTCGCTTTTAAATACTGATCATCATGTACTCATATAGCTGAATCAGAGTCTCACTGGTGATCGGCCTATTCTAAATCTGAACACAGTGCCTGGAAACGTCAAGAGCCGTGACTGCCACAGGCCCAGAAATACGGGCTGCAAACACTGTTGATCTTATATCTAGTCAGTGTTGAGCAATACCAGAGCTTAAACCTTCCTTGGGCACATGCCAGCAACCACTGTCTATCCTACATCTGAAAGTGCCTAGCAAACGTGGAGCTAGTCATCCAGTGAGATTGGAATAATGCATGTAAATACTGCAGTCCTACATGTTATCAGCACCTGATACATCCAGAACCTTCCCCCCTTTATGAATAATGTATATAAACACTGCCTGCTATAGACGAGCATAATGCCTGACAGAGCCATGCAAGAATTATCTGGCGCCTGGAATCACTCCCCATCGGAGAAGCAGAGCTTCATGCCCCTTGGTAATAAAGTGTATGTCCCTTGAATACTACTCTTTGTCATCTGTGCTGCCTGATTCCAGAAACTCATCCTTTTCCCATAGGACATGTCATTCTAATACTCGCCCTTCTTCCTTCCATAACTTCTGTATAGAAGACGTTCCGTCATCCCGGAGGCTGCCCCTATATTCCAGGGCGAAGGAGCCGGTCTGTTTCCCCTGCACAGGAGAAGCTTGTGATCCATCAGGATCGCCAGAAGAAGGTGATTTTTTGTTCTCTTCCATGGTTAGATGATTTATATTATTATGTGGTCAGAGTGGAGAGAATTTTAACTCGCATGCCGTATGGTTCCTTGAATAAACAGCGGTATAACCCTTGCTTCTAGACACATGGCTCCTTATCAAAGGGGTGTGGGTTGCTTATTGCAGAAGCAGCATACCAAGTAATATTTCATGCATAAGGAGGCCTTTACTTTCTTATACGTGGGACAATCACGAGTGGGAGGTTTGTTTTCAAGCATATTCAGTCCCCTCTATTCTATACAGCGAATATCCCACCGCCGGCCAGGGAACTGCAGCACTGGGACACAGCATAAACCGGTATCTTTAAGAAAGGGCATCCTTGGCACAGCATGGTCCCAACTCTGCTCAAACCTTGCCCCCACAGGGCTTAAAAAATGTGATTCCTTCTCAACTGACAAGTGTTTGGTGGACTGTCACTCCATATACTCTTGTTTTCACTGCAACTGCTTCACTGCACCCTCCTAAGAGTTGTCTGATTAAGTACCAAATACTTTAGGCATTTTCCCTCCTCATGTGTTCTGGGATTTAAAAATGTAAAAGAGCAAAGTAAGTAAGCCGCCATGCAGGAGTGCTGTTTTTTATTGGTCTCACCCTGTACCACAGATTACTCCCCTGTGACTTGCCACCGGAACCGAGCAATTGGTGCTACACCAGAGCAGGCTGCAGAGTACAAGAGGCACAGACCCGTGCCCACGTTCGCTGCAAAGTACTAATTCAGTGATCTGACGAAGGGGCACACTTCAAAGCCATGTCTTCTACTAGACGGTCGTTAGAAGGGACCTTTTATTCTTTTACTGGGTTCCTTTCCGAGGTGCTTTCTTCTGATTCTTGCTTTCTTTCCTGGCGTACGTGCTGTAATTTTTAGAAGATGCAGTCAAAGAAGGATGGCCCTTAGTACCGTTGGTCCTCAACACTGGCAAAGGCAGAGTCACTTGAACCCCAGGGCGAAAGGCCTCAGTCCTCCAGGGGATGATGGGAGGTGTAAAAAGCCTGACTTCTGAAACATCTGTGGTGCTTTCCGATGGTGAAGCCTTTGCCAGTTACTCAAAAACAGTTAGCCATCCTTCTACAGAGAGGATGCCTAATGAAGCAAAAGGGTCTGCTGGGTCTAAAGCGAAAAGGGAGCAGAACTACTGCGAGGAAACTCAAAGAAGTGGGAGCGGGTTCATCGGGTTCGATCATCTGAGTTCTTCCCTTTGGAGTTTAACCCTGGTTGCATTTGGCCCAAGCCCTTACAAGTAGGGTCCAGGCAGGCTGGACAGCCATTGGACCCCTTATGCTCTACGTTTGAAACCACCCTACTCATACCACACTGAGAGCGGGTTCTCCATAGAGCCTGGCACAAGGTAAGACGAGACTCTTCTATATTTAAGGAGTCCTCATATGGAGGTTTACTTTAAGGAGCTGTTGGTGAAGTTGCAACCAATGGCACAGGCCTGCTTGGTTCCCTGTGTGCCAATTTACTTTCTGGTTCCCACTCTAAATCTTTTTGACCAGACTTTATCTGATTGTACCATCAATCCCACACAGAACCTGGCATCTACAATAGCTGCCTAAGGACACGAGTGAGAGGCTATGCCTCCTCTTCCAGTAGCCTAATTAACAAACGTTTTAGGCATACCCTATCTGTCCAAGACGACCTTAACAACTGTAGCCCAGAAATTTAGGCGATCATTTATCGAGCTGATATGAGGAGTGAGTTCTAGAAGGCAGAACAAGATGATTTCCTTTACCAGTTCAGTCCTCTTGTGAGTGATGCCGTAGACTTCATTGGCCTTAAACTGGCAGAACCCTCAAGTACATTTGTCACCCTGTTCTGCAATGTAGGAACGGCCACAGGCTCTCTGCCATGCCCCTTAGCCCTTGGACCCAGCCCTTTCGCTCCCATAGTGTTTCCATACAGACTCGTCAGTCACAGAATTTTCGTTGCTTTTCTGGCAGATGGCCCTGCCATGATCAATCCCCAACAGATCAAGGAAGACACCTGATAAGTTCTCCAATGGCTTCTTCTCTTAAATATTCATAAAAGAGCATAATACGCAGAATTGAATACCTCTCGTGGGAGGTGAAGAAGCCAGGAGGAGTGAGCTCTTTTCTTTGTCAGATATTGCGCACCCCGTCTTTAAATGCATCTGTGGAGAACGCACCGTGCTGGCGGTATGTTCAAGGATTGGCAGAATGTCCCCGTTTGTGGGCGGAGCCTTTCTGTTAGCATTATGGACCTTTCTTCTCTGCCTTTTGTTCCCAAATTGGTTCACGTTGTAGAGAGGCAGATCATACTAAGTGGTCCTAGTGTAGAAATAAAAACCTTCTTAGGGGTTCACTGATACATCTGGTCCTTAAAACCAACAAAGAAGAGATTGGCACAGAAGCTGTAATATCAAAAAACATGTTTTATTAACCTCAGATGAGGGAGATTGCATCTTACGGTACCCGCAGGCCATTATATATGCATTTGTTATATAGTCAGCATAAAATCAAGGGGAGGTCCTAGCACATACAAGCATGCTTATTGACTAATATGGGCATACAAAATTTGCTTGCTCCACAAAGTGGGAGGGGAGACTAAACTGCTTACATGAGTAAGAATAGCCTGACAGTTCTATACTAGGAGCAGGTGCATTCTACCAGCTAGGCCTCTCTGAGCATGTGCAAGACTCTGGAAGAGGGAGAAAGCACATGGCGAGCACATGGCTAACTAAAATGGCTGCCAAGTACAAAATGGTTTTCAGCTCATGCTAACAGCGATTCCTGCAATCTTTAACACTAGTGCCACCTCAATGTTTCAAGCGGTTTTGATGGCAATAAAGGGGATTGAGGCGCCACTCCACCCATGCTTCACTCAAATGGGCCGTCTGAGGCTTAAGAGTAACCTTTGGGCACCCTGGTCTGTGTCAGAGCAATGTGCATACTCTGCACACAGCCAGGAAATCCTTAGAATCAATATCTGAGAACGGAATAGGTTATCCTTAATGAGCCCATGCAAAATGAGGTGAATCCTCTTTCCTGATTGTTGGACAGGCCCCCACCTGACTTAGTGAGACATCCGGTGTAGCAAGTATTAAATGAAACTCGCGAGTCTGATCATGTTATGTTCTAAGCATTGTATGCCAGTTAAATATTAACCTATGCCACTAGTGTACAACCACCATTCAGTCCGACATCTGATTCTTGATTTTGCTGTTTCTGTAAACAAACAAATAGAATTCTGTGGCTTCCAGTGGCCTTATAGTGGTGGAATTGGAACCTATTTGTTTTATTGTGGTCACTTTGGTCAAGCTAATGTTAGGATTCTGGTTCTCCACTCTTCAGAGACATACATATTCTTCTCAATGATAAGGTAGTAATGCAGACATTCGTTCTTCCTTATGGGGGAAGGCTGTCTTTCTTCATTTCTTCTGTGATCGATTTGTGAGTTCAGTGGACCTTCCACAGCTTTGTGTAGTCCTCCAGTCTTGCATGTAGGGTGCAGGAGACGTCCACTTTTTATAGACAAGTTCTTTATAGCAAGCGGTGCAAGTGTCATAAACTCTTCAGCTCATTCAGGGAAGCAGGCGTCTATTGCACAAATGGTTCATTTTTTGCGTCCTGAAATGGTATTTAGTAAAAGTTCTTCCTCCTGCTAAGGTAATTTTCCTGCATGTGGTCAGAGCCAATACTGCTTTTCAGACCTTTATCTGTAAGACTAATGTTCAGATGGCTAATTTAGTCAACATATTAGGTGAGGACTTTCCTCCTGGCTTAAAAGTTCCCTCCCCGCTTCTTCAGGCTCTTTTTAATTTTCTCATGTGTATGAAGGAAAACTGAGAGGGTCTGCCAGTCAGTGGTGGTTATTCACAGTAGGAAACATTGTTCTGATAGTCATTAGCTCCCCTTTCTCCATTTGACCTACCTGCAAACTCCCTGCTATGTCTATCTGTGCCTCAGCTGGTGAGATGACTGTTACTGTGTCTAGGCAGAATCATGGTGCTGAGTTTCTCTCTTAAATAATATGGACCCTATGTTTTGTGCAGAAATGTGCCAGTTACCTGCCTGTGGTCAGATAGGCGAAAGTATACAAGAAGGAAAAGCTGAGAGAATACCTATACACGAGTCAGTTCAAGGAATAAGCGAAAGTCAAATTTTTGCAATAATAATCCTTCAAGTGTAACCTAATTAAAATCATAAGCACAGAATATCTCCATCTATGTTCAGGATTTTAGAGCATCCTTTTCTGTCAAAAATATTTTTTAAACATTGCATAGCTAAAGCCAATATTTTCTGACTCTTTGTTTTTTTTTAAAAACTCCAGTTAAAATGTAAAATAAGTTTAAAGAAGAATCCTTTTTAACTCCTCCTTTTGGAAGCGAGAAAGTACAGGAGAGGGAGTTTGATCAGCAGCAGTCTCATAAGAGAAGAACATAACCATGTGAGTCTAAGGCGGCCAGCCACTCCGTAGGTCCAGAAATAAGTGTCGTGTTGGTAGAATTAAAGGAAAGTTTTTAATCACTAAGACAGTATCCATTCTCTTGAACTGAACGGCAAGCTTACCCCTCATATAGGGCTGTGTGTAAAGCAAGGCAATGGAGGAAAGTCTGTAAAAAAGATGTCAACAGAGACGCCTGACTCACTCACATGTCTGCTTTGGAGACAACAGTGTTTGTAAAAGGTATGAACTAGTTTAAAAGTAGCCTATTTTCAACTGTCTATAAAGAATGTACCACGTGAGAGCATCACTAATAGCCTCATCTCTTGTGCAGTGAGTTCTAGGCCAACCCGGCCTTCCAAAAGCATGAGGTAAAGTGTAACACTGTCCACCTGCCTCTGTACTATTAAGAAGTAGCCAAGCCTGTGTGAATAGCAGTATTGGTAATAAAGACGTGTTTGATTTTAGTAATCCCTTTTTTATTTTTCCACAGTATTACCAAAAGGGGATTTTTACTTGTAGGTTTTGAAGACCTCTTTTTACTTGTACGGAAATAATAGGGAAACGATGGAAGGGACATTGTTTGCTCTATATGAAAATCTAAAATCGCTTTCAGAAGGATTGATTTTATGAGACACCTGATTATTATGAAATAAAGTGCAGGAAGGGCTGATGGCAATAGAGGGCCTATGTCTCATTAACCCTTTTAGTCATTGTAATGGCTCGGCGGTTTATAAAAATATGGAAGTTGTGTCACTTGAAGGCCTTGGAAGATCTAGTTGCTGGGTGGTCTCCATTTTCAGAATGATAATTTGTGTGTGCTGTTACAATAGAGGTATATTTAGCTTGTCTTCTTTGACATTTTCCACACCCGGCAGGAGGTCTGTAGGCAGGAAAGGACCTCTCAATCACCAGTCATCCAGTTTGTGGCCTTGAACCTTCCCTCATAAACAAGAACTGCCCCGTTGCCTCACTGATGGAAACCTGTGTTAGCATTATCCACAGCTACCTTGATCATGTGGTCTGTTACCCGTGCTTGCAGAAGAATAGACACTTCCTTTTACTTGTCTAGTAAACATTGTGATATCACGTGTTACATTTGACTGTTATTACATGCTGTGATAGCCGGAGCATTGGAAGCCTTCATTAGAGCTATGATTGTAGTATTGACTTTCTTTCTGATGCATCTAGTTTCGACCTTCTCTACCTGATGACACTGAATACGTAGGGGTTGAATTTGTAGAGCACTTTTTGGCAGATTCAGAAATTGAAGAATATGTTTTAAGTCTGACCCATCAGGCATTTATAGAATCCACTAGCTTATACAGTTTTTTCACAATATCTCACAGTCACTGGAGAGGTTCCTAAATGTTTTTAAAGAGAGGGAAAAACAGGTAATTGTCTTGCAAGATTTATACATTAATTCATACATAAATATCCTCTTTTCATTTTCTACACCTCCATTTCGAACCACTAATGCCTTCTTGATTATTGGTGGATAGTTCAAGGCACTTGTGTGGTCTAATGACCATCGTTCGTTACCATGAAGTCAATCTGTCCTTCATCTTCATCCATTTCCTGAGAGGTGAGACATCCCACCTCTTGAACCTGAAACAGTAGCGATACCTGAAGAGATGTTGAAAATATCTCCATGATGTCACCCTTAGCCTGTGACTGTGGTGAAAATCTTGTTCATCATCTTCTTAGGCAAGTTATTATCATTTTACTTTCTCTTTATTTCACTGCTAAAAAGCAGTGAGGCGATGCTCCTCCGCCTTAGTAGAGGAGCTGACACTGGACAAGAGTCTGGTCAAAAAAGAGAACCAGTCTTCTTTGCTTCTGTATATGGGTCTTGGAGAAGAAACCCATACATTGCTTTGCTCCTCTATGTGGTGAATTTGAAAGCAGTAGATATACTCACAATTCCTGTTGTCAGATAGTACTTTTTAACACCACTAGATTGATATTCTATAAAGAGTGCAATCTTTTGGGCACTCTTTTGTTTGTGACAATAGAAAGTACTTTTGAAGGACATTCTCCGAGATGGAAATTAACAGATTAAGTCTGCAAAGTTTACAGCCACCTTAAAATGTCCATGAAGCCATAAACCGCTGCAGATTCGAGATTTTAAATCCATGCAGAGCCAAAAGGCACAGCTCGTGTTCATGCCTCGTTATATGTAGGCTCTACACTGCACTTTCGGATTCCAGGGCAAGATACTCTGCCTTTAATTGATAGTTCCAAATTCCTCTTTAATGAAGTCAATGCCTGTCCCCATTTTCTGCTCTTTTCTTTTCATAAATGGAAGAGTTATTAAGGGTTTGTGAGCCCAGCTACTCGTTTATGCCTATTTTAAATTCTAGTTGGAGTCATTGAAAAATAAGAGAAAATGTTTTCTTTTCACTGGCAATGTTTAAAAGATATCTTTGTATATATTTGTCTTTAAAGTGTTCCATGATTGTGTACAAAGGTTATTGTATACTCCAGCGAGCGAGACGTGTATGATTTATTCCGCCAGGGCATTGTATGCTTAATAACACAATTCGCGTGAAGCACTCACTATATATTTCAATTGTTAGAAAGTCCATCAAATCATATGGGAGGCAGTCAATGCGACGTCTCAGGGATCACAAAAAATGCCGCATCCAATCTTCCGGAATAGAAAATGTCTTTATTGTAATTTCATGATTACAATAGAAAATGTCTTTAATTGCATCATAAGTGATTTGGATGTTTACATTGGAATTCTAAAGCAGTTGTACCTATGGGAAGCTAAGCAGTGACCTAGATAGACAGGTAATAAATAAAAGCTGGTGCAGTGAGTGAGGTGTATGTTTTCTGATAATGTATACTTACTTGCAATACCATTACACAATATGTGTTTGCTTATTTGTTCACGGGGAAATCTGTGATTCCCTGCAGATGTGCCTTTTTGTACAAGCAGCAGTATTTGCTTATTTTTCCTCAAGGAGCAGTTCTGATTTGTCCCGCAAGGGACCAGTAATACCTGCTTGTGCAAGGATGGTATATTTCATGCACAAAGACCATCGTAATTTCATGCATGGGAGATGCTATGATTACACACAAAAGGGGTGAGATTGGATTACTGCCCAGGTACAATTCTATTAATAACAACTGCACTTATGATGGGTATGCTGTTCTGCACTCAGGACTGCATGATAACACACCAGAGGTGCTGCCAGATGTTAGAAGCAATGTATCATTTACTTCTGTTATGAAGCATTGTGAAAATTTAAAATATCATGTAATGTTTTATGCGTTCTTTACTCCTTCGCTACTGGAACGTTTCTGAAAACTTCTCCGGAGGTCACCGATACTTGGGAACCGCATCATGGAAACCGACCTCATTATTCCCTTGGGTCATATAGTGAATGTGCCAGAGAGCACAGAAGGGGTTAAAAAACGGGCGCTGTTATTCTGATTTCCTCCACAAAGGGACAAAGAACACTGTTCTGTTACACAAGGTGTGGCAATTTCCGACACTACAAAAACAATATATTTGCTATACAACGCAAGGAGGAATGTAAATTCCTACACGAGCATAGTTTCATTTATTTCATGTTTTGCTCAGCACATGTGTATTGTGTGTTTCTGCTGAGCATCCTAAATAGGTAAGTTGCACAGAGCTTATATCTAGTGCTGCATAGGTACGTAGTGTTGAAGGTTGACCGGTATGCAGCGCTGGAAGATATGCTGGTGAAGGGACAATACAAGTCGCAGTCCGTAATTATTCATCAGAGATATGGGAGTTATAGTGATGCCTTAAGTGCAAAAAAGTGCCCGTTTGGGGTGTAGTGGAGAGGGGGGATATTCCTCAAGTTGAGGAACTACTCTGGAGGGACTCGGCAGGCGGCAGACCGGTCCAGTAAATGCGAGTAAGGTGCAAGAGCGAAAATGCTTCTTTGGGAAGAACAGGAGGTTGTAGATAACAAGGAATCTGACTGCAGATTTTGTGATGAACTGAAAGATTATACCGCTGTTCTGTTTGTTTGCTATTATGTTATCCGTTTTGTGGAAAAAATAAAGTGATGGTTGGAATTCCTGAATTAATCTCAGCTACTAGTAACTGCTCTGGACCACATCAGCACAGTGTGCGTTATGTTGTATTTTATGAAACCTGTGTTATTTCTAGCTATGTATGTTATGTAATGTATAACGGTTTTGCCATACCTTGCTAAGTATGCTTTGTTTCAAATGATTGTGTCATCATTTCTATCACCTTATTCTGTATAACCTCTTGAGCGGTTTGATTTGTTTGCACATGAGTTGTCGTTTTAGGTCAGTGTGAGGTTTCATTCATTGCACAAGGATTGTGTTATTTTTAGTGCAGTATGTGGTATGCTTTATTGTTGAAGGTTTACCGTTTGTGGGTGGGCCATATACAAAGCAGATCGATTGTGGTTAGGAACTCTTCGAGCCACCCTGGAAAATTCAGTTTCCGACAAATAATCTATGTTCATCCCTGACCAGTCTTTATTTTACTAACAAAAACATGAGCTACAAAATAGTGTTTTCCCCGGGTTCATAGTCTCAGCATGAGCAAGCACCGTGATAGAGCCCATCTAGCTAACCTCCCATTTGCCATCAGAGGCAGCCACCATTACAAGTTGCCTGTAGGTGTTAACTATAGAGCTCTCAATGGTACAATATTTTTGTGAGCAGTATTTAGGCCCTATGATATTTCTGCCCTCCATATTCTAGCATACAACCGTGCAAGGCTTTATGATTTGAAGGACTATGCCAGGCTTTATTGTACACATGCTGTCTCTGGGGCGGGGCGGGTCTGTGTCAGGCTGTATAGTGTGTTTGTTGTTTCAGGTGAATGAAGCTCTGAACCAAGCTCTATATTACAGATGCGGTCTCTCAGGTGAGGGTATGTCTGTGCCAGGCGCAATAATGTGCATGTTGTTTCAGATGAGATCAGCTCTGTGACAGGCCCTATCATGTATACGTTGAATCTCTTGGGTATCAATGGGTATGTTAATAATAAATATTCCCTTTGGAGAAACTCAGTACAAAATTCACACCCTTATTCACCACAAACATTCACAATCATTCACTGTATGTCTAATTATAATTCCACTCGGGATGCCAAAGCACTTATTCAAGATATTTAATACACAATATTATAATTGCAATAGAAACATGTGCAAAAATATATATAGACATGTAGACAAATATAGCAAAGGTTTCACCTTACAACCTTTGCTATATTTGTCTACATGTCTATATATATATTTTTTAATCCAGGTACATAAGGATTTAAATACCTGTGGCATACACTAAATATGGAAAAGGAGTGAATCAAAGTTTATGTCCTGAAGAAGGTGGCTTTATCGAGGTTACGCCACCGAAACGCGTTGACGCATGTTATTCTGTCAAATTGGGAAAAGACAGCGACAATACCAACACAGGAAATTTATTCCCCTGGGGGTGCTGTCTATTTGTCCAGAATTGACACTGATAAGACAAATATAATTGTCTCATTATATTCCTTTCCAGGGAACCGGGTTGTTTAATAATCTTCACATCATGGATTTATAGATGTGATATTGATGGGTTTTAATGTGTTTTGTATGATTTTTTTAACAAATTTTGCACATGTTTTTATTGCAATTATAATATTGTGTATTAAATATCTTGAATAAGTGCTTTGGCATCCCGAGTGGAATTATAATTAGACATACAGTGAATGATTGTGAATGTTTGTGGTGAATAAGGGTGTGAATTTTGTACTGAGTTTCTCCAAAGGGAAAATGTATTATTAACCTGTTGGTTTATGGTGCTCTGTCCCTTTGGAACGCACGAGCCCCTCTCCTTGTTTTCAAGGTCAATGGGTATGTGCCAGGCTTTATAAGCAGTACGGTTTCCATGCCTTCACGAGATCAAAATAATGGGTAAATTGCATGGCTGGGTAATGTGTAATGTAATTTCTTCATGGTCGTAGACAGGCAGTTTTTTTGCTTCCTTTTATTTCACAGTTCAAGAACATCACCTATGGAGTCGTACAGGGTTCGTCACTGAACCCAACTTTATTTAATATTTGTGTAGCTCCTTATTAAACTAATATGCCCCTTCGATCTAGAGGTGATGTCCTATGCAGACGACACCCAAATAATATTAAAACTGGATGGAGCAAATGCTGATAGCCAGGCCAGGTTCAGATCTTGTATGACTGTTGTCACCAGCTGAATATAGAATAACTTCTTAAAGCTGAATTCTTACGAGACTCAAGTCTCTATCATAAAAGGTTCCCTTTCTGCACACTATGACTAATCAATGGTCTAGTGGCCTCCTTAGTTGTACAGTTGCCCTGCCACGGTGGAGAAGGTGCATAACCTTGGGTTTGTTTTTTATAAGCAGCTGGACTGCTCTAATCAAATAAATGTCATGGACCCACATGACAGGCTCTTAAGCGTCTTCGGTGACTGCTGATTGAAAAGCGAGTCAGATTCAAATGCTTATAATATGTGTCACTAGTGGGGTATGGTATCAGAGCAGCCCCGCCTTCCTGCATAGAGTTATCTCTGCCTGTCGCCTTTCCCTAGCCTTGCCTTCTTCGGTTAACGGTAGGCTTGTCACCTTTCCAGGAGAAACATACCAGCCGTTTGTTGTTATAAGAGTCTGCAAAGGCCTGTACATGATACTAAGGACTTAAAACAAAATTGCATCTATTCATTTGTAACATGCCTTTTCTCTTTGTTTACTTTAATTAATAGCCAGAGATCAGTAGTGCGGTAGTAAAACACATTTAAAAGTGCTTTCTGTTTATCTTTGCTGTTTCATGTATGTACAGATGAGGACTGAAAATACAGGCTCTAGGACATTTTGCCTATTTTTGTACCTGTGGGACATTAAATATCCCGGTGGTGCTGGAAGAAAACCGGCCAGGTGGCAACCCTAGTTAGGGGGCTTTTTGCCCTTCCTAATATTTGCAAAGCTAGAGCTTAATTCCATGCCTTTTCTTTTGCAACTGCCAACCTATATAACCCCTTACCTCAGTCCCTTGGCTAACATCCTTACTGCGGAGGACGAGATGTTCACGTCCTCTGCCGTACTTCCCTAGTGCGTAGGACATGAACTTCTCATCCTCCGTGCAAGAGAGAAAATCTTTCTGGTTCTTGTGCCAGTAGGATCTTCTTATTCAGAAATAATCTCGGTGCATGATGGAAGAACTTCCATTGCACCCTGAAAATGGGAGATGACACACACACACACACACACACACACGCGCGCGCGCGCGCGCGCACACACACACACACACACACACACACATATCCATCTGGGGGCATACATAATTAATCTGTGCCAGGCGCTATGCTACCCTCGCTGTCTCAGGTTAGAGTAGGTGCGTGCCAGACTCTATAAGCATGTGCTGCCTCTCTCCTCGGAGTATGTCTCCGCCTCCCAGGCTGTAGGATACACTTGTCGCCCAGGGTTGGGTTGGGATCAAAAATCGTCCCAGGCACACCAAAAAAAGTGGCCCACTTATACGTATTGCCTTTCCGCAAAACACTGCTTCAGGGAAGTTGTATGAAAAGAAGGGGGGGCATGTTTTATTAACTTCACTTAGATAAAAAAAAAATGCACAGATTAGTTCACACTGCTGAGCCACACATGAATGCAAGTGAGACCACTTCTGCTCAGGCCCCCTGCCCCGCTCAATCCGCATACATTAATGGGCCAGCCCAGCTAGAGAAAGGGAGTGATACCTCCGCCCATCTGCCTCTAGAAAGGCCACTCAAGCACCCGCTAGCGGCATCCTAACAGCACAGACAGCCCCCAGGCTGCCCAAAAAAGCAGCCCACAGCTGGAACTGGGATACCGGCCACTCGGCCATTACCCGCGTTACCAATCCGACCCCATGTCGCCTCGCTCAGGTGAAAGCGAGTCCGTGACAGGCCTCATAATTCATCGGTCGCCTCGCTCCCTGCTCAGGGCAGGCCTCACATTCCACCATTGTGTCTTTGAGTCAGTGTTAGGCAGCACAGAGGGAAGCCGAGTGTGCTATTTTTAGTGAACAGCAGAGAGGGAGGAGTAGGTTGAATGTGGAGGAGGGAAGAATAATCAGGCTCGTGCAGCTTAATCTAGTAGCGTTTGGAAAGGACACCTCCGGGCCATGGGGTGGGCCCTATCTATATTTACACACTCGTGGCGGCTCTGAGTGGAAGCTGAAGTCACGTGACTTCGAGGCAGCGTCCTGAAATCTGACACACGAGAGCTAAGGTCACAAGCTGGGCACAACAACATCTTGCCAAGGGGGAGGGTGCAACCAAACTTCCTCCCGTATGTAGGCTCTCTCTCTCCTGTGCAACAACAACCGTCTGCAGGCAAAACAACCTCGCTGAGAGCTACCACAGACCGCAGGCACGTCCAAGATACAGTGCTGCACACAGGCGTATGTATACTGTTCTGCAGACACAGCACCATCGACGGTGGTGAGGCACACAGCCACACCGCTCCTGCACGGTCAGTCACTTACACCGATAATAAATACAGAACAGCACCCGCTGACATACCCACAGATAGTCCTGCACACAGGCGCGTACAGTGTGCTACCAACACAGCAACATCAACGGTGGTGTGGCACACACCCACACCAGCAGTAACGCTGCAGCAGTCTCAAACACAGAAAGAAATACACACTGCCGCTCGCCAGTACATTCAGTAAATACTGCACACAGACACAGATCGTGCGGCAACCTTGTCAGTGGCGTGCCAGTGTCATACACAGCCACGCCAACAACTACGCCTCGCACAAGCAGCCATTCCGGTGCCACACCCACAGGTACATCCACAAATTCAGTTCTGTACATAGAGGTGTGGAATAGCTCGCAAATCTCAAAACATACCCATAACACAGCCAGTTGTTAATATCATTGTATGTACTACATTCCACTTGATGGCGCCAGTGTGCACAGTATCGGGGCACTTGTGCATGTCGGTGGTGCATGAATGGTAAAAAGGCACTATGCACATTTACAGTTTGCTGCAAACTCAGCAAAAGCACTAACATTGTGGCATTTGCAGCCACACCAAAACAACACGAAGAGTCGCACTCTCAGCCATATCAACAATGGGCTGTAAACACAGTAACAACAGAGTGGCACACTCCCACAACAACAGCTACAATGCTGCACAGGCAGCCACACCAAAAATGACATACTTGGGTGCACCATGAAGCACATGCATGTAAAATCCCGAAAATACAGACATATCATTAACTACAATGCTGCCCGTGAAATCAGAGTAAGAACTAGATATCGTGCCACACGTCGACAAATACAATGCTGCTCACAGACGTGCATACAAAGGCACAACAATAGCTGCAGCAACAACAGTGAAACACAGCCACGCCAAAAAGTCCACTGAAGCACACTAAGCCACATCAACAACTACATACAGTGCAGCACGTCAACATATAGGGTGCATCCAGTTAAATATACAATGCAAAACACAGCAACATCAACAAGAGCTTTACAAATACCTACACCTACAACCAAATTACTAAGTAATTATCTCTGCAATGCAGGCTACATCAACAGTTACTCTTGCCGACACACAGACTCACCTTGGCACTGTGATGCTGTATTCACTCAGATACATTGAAAATACATAGTGGTGCACACAGATGGATGCACACACACCCATACCGGCCACTACACTGCTGCACAAGAACATCTCCAGTGAAGCACACTTATCCACATACACAGTGCCACACACATACAAATACTAACAACTACATTGTAATACATACCGCTACGTTAACAGCATCAGTACTGCACACACCAACCGCTTCAGTTCCGGGCAGAGACACCAGTAGCTAGAGCATTTTCATAACGCCTTTATCTTTGTGCAGGGCTGACAGACACAGCGACTCTGCTAATGTCCACACAGACACGCCAACAGCTACAGTATAGTACACACAGTTGTTACCTGGATTGTTTATTTGTGTCTATTGACATTTGGGAGCCAGTCGAATAGCAGTGTTGTGAATAGCAACAAGCTGTGATACAAAGACACGTAGATATGTAAGTCATTTGACAAAGATTTGTGGCTAAACATAAATTGAGAAATAGGACCAAATACCTTGAAGGTTCCGGTTGCAAAGACAGTGATATCTAAGCACATTACACATGCTGCAGCCTATTTACATATAATACATAATTATATTTTGGAGTTGGTGATCAAGGATGGGTTTGGTCGGTTGGTCAAACGTAGATGGATGGAGAGTTGTTGTGGTCAAAGGATGGAGCTGTCGATTCAGTGTCTTGTGTCCTTAGAGAGTATCTTGAGGGCAACCACGTGGGCTCCACTGCATGCTGTGCAAACTGTTGTGGATGTGAGTGCCAGGGCTAGCGCTCACTTTAAGCAAGCTCTTTAAAATAATGCATCTATGTTAGCGGTTATTCACCTGTGGTCTGGGGACCTCTGAAGGTCCACAATTGCTTAGAAAATTAACTAAGGTTAACCGATTAATAAAGTGTATATATATAGAGGGAATACGGAAAATTTGAAAACATTCTGTAAATGTGAAGAAATGTGACTAAAATGTAAGTTGGTATCCACATGTTTATTTGTGGGAGCAGGGCAAGTGCATCAAACAGAATATAGTATAGCCAGTGGGTGAACTCAACTGAATTAAAAAAAAAGCTCCACCCTTCTCATTAAAATTAACATTTTGATTTTTAATGTTAGTTTCTGAATTAAATAAACCATTTCATCATTTGTGTATTTGTTAGATGACATCTTTGATTCCGTTGTTTTGTGTATTGGTTTGCAGTTCAAATTAATGAAATTGCGGATTCCAATAATGATTCAGTGGAAGTCCCTAGGATCCAATAATGATTCAGTGGGGGTCTCCGGATTTCAGTAATGATTAAGTGGGGGTCCACCACCACAGAAGTCAAAAGGTTAAGAAGCACTGGTCTAAGTTATTAATATTAATGCAAAAACCCCAAAGAATGAGTCTTCTTCTATGGTTCTTGAGCCTGTTTAAGGACCTGGGGTGTAGATAAGGATCAAAGGCTTTAGTGGAAGAACCGACTTAATGAATAGTAGCACAAGAACCTTCACCAGAGTGGGATACATCACCTTGTTGGATGCAAGCATGTCTACTCCTTGGTACCTGCTTATTCAGCGTTCAAGTCAGTATCCGTATCAGCGAACAATGGTTACTTGTTCAAAGGATGCTTTTTATCTGGATCATTTGTGTAGAATTGGAGGTTAAAAGTACACTGTGGAACTGGTGCGGGTACCAATGATGAGTGAGTGCGTTGGTATCTAAACTGCTGGCCAGAACTGATACCTCTAGTGCCAGTAGGGCAAACACCTTTTCTATAGTGCAGGGTCATTTACTAGTACCATAAGGGTCTTGAGAAGCCTGATTGTAACTAGCACGGTGGCAGCAATCTTTAACTTGATGCTCGAGGCAACAAAAGAAGGATTTGGCACAAAAAAGGGGATGAGAAATTGTCAAAGCCCATACCTGGACCAGAAGACGCATCCACCTCTGGTTCAGTTTTTATTCTGTGGATGGTCAAAATGGTTAATGTAATCTGTAACATCCTCCAGAATAACAGCCTTGTTGTACCGGGAATAATCAGATAACGCCTGGCTGTGAATGAACTCTGTTAAAGGCCAACTGTGAGTACTAAAGTGGTGCTGAAGAGTTTCTGCCCTGAGGCATTGAGGGGGTAGGGGGGGGGTTAGGGGAGATCCTAGACCACCATGGGGCAAATAACCAGGTAAGATCACATACTTCCCAGTCCATATAAGATAAACTGGTATCACAGACCAGCAAGGAAAGGGGGGAGTGGTGTGGTCTTTTCTGTTTTTAGATGCTGAATTATATGTTAGTACCTCTCAGGGGGTTGTGCTTGCTTGGATCAATATGTTGTTGTAGGAGTTTCACCACTCTTTTCTCCTTGCCGGGACATATGAAGTGTAGAGGAGGCCAGTTTTTAGTTTCCATTGTCTTCTCAATTAATCAATCACTACTTGTTTACCGCAGCATATCACCTGTGAGGGTATCCAGGCGCTGGGCTGCGGGTCTCAGTCGTTGAGCCAGGTCTTGAGTCCCTTCCTGAAGTCTGTCAACAAGGGGATGTTCGAAGGTGGAGGGGAAGGGTGTTCCAGGCGAAGTGGGAGAAGGATCGTCCTCCGGTGCGAATGCACGGTGTCTGTGCGAGGGTGAGGTGAGCGGAGGTTTCTGGATGGTTGGTGGAAGTTCAGGCGGTGGTTCATGTGTGCCAGTCCTAGATTGTGGAGGGCTTTGTAGGCGTGGGTCAGAAGCTTGAATTGGCCTCTTTTCCTCGATGGGGAGCTAGTGGAGGTCTCTCAGGTGTTGGGTGATGTGGGTCCTTTTGGGCAGGTTGAGGATTAGTCTGGCTGCTGCTTTCTGGATCGTCACTCTGGAGTCTTCTGAAGAGCTCGCTGGTGATGCCTGCATAGAGTACGTTGCCGTAGTCCAGATGGCTGGTGATGAGGGCCTGCATCATTGTTTTTCTGGTGGTGATGGGAAGCCATTTGAAGATTCTGCAGAGCATGCTGAGAGTGTGGAAGCAAGCTGAGGAGATAGCTTTGACTTGCCTTTTCATGGAGAGTTCGCTGTCCAGGATGATGCCGAGGTTCGTGCTTGGTCTTTCGGAGTGGGGGGGGGGGGGGTAGGTCCGAGTTATGCTGGACACCAGGAGTCGTTCCAGAGGGAGGTGTGGCTGCTGAAAATCAGCACTTCGGTCTTGTTCTTGTTGAGGTTCAGGCAGTCGTCTTTCATCCAGGCTACGGCGTTCTTCATGCAGTTGTGGAAGTTGGTTTTCGTTGTGTTGGGGTCTTCTGAGTGAGAGGACGAGTTGGATGTCGCTGGCGTAGGAAATGATGTTGATGTTGTGGGTTCTGACGATGTCTGCTAGTGGTGATGTAGATGTTGAAGAGGGTGAGACTGAGGGATGAACCTTGCGGGACGCCGCAGATGGTGCTCTTGGGCTGTAAGTTGAAGGGTGGGAGACGGATTCTCTGGGTGCGTCCCGTAAGGAAAGAAGCCCTCCATCTAAGAGTGTCGTCTTTGATTCCCATCTGGTTAAGTCGGGTGATGACAGTGTGGTGGGAGACAGTATCGAAGACAGCGGAGGGGTCAAGATAGAATTGTTGAAAGAATGGTCTACAACAACTTTATGTACAGTTAAGTAAGATGTGTTGTTGAGTTTTAATCATGTGTTGTGCAATATCATTTAATCAGGGAGCATGATCTCAGAGCCGTTCTTGTCTGATTTGCGTAGGCTAATGCTTTTAGGAGGTTGGTTGTTGTGATTTATGCGACTGAGGGTGTTATGATCTTTATGACAATCTGCAGGTTTCATTGGCATTTGTGTAGGTGTACGGAAGAAGATAAGGAGAGTGAATGGGCAAGTTTGGTAGGAGCTGTTTAGTCTAGAACAGTGGTTCTCAAAGTACGGCCTGTGGGCCTCTGGCGGTCCGGCACACCTTCCCTTGAGGCTCACAGATCTTCCCTCTGGGACCCTCCTGGTAAGCCGAGAGTGCAGCAGAGAAAGTTGCTTGAGTGCTTTTTATTTTGTTGCTTGTGTTAGCCAAGCAACAACATTTTGTGATTCTGCGCTTGCTTTCTGTAGTCAGTGTAGCTTGTTTTATGAGAAAAGCTGGCCTGCTCAAAGACCAAGTTAAAATGACTGTAGAAACACAGCCAAGAAACAAAACAATGTTGTTAAGTTAAGTTTGTGTGCCAATAGGCTTTGTTTCTACAGCCATTCTAGCTTGTACTTTCTTCAAGGCAAGACTGCTCGTACCTGAAAAATGGATGCGTTTTTTGATACAGTGCTAATGCACCATTTAAAAAATAAAAACCGGTGACTGAAATGGGGAGTGTCAAAACATTGATGCGGCCCTCGGGCACAACCCTAACTGTATTTATGGCCTTCGAGAAAATGTTTGAGTACCCATGGTCTAGAACATGCATCGTAGGGACAGTGCTGTTTGTGACTGGAGGAATGGGAAAGGGTGGAGGATGGGATGTCATCCCCCATTTATTTATTTTATTTATTTATTTAGTGTTTTATATAGTGTGAACATGACCCGTTAGGGTGTCAGAGTGCTTAACAGTGATATAGTGGTCCCGATTGCGACAATAGCAAGCATCATAATAAACTTAGTAGTGAAGAACGATACAAAACAGTGTACAGGAAAAGATATGAGAACTTACAATAATATCTGAGTCAGAAAGAATATACCGAATCACAAATTTTTTTTTTTTACGATCAAAGGACTCAGAATTCAAAGTTTAGCTGAGTGTCCGCCTCCGTAGATTAACGTGATAGGGGACCCTGGAAGAGGTTGTATAGATCCCAATGCGCTTCATTTAGGAAGTCTTGAGGGGCTAGCGGATTATATATCCAAAGGAAACGGATGATGATCAATAGATGATTAGGTGAATCCTCTGTAGTGAGTTATGGAAGAAATGTACCCATTAGAAGATCTTAGCTTCCTTCTTGAGCTATCCCCATGTGGGCTCCAGAGAGGAATTATGTAAAGAGCACAGTGGAATAATAAATAAGGCGTCTAATCTGTATTAAATGTCTAAGTGGGCTGCCTACCCTTTCCCATTGTGGGTCTCCCGTGATATAGGGCTCCCAGGCAGATATGGGGACAGAAGAACGAATATCTGAAAGAGTCCACAGGGAAGTTGTTTTTTGATACCTGGAAAGGTGTCTGTGTGATTGGGCTTAAACTCGGGTTGTGAGGGTGGTTAAAGTGGACTGGGAAATTCTGGAATTGACAAGATGGTGGGTACCAAAGTACCCAATACACAGGTTGGGTGGAAGACTGTGGGCTTGGACATAGTTTAGGGGGTAACAATTGATCCCTGCCTTGCCTTTTGTCCTGCTTGCGCTGCCCTTACTAGCACTGGTCGCAGTGGTGATGAAAGCAGACACAAAAAGAGAAAGTGAAGAGGACTTGATTAGCGTTTTTATTTTCTATAGTTTGCACTCCTTGCCCTTTACCGAACCCCTCTGCAGTTAGTATGGTTGCTGGTGATAGGCTAGAGCTTGGAAGACAAGGGGCTAATGCTATGATGTCATAATCAGTCAAAGGGAATGTGAGAAATGGATTCATCCCATTTAATTCCCCTGGATTTTTTGCTTTCTGGACTACCTGATTTGTGGACATCTGCAGTGAGTGAGTATCTACCCGAGTCTCACTTGCTGTAAGTCTTGTTGAAATGGATTGAGAGTGCTGATCACTAGTGCTCTCTTTTTAATACAATGCCTGCTGCTTACATATGAACATGTAAACACATGTATCTGAGTGTGAGACTACCGTCCACCTCAGTTCGGTATCCGCACACTGGTTATCTGTTGCAGAAGGGACCCTTCATGGATTGGTGGTGATCTGTGACGGCCTTATAATATGAGTGGGTGTAAAGTATCCAGGACACGGTGAGTAGAGGAAAAATAGTTTATTTCCAGGAAATACACCACCCGCGAACAGAACAACCTTCCAGTAGAAAATCGGGCAACAACTGTCAAGGACAGGCTAGCATTCCAACCAGGCATGTAGAATGCACACATGACAGCTGCCACGAGAAAAAGAATACAGAACTCCCCAACACTACACACCTTCACCCCCAAAATCCAAAAAAAAACAACAACCAAAAAATATTCAAGAAATAAAATCAGACATCCAAGAAGGTTTCTTAATGATTCTTTTCCCCAAAGCAGAAGGTACATTATGTAAAACCTCATTAGAAACAACATTGGACGATAAGACTTCCGCAGGAGGAGAATCAGAAACGGAATTTCCATCAGCAATGACCAAATCTCCACAAGAAGAATCCACATCATCTAAACAGTTGCTCTTTACACAAGAGGTAGAATCAAAATAAACATCTTTGTTACCTTTGAGAATTGCAATGCGTTTGAGATTCCAAACCTTACCATCATTTAACATGACTGCATTTTTCAAAACTTTAGTGACCTCAAACGGACCAAGAAACTGGCTAGTACCTTTCTTCACCTTCCAAGGTTTCTTGACCTTAACAAGTGTGCCAATTTCAATGTTGGTATTAACCTTGGAACTCTTTCTATGGTCATAAGATCTTTTGTACAAATCATGAGTGTTTCTGATGATTTCTTTAACCACCTCCAAATCTAAATTAGAGACAGTGCTAGGAACCAACCATGCAGGGTTAACTTTAGTTCTAGGAACCCTGCCTCTCATAATTTCGAAAGGGGTACATCCAGTCATTTCATTAAAAGTAGTGCGATAACTCCAGACAGTTTTAAAAATGTGTAACTCCCACTTATTATCCTCAGTGCCAACAGATTGGATAGCATCTTTGAGCACCCTATTGAAGCGCTCAATCATACCATTCCCACTGGGGTTGTTCAGAGAAGTGGTACGATGCTTGATACCTAATCTTTCAAAAACAAAAATTGAGCTTTGTGGGAAACAAACTGTACACCATTGTCGGAGATGATTTGATTGGGAAGACCCTCCTCAGTGAAAATAGTGTCCAAGAAGGATAAAACAGCATCAGTATCGACCTTGTTAGCAATCTTGACAATGGGCCACCTGGAAAATACATCAATAGCAGAAATGATATACTTAGATTCATTACCAATGGGACCCATAATATCGACAGCAATGGTTTCCCAAGGACCATCAGGAATGCAAGAAAAACTCATGTTCGGTCGCCAAGTTTTGAGAGATTTATCAGCATTGGCACAAATCACACAATTCCTGACAATGCGTTCCACAAAAATGTCTAAACCTGGCCACCAGAAACCATTCTTGACAGCTCGTTTAGTTTTCACAATGACCTTCGTGACATAACTTAACAATAGCGTCTCTAAACTTAAAAGGAGGAACAGCTTTATCTCCTCTCCAAAGAATGCACTCTGCAGAAGAAAGTTCATTCCGCACTTCCCAAAAACACTTTAAATCAGGACTCAAAAGGCTTTTGTAAGGCCAACCATTTTTGATAAAAGACAATACACTTTGCACAACAGAATCTTCAGAATAATATTCCAGCCAAACTTGCTTATGAATAAAAGGAATGCCTTCATCATGAACCAAAGCAATATGGAAATCATCCCAAGAATTGGAAACGCATTCCTTAATTTTTAATGGCATCCTGGATAAAAAATCAGCAGAAACATTGTCTTTGCCCGGAACATAGAAAATCTTGTATACAAAATCCTGAAGTCTCATAGACATCCTAGCAATGCGTGCTGAAGCCTTGAGCATGCCATACGTAGTGAGAAGGTTGACTAAAGGTTTGTGGTCCCTTCTAATGTAACATTGTTTACCCCAGATAAACGCCCTAAAATGTTCCAAAGCCCAAACAACAGCTAAAGTCTCCCTTTCAATTACTGAAAACTTCTCCTCGGCAGAAGTAAGGGATCTAGAAGCATAGGCAATGATGGCCTCACTGCCATCGACTTGTTTCTGGGATAAAACAGCACCCAAACCTTTAGGACTGGCATCAGTAGTGAGCACACTCAGAAGATTAGGATTAAAACCAGATAAGGTAGTGGCCTCAGCAATGGCAGATTTGACATCCTTGAATTCTCTCTCACAATTAGAACACCACAAAAATGTAAACTTATTTTTCAGAAGTTGTCTGATTTGGTACACTCTGCAAGAATTTTTTTTTATATACTTTGCAAAGAATTCAGTGAGGCCAAGAAAAGATCGAACGTCATCTTTGCTTTTGGGAGCAGGTGCAGAGAGAATTGCTTCCACTAATTCAGGTTTAGGTTTAACACCATCAGAGCACAAAACATGACCTAAGTAAGTAACAGAGGTTTCGGCAAACTTACACTTAGAAAATTTCACAGTAAGGCCTCTGGAATCTAATATCTCTAAAACCTTGTTGAGAATGGAATCGTGTTCAGCTTTGTCTTTACCGTACAAAAGGATGTCATCTTGGAAGCATGGGACATTATCCAGTTGGCCAAATAAAGAATGCATAAACGCTGAAAAACAGCAGCAGCAGACTCAAGTCCAAAAGGCATCCTCTGGTACTGATAACAGCCTACAGGAGTGATAAAAGCAGTTAACATTTTGCAGTCATTATGTAAAACAATTTGGTGGTACGCTGCAGGAAGATCAATGGACGAAAAAAAATTGGCGTCTTTAACGGAAGAAAGCATCTCAGAAATACGTGGTAATGGAAACTGGTCAACAAGGATATTATTATTAAGATACCTTAAGTCAATGCATAAACGAATATTGCCATTGGAACGTCTGGCAATAACAACAGGAGATACCCACTCAGAAGATTCAATTTTTTCAATAATGTCTTCAGCAACTAAGTGATTCAGTTATTTTTCCACCTCCCTCCTAACAGTAATGGGAATGTTTCTTGCCTTGAAAATTTTAGGACATGCATCCTTTTTGAGAATAATTTTATGCTCAGTCAGTTAATTTATACCAATTTTTTCACTAAAAACATTGGGAAACCTCTTGAGCATGTATTTACCGGTAAGCTCACTATCCACTAGGACCATTACCGGTTCAGGGCTGTTGGGATCTAATAAAAAACCAAGTTCACCCTGGTCAAATCAACCTAAATTGGAAGGGTCTTTTTTAGAGACATACAATTTACCAAGACTTGAACGGTTCTTGAACCTAAAAACTAAATTTCGGAAACCCAATAAATCAATTCTTTCCCCAGAATACCCTTCCGGAGAAATATCAGGTTCTTCTAGATCAGCACCTAATTTGGAAATAAATAAAGAGTTCCACACATTTTCATTTACAATAGAATATGGAGAACCAGAATCAGCATAAATTTGAATGTCAACTCCACCAATAGTCATATCACACAGAGGTTTTTTCTTGTTTGAAACATTGCAAATTTTCTCAATACTTTTATCCTTGATAATAAGAACAAATTTCTCATCAGCAAAGGACGAAGACTTGGCATCATCATCACTATAATCACAGTCTTTAACGCACTTAACTTTTTGTCTAGTTTTCCTTTTACAGACCTTTGCAAAATGGCCAATTAAACCACATAGTGAACACTTTTGTTTCAGCGCAGGGCAAAACTTATTGTTGGCAAGATGAGAAGGGCTGTCACACCTGAAACATTTAAAGATTTCCTTCGAACAAGACTTAGATTTATCTCTGTTTTTGTCTGATTGGTTGTGATCCATTTTACCATAACTCTTAAAAGAGCGAGAATTAGGATTAATTTTACTCACAATTTCCACTTGTTTGGAAACAGATTCAGCTTGAATAACTTTAGCACTTCTACTAGACATTTCAGCTTTCCTTACTAAGGCTAAAATATGTTGTAAACTAGAGTCGCCATTAACCCATAATCTGTCTTGAATAGAGGAATCATTTACGTGCATGACAATCTGGTCTCTAATAAAATCCTCTTGGAGAGATCCAAATTGACATTCAAGAGATAATGTTCTAAGGGCGGCCACATAATCATCAACACTCTCATTAGCCTCTTGTTTTCTATGAAAGAACTTGAACCTGACAATACCGATAAAGACTTTAGGAGAAAAGTGCCCATCAAAATCGGCAATGGCACAATCAAAAACATTAAAGTCCCCATCACCACCAATAGCTTTGGACATTTGGTTAAAAGCTTTGAGACCTTCAGGACCAATACAATGTAAAAAAAATCACCTTTTTTGTTCAGGAGACATTTTCCCTTGGTCATTTAGTGTCTCAATGTAGTTTTAAAAAAAAGGTTTCCATTCCACCCACTTCATACAGGGATCTCCACCAGCAGGCCAGAATGACTGAGGAGGATTAAGAGCGTAATTCTGTGCACACATGTTGTAAAGATGAAAGAATAGATAATAAGAAAAAAAACACAGTACACAGAACTTGTAGTGACTTTTTCCACCCTCCGAAGAAAATGCGATGAGTCAAATGTTTTGTTCACCCAGTATAGAAGAAAACATGGGCAAGTAAGGTGTGAGGCTGAAAATAAGGAACAGCGTCTTAACGTAGGTTGCAGTTAGTTTGAGAAAAAAATATATATATTTAGTTGTACAAGCAGAACTTACCCCCAATTGAGAGAAAAAACAGGGTGTCAAAAGGTAAAAACGATATAAATTGCATCCGCAAACTTCCGCTGAATGTAAGGGAAGCAGGATGCTTGATGAATGTCGATCTCCGTGTGAATGCAATAAAGAAATGCGGAACGAAAAGAAAAAAAATGGCGTCACGTAGCGTGACACGTCACGGCAATGCTGGAAGGCTGACCATGTGAAGAAAATGGAGCAACGTCGGTCGTAAACACGGTTACGACGTAAGGCGTAAGACAAAGAACACCACAGGTGATGGTATCTAGGTTACTACGTTACCAAGTTTGCCGTCTGACGTTCAACACAGCTGCGAATGAAGAAGCAGAGCGCGCTGGTGACGTCGAAGAACAATGGCGAAGGCAACGGTCATCTCGCAGAGCGGAAAAAGCACAGAAATTCACAATCCAACGACGCAAAGTGCCAGGAGGGTGCGGAGATCACCGTAGTAAACAGCGTTGAAGAAGATGGATCCGGATGCAGAAACGAAAACAGAGCGAAGATGATCCAGAGAACAGGAGGTCACCAGGAATGCGAGGTCCGTCGGGGTGGTGTGACAACTCGTCGCCAAAATTGTAAAGTATCCAGGACACGGTGAGTAGAGGAAAAATACTTTATTTCCAGGAAATACACCACCCACGAACAGAACAACCTTCCAGTAGAAAATCGGGCAGCAACTGTCAAGGACAGGCTAGCATTCCAACCAGGAATGTAGAATGCACATATGACAGCAGCCACGAGAAAAAGAATACAGAACCCCCAACACTACAGTGGGTTCAAGTTTCTTGATGCTGGATGAGTAGTGTGTGCATGAAAGAGTTATTTTCCTTTCTATAAGTAAAAGCACTGTCTGGATCAGATGTATGTGATGTTGTTTGTTTGCATGCCTGCTGACTGGAGTACTAGCCTACACCATCTCCCCGAGTAGGCCTTCGACTGCCCTTTCTTGCTACTCTGAGACAGTCAAGTGCTATAACCGGGGTGCTTGGTTCCCAGTGGTCAGTCGGTTGCAGACCTATTACTTATGAAGGACTCACACCCTTCCCATCTAATCACGCACTTTCTTACAGGGAACAGCTAGGGGAGCAGATTGCTTTCACATACATAACCCACCGAGCCTCCAGCCATTAGAGCAGACTTGTTAATCCCTGTTAAGTAATGGAAGTGCATCTGAATGTTTCCCGTCAGGCGACTCTAATGTGCATTTAAACCTCCAGCAGACCATTCGCTGCCGAGCAGCTGCCACAGACAAATTGCTTGCAACCACGTAACATAAAGTGGACCATTTGGAACACTTGCTTCTCCCTATTTTTTTTGTACGTTTTTTTTCTAATTTTCAAAAAGAAAAAGAAAAAAGGCACCACATTAGGCGACGATCGAACATACCAAATTTTGACATAATTTAAAACGATAACATTTACAATAGGATGAAACAATGAAAAAGCAGGGTATATAGGATGGTCCAGACCCATATCTGAAAGACTATACTCTGAAATAGTATTGTGTATGGAGATTTGAGGCAACTTATTTGGGACTAGAGGAAAATAATGCAAACATAATTCAGTGCACAACCCAAATAGGAATATAAGCTATGTGGATATGGTCTATGGGCTGTATGCCCCACATAGTCAGTCCTGGGAATTCTGGGTGATTTGGTTTAAATAGGTTTGTAAAGGCTGCCAGATGCCTCCTGGACGGGACTTTGGCGGTTGCATCTGTGCATACAGTTCGCTAGTAGTGTCACAAAAAGTTAGGCTTTTAAGCCACTGTGCGGTGGTAGGGTGTCGCCCACTTCCCCACTATGTCGCAATCGCACGCTTTGCAAGGAGAAGCGCAGCTGCAACAAAAAAACGGCGAACCTCCTTTGGGGACATCGTGTAAGTAACCCAGCAGTGCTAATAGAGGCTCATGTTCCAGCGTTATTTCAGTCATCTGGGAAATCTTGGAGAAAATATCCATCCCTGGGAGCGCATCCATGCAAGGTGCATAAAATCTGCATCTGTTGCTTTGCACGTTTGTATCTCCCTATAACCGACACTTGCACTGAGGGTGGAAAATATTGTGTTCGAGGCATATGAGCTGCAGATCGAAACACTGTGCATAGATCGCCATCTGGTGTAGGGCCCGGATGTTTGCACTTTGTTGTTGTATTGGAAAGTCTTTGGAAGTCACGAGATAGGTGACTCCTCCTTTGGACAATAGTGTGCATGGGCATCGACTCCATCTTCAGATTGTTTTTTTCCGCCATCGGGCTCGGATGTGTTTCGTCGCGCTCCAGTTCGGTGTCGACACCGTTCTAACTTTCGACGCGCAATCCTTCACCCTTTCGTCGGTATTGTTTTCGATCGCGTTCCCCTTTTCCACGCGCATCTCTACAAACTCGGATTCTTCGATTCCAGTCGTCGACGCAGTCCTTCGGGCCTAACTGCGCCACCGGGCGTTTTGGCTCATGGAAAGGACTCCCTTTAAAAAGTGTCCTCAATGTGGATCGAAGTTTCCCCACGCCGATCTTCACGAGGTGTGTAACCTCTGTCTTTCGCCGGAGCACGAGGCCAAGGACTGTCCAGCTTGCGCCTCTTTCCGCTCGAAGAAAACCATACGGGATCATCGAGCTCGAAGAAACATGGCTCGATCGTCGACATCCATTCCGAACGATATCTTCCAGGAAGGCGTCGACGTACCGGAACAAGAACAACTCGAAGAAGGCCTCGTCAGCGCCTCCGAAGCCGATGATTCCGATGTCGAAGACATCACTCCTGGGCAACGGGTCGTAAGTACTGACGTCGACCCCTCCCCATCATCCATTCCGGCAAAGGCTTCGGTGCCACCTTCACCTTCGGGCCTAGGTGCACACTGGGACAAAACTTCCCACGCCCCGCCTTTGGGCTCGGCTAAGAAGTCAATAACTAAGCCTTCAGGCCGCTCGGGCTCGAGCCAGCCTACCCTCGGTGCCGACACCCCATCCCCGGCACCGAAGCCAAAAGACAAGCCACTGTCTACACCCGCACCGAAGCCAGGTTCGGCGTCGGCGCATTCGGCACCGAAACACAGCGCCGAGCCTTCGACTCCGAAAAAACCGTCGGAATCGAGTAAACATCCAGTTTCCAGAACAGCTGGCGCTCGATCTTCGGAATCGAAAAAGTTACCGGTACCGACTCCAAAGACCCCAACGGAACCGATAAAAACTCCCGTTCCAAAACCTAAAACAACTCCAAAATTGGTGCCACACAAACCTTCGGAACCGAAAAAATCAATGCCGAAGCACCACATTTCAGACAAGGAACTTTCTCAGCCTGATCCAACCCAACAAATACTGGAAATCGACCCAGAAACAGGTCGCCTTGTGGTTAGTCCTTCCAGAAAGAGGAAATTGGACACATCTACACCAGCTCCACTTCCTCTCAAGAAAAGAGACATTGCCACTTCCCCTTTTAGGATCCCTTCTCCACCCCCTCCTCCACACCACATCTCTCCTATTCCATCTCCAGTACCCTCAGAATCTCCTCCGCCTCAGGATGATCAGGACCCTTCTGAGTACGAAGGTGATGACCACCCTTTAGGAGAGCCCAGTCATCCTCATATTCCTACTGACCCATGGGACAACTATGGTACACCAGATGTCCCCGATACACCACAAGATGAGATATACCCATCTAGACCATCCCCTCCAGAGGATACTATAGGGTTCACTCAGCTCATACATAGAGCTGCAGAATACCACGGTGTGGATTTACATACAGACCCTATAGAGGAAGACTTCCTTCTGGACACTTTTGCACCATCTCAAAGGTCCACTTCTATTCTACCAATGCTAAAGGGGGTAATCAAGCACGCTCCTGAAATCTTCAAAGATCCTGTCAGGGCTAGAGTCATTAACCCCAGGGTGGAAAAGAAATATAAGCCTGCCCCAGCTGACCCTGTTTACATTAAAGGGCAACTTCCCTTAGATTCCCTAGTAGTTTCCAACGCCAGGAAAAGGGCTAACTCCCAAACCTCAGGCGATGCTCCACCTCCTGATAAGGAGTCAAAGCTCCTGGACGCATCAGGTAAAAGAACGGCGTCCCAGGCAGCCAATATTTGGCGAATTGCCAACACACAAGCATTACTGGCTCGGTACGATAGGGCACATTATGATGAACTAGAGACCCTACTACAACACCTTCCAGATCAATACAAACAAAGAGCCACTGATCTCATACAGGAAGGCAAAACCATAACAAATACCTCCATTCGCTGCGCTCTAGACGCCGCAGACACAGCTTCACGAGACATCAATACCAGTGTCCTCTTACGCAGACATGCATGGCTCCGTATTTCAGGGTTCAAACCCGAGGTCCAAACTGCCATATTAAATCAGCCGTTTGACCAACAACATTTATTTGGCCCTACTGTGGATTCATCTTTAGAGAAGATGAAAAAAGATACCGACACCGCCAAATCAATGGGAGCATTACAATCTCAAACTCCCAGAAGTTCCTTTTGTCGCTCCTCTTATAGGGGCGCCTCTAGAGGCTTTACTACAGACAACTCCTCTACGTCCTATAAAAGTCCCACCCAGACCTCCACTACCAGAGGCTATTACAGAGGAGGCTACAGAGGTAATAATAACAAAGGTAGAGGCAAAACCGTCAATACCCGTACTGCCTCCACCTCCAAACAATGACTTCCCTCCGCTCCTCCCAGACCATTCCACTCCAGTCGGGGGAAGATTACTACAGTTCCTACCTGTCTGGAACACCATTACCTCAGACAGGTGGGTGAGACAAATCATCCAATCCGGTTATTGCCTGGAACTCACTTCAACTCCTCCAAACATACCACCCAGAGAGCGTCCAATGTCAGCAGACCATTTAACGCTTCTCCCAAGAAGGACGGAACCCTGAGCCATTCTCGACCTCAGACCATTAAACCTCTACATACAGTCGGACCATTTCCATATGGTGACTCTTCAACAAGTCCTTCCTTTACTCAAACAAGGTGATTTCCTTGCATCCTTAGACCTCAAGGACGCCTACTTCCACATTCCCATTCACCCCGCTCACAAAAAATATCTTCGATTTGTAGTGGACGGTCAACATTATCAGTTCAAGGTGCTCCCATTCGGAGTCACCAAAGCACCCAGGGTCTTCACGAAATGTCTGGCAGTCGTGGCAGCCCACTTAAGGAGACAACAAATCCACGTCTTCCCCTACTTGGACGACTGGCTCATAAAAGCGAAGTCTCATACCCAGTGTGTAAATCACACACACACCACAATACAACTACTTCACGACTTAGGGTTCACAATAAACCTCACAAAGTCTCACCTCCAACCCTCCCACATCCAGCAATATCTAGGTGCCACAATAGACACCTCAAAGGGCCTTGCGTACCCCAATGCAGTCAGGATAGCAAGCATGCAAGCCCTTATAACAAAATTCCAGCCGCAGCACTCCCTTCCAGCTCGGGTGTTTATGCAACTAATAGGGATGATGGCATCTTGCATATTCATAGTCCCGCATGCCAGACTCCAGATGCGCCCCTTACCGGAATGCAGATCTGGTGTTGGTGGACGGCCGCACACATCGCTCTCTGCAGTGGTGGAACACCCAAAACCTTTCCAAAGGGCGACCGTTCCTAGAGCCAGTTCCACAGATTGTATTAACCGCAGACGCATCGCTCACCGGATGGGGAGCTCCTCTTTTACATCACACCATACAGGGCGTGTGGACACCTCAACAAAAAGTACTCCACATCAATCATTTGGAGTTACTAGCAATTTTTCTGGCACTAAAATCATTCCAGAAACACATATCAGGCAAAGCTGTGTTAGTCCGGACGGACAATGTCACAGCAATGTATTATTTACAAAAACAGGGGGGGACGCACTCTCTGCAGCTCTCTCAACTAGCTCAGACCATATGGAGATGGGCTATTCCTCAAAACATATTCCTGTTAGCTCAACATCTTCCAGGAATTCAGAATCAGACGGGAGATCTGTTAAGTCGTCAAACACAACAGATTCACGAGTGGGAACTTCACCCACAGGTTCTTCAACCATTCTTCCAAATGTGGGGGCATCCAGACATAGATCTGTTCGCCACACATCACAACACAAAATGCCCAAGCTTCGCCGCCAGATATCCACACCCATTGTCCAAAGGCAATGCGATATGGATGAATTGGTCAGGCAGATTTGCGTACGCTTTTCCGCCTCTCCCACTCATTCCATTAGTGGTGCGCAAACTACAACAGCAGTCACTAACACTAATTCTAGTTGCTCCAACATGGGCCAGACAACCATGGTACACAACATTGCTGGAACTATCCGTAGTCCCGCACCAAAAACTACACCTCTCCCCACACCTGTTAACACAGAACCATGGAGAGATCAGGCATCCAGATCCGACACAGCTCAATCTAGCGATCTGGCTCCTGAAGTCCTAGAATTCGGTTACCTCAATCTCCCACCAGATTGTATGGAAGTTATCAAAGAGGCTAGGCGCCCCACCACTAGAGCCTGCTATGCAGCCAAGTGGAAAAGATTTGTGATATACTGTACCAATAACACAATCAATCCTCTAGATGCCTCTATTCAACACATCATATGTTACCTTCTGCATCTTCAAAGATGTAATCTAGCATACACATCCATTAGATTGCATCTCGCTGCCATAGCAGCTTACCTACAAAATAGACAACATTTGTCATTGTTTAGGATACCAGCCATCAAAGCATTTATGGAAGACCTCAAAAGAATAATTCCTCCCAGGGTACCACCCTCTCCAGTGTGGAATCTAAACATCGTCCTCACTAGATTAATGGGCCCTCTATTCGAACCTCTACATAAATGTGAGCTCCAATTTCTTACATGGAAGGTTGCTTTCCTTGTAGCCATCACATCTCTCAGGAGAGTCAGTGAGTTACAGGCACTAACTATTCAGGAACCATTTTTACAACTCCATCATAATAAAGTGGTTCTCAAGACAAATCCCAAATTCCTTCCTAAAGTGATTTCTCCCTTCCACCTCAACCAATCTGTTGAGTTGCCAGTATTCTTCTCACAACCACAAACAGTAGCGGAGAGAGCTCTTCATACTCTAGATGTCAAAAGAGCACTCCTTTACTACATTGACAGAACAAAACCTTTTCGCAAAACAAAACAGCTTTTGTATCCTTCTCACCACCACATAAAGGCAATCCCATATCAAAATCTGGCATTGCAAGGTGGATTGTCAAATGTATACAAATTTGCTATCATAAAGCAAAACGTACACTATCTACTCCCCCTAAAGCCCACTCTACCCGCAAAATAGGGGCTTCCATGGCTTTTTAGGGAACATTCCCTTAGATGACATCTGCAAAGCAGCTACATGGTCTACACCGCACACATTCACAAAACACTATTGTGTAGATGTGCAAGCAAAACAACAAGCTTCTGTGGGCCAGGCTGTACTCAAAACATTATTTCAAACCACTGCAACAGATACTGGTGGTCGCCGCTAAAGGAGGATACTGCTATGCAATCTATGCACAGTGTGTCGATCTGCAGCTCATATGCCTCGAACGGAAAATGCTACTTACCAGTATGCATCTGTTCTTGGCATGTAGAGCTGCAGATCCACACACGCCCACCCACCTCCCCGGCTACCTTTATCTGTTCCAGTATTATCTTAATTAGATACAACATACATGGACATCTCTTTCTGTTTCTCACAAACTCCATCATTTCCCTTCTTGGCGAAAAAACAATCTGAAGATGGAGTCGATGCCCATGCGCACTATTGTCCAAAGGAGGAGTCACCTATCTCGTGACTTCCAAAGACTTTCCAATACAACAACAAAGTGCAAATATCCGGATGGCGATCTATGCACAGTGTGTGGATCTGCAGCTCTACATACCAACAACAGATGCATACTGGTAAGTAGCATTTTCGTTTTGCACTGGTAAGTCAGTACAAACGTTTTTTGAACTCCTGCTGGTGTAGGCGTGCATACAAAATTGCTTTGCATTGATGCAAATAAAACCCAGAAACAGTGTCAAACTGCCCCAGCACCAGTGGCATGTATGTGCACTCCTTTGGTTGATATAGTGGAAGTAAGACCTTGCAACTACTCGCTTGGCTGAGAGCACTGGTATTCCTCTCCCCACCTTTGAAATCTGCGCCGCCCTGGTGCTTTCAGACTTTTGCTACCTGATGTTTCAAACCAGCCCGGTGCATGGAGCTGTTGGGTCTACGTTAACATCACGGCCTGTCTCAGTGTACTCCCTACATTAGAGTCATGAATATTCATAAGCGGGGAGGAGCCCGTCAAAAGAGCCAGGCTTAGCGGCAACGTTGGTGACACTTGTTCGTGGTCGAGTAGGACAGAGAAACTACGCACAGACGGTTTCACTAAAGGCTGATCGTTTTATTTGAAAAATGTCTCGAGGCGCATTCCACATTCGCCGTGTGCGCCATCACAACAATCTTTACGTGAGCCAGTTACATATCACTTGGAAGTAAATGGCGCACGAAGAACATACCACATAAATAAGTTAGTAGGCGTCATTTAGCTCCCACTGTATAGAATCTTTTGAAAATGTCTACACTGAGGTGTGACATAAATTGATTTCCTGACTAGACCAAAGCAGTCAAGTACAGTGTTAATTAAATATAGATCAGTACAGAGGGACACTTTTTTAGAGGCCTCAATTGATTCAACTAGTCTGTGTTTTTAAACGTGCGCCTGTCGGGTGTCACTGAGATGTATAAAGGTCAGAGCTACTAGCATTATAGAGACTCGAATGTTTGAATAAATTATGTGGGGCAGAAAATGCAAAATTTTCATTAAAAAATGCTAATTAGGCAGCACATTCTTTGGCATTTGACACACATTGATGCAAAAGGGACCCCAAAGCTATCCATAATACACACGTTTCTAAGAAAGAAAATTATAAACGTTCGGGATCCTTTTCATTAAGAAAAAGCTGTGTAGAAGAGTATTGTACATCATATACTTGTTATATGAATACCCACTAGGAGGCGCTGTAAGATTCAAAACATTAGAACTTGAATAGCAATGGAACATACGACAACGACGGCTTCAAAAACAGTGTCCGTGATTTAAAGATGAGTTTACTTGAAAACAAACAAAACGTGGTCATGATATAAGAATAGTTATTTTCGTCCGGTCAGAATTATATTGAAACTTGCAAGGAATTGTTCTTGTATTTTCCTTAAATTCTCTCGTCCATCCTTTGTGAATAAAATTTGACCAAAATAAAACACCTCTAATACCAGAATACCTTAGTCACAAGTTGAACGATGACCAGTTAACGTTTACAAGGTATGAGCACTGCGTTGCACCCCTTTTGACTAAATAATTATCCTACATTTTGATCAAACATATCTATAGGTATCTTTCTGAAATTGACTCATTGAGTTTGAACGTAATCCATTCACCCACCACCAAACAAAGGCCCATGGGGTGATGGTCCTTTCCTGAGGAACTGTGTGGTTAAGCTGAGTGACTGCGGTGAGGGATAAGGTCATTCTCCATGCCTCTTCAGTGGTTGCTGTCTGAGAGGGATCAGTAATGCAGATGTACCAGGTGGTGCTCTGAGGACTGTTTGGCTGTTGAGAAATCCAGGGGTCTATTTCTATATCTATATCCACCCTGCCTACTTAAGGTTCACGTGGGGTCCCAGCTTTATTAGTTCATGGTCCAACGGTTTACAGTGATGGCTTTTCCGTACTACAAACGTACTGGGATTTGTAGCGGCTTAACTGCAATGGTCAAAAGTCCAAGCATTTACATACGTGGATGACTGTCTAGTGAAGGTATATTCTCAGGTGCTAGCCAAAGAACACCGTCAGTGCATGAAGACTTTCTTTCATGACTTGGGCTTTACTATCAGTGCCCAAAAGACTCACTTCAACACAGTGGTTAACATGAAGGTTTCTTCTCCTTCGCAGATGATTGTGGATATTCCGAAGATGATTCTGATGTTTCTGACTTATGCACAGATCTCCACGTGTTATTTTTGCTTGGTTTTATGGCCATGTGCACCTTATTGAACTCTTCCTAGATGGCACATGAAAGCCCTACTGTGAGGCCTGAGAACACAATGGCGCCAGTATTAAGGAAACATCTCAGCACAAGTACATCTTCTAATCGGGGCAGCTTGAACGGTACTGGTGGATGGGTTGTCCTCTTTAACCCGCCGCTGGCCCTGGCTACATGATCACAAATACCACCTCATTGGGCTTGGTTGCCCATCTGGGTGGCTCAGTGTTGACTCCATACTGTCCATAAAAGGATGGCAGCAGCATATAAGTGCCAACCCTGTGCTCTGACACCCATTTCTTTCTTTTCCTGCCTTCCGACATAGATCCGGAGCTCTGCTCCTAATTTTGTCAGTCTTTCTGACAACTCCTAGAAACAGAACAAAATCCATTGTGTTAGGGAACGTTGTCTCCTCCTAAGACTACAGGTTTCAAACCATGCTGTGACTGTAGAAAACAGATGTCGGTTATAAACTCACACAAGGTGTGCCTCTAGTGCATGGCTAGGGACACAACTCAGTCATGCAATAAGTGTTCCTCATGCACCTGAAGGCAACCCTGGACTGTGATTCGAGGCTGTATGCCGCATAACAAAGAACTTTAAGGCCTTGCCTAAGTCCCGCTCCAAGTCAAGGCCATAGACTTGCTCCCTCTCTCCAGGGTGCTCCAGAGAGAGGTCAACTTTGCAGTTGAAGTTGCACAGCAAGTTAAAATCAATACACAAGCACAAGAACTTGACGCTGTATTCGACCCTGATCCAGCGGTGTACTAACAACAGATACTCCACTACCATATTCTCACCTGCGCCCATATAACTTCTTCCACTATAATACCAAGTAGACCGCTGCAGCTTATAGTTTATAGATTTCATAATTTCAGGATTTAGTTATCTCTCCTTTCTAACTAAATCTTTCACGGATCAATTAGTTCTTTCCTCTGGTCAATGGACCATTAGTTGAACTAGTTGATGGTGATGTATTAACTTTACTTATTAAACATTCTTAATAAAATAATCACAGACTCTGGAAGTTTTAAAATCTTTATCTAAATTAATGGAATGTGAACCATCTCAAAGTTTCAGTACAAACACCCTCATTCGCAAGAGTGTCAACTCAATCAATAAGCAATAATATTTCAGACTCGCACAATAACTATGCTCAGAAAGGAGAGGACAGAGAGAGAAGAACATCTATCAATACAATGAATTTATATTTACCAAGAATGGTGTGAAGACCAACCCCCTGGCCAAAGGGCTGGTAAGGGTCGTCCCCAGGATAGATCAGGAGACAAAGATTTCAGGACAGGAAATCAGGACAGGATACTTCACCTCTCTAAATACCGACGACTGCGTCGCACCCCTCTCTGACACTCTCTTCCTCCTCGTGGTTCTTCTGCGATCTTCTTTCTAACCCAATTAAGTTAAGATGGAGGTCTCTGCATTCAGTTTCTTCATCAGCGCCTCACAGCATCAGCACCACCCCCAGCACCAACAGCATCCCGAGCTCTGCTTCTGTGATTGTGTCAGCGACTTCTGCTGCTTCTGCTCCCGTGTCTGCTCACTAACTAACTAAAACTACCTTAGTTATACCTTTCAATATTCATGTACCACCCATTAATGTTTCAATTTCATAAAATACTAACTCTGATTGGTCAGGCGAGGGGGGATGATCATCACACCATGCTTACATTTCACTTATTTCATTGAACCATTGTTTTCAAACCCATCCCCTTAAACTTTATTAAATCATTTCCTTTCCCATACATCTCCAAACTTTATTAATACAAAATGTTTCAATTTCATGAATAAAGCTTCTTCATATGAACTCTTCACCCTCATGTTCCCAGGGCACATCTCCTCTGGCCTTGGACGCGTGACAAATCCTTACTCATCCTTCCTTATTCTTTCTCTTGTGCGCATGTGCGAGGTCAAGTCAGTCAGCTCAATTCAGACAAGTGTGGAAGGCCCAAATGCGCACTAATAATAAAGTCAAAAGAAGAAATGTTATTCTCAAAAATAAATGGTTTCACTGTATACCACCAACCTCTACTCTAACCCATTTTAATTATTACCCTTTTCTGCATTTGCGTTAGTATAAAACTTATTTTCTATTCAGCCAAGCAGGAGCCATGCATGTGAACTTTCAAGCTGCCATTTTAATGCCATTTGCGCATGCGCAAGATTTTCCCTCCAAGCGTTGAGATGTCATACTACGTAGATGCAGTAGATGCATGCGCAGTAAAGATCCCTTGTTAGAGTGCGTTTTAGTCCTTCGTTCATTTTGTTATAGTTAGTAAATACATACGCAAGCTTCATTGTCCCGCGTGTCTTTCTAAAATGCGAATTATTAATTACAAACACATAGTTAGTAATTCGTTAATGAGTAAAAAAACGAAAGGATTGCTTCCGAGCAAGTCTCATTTACGAGTCCTTGCTCCATCAATCCCCTCTCTGATGGCATTTTAAGCCATCACAAAATTATCCATCCCATCCCAGATACCAACTTTAGCACATCTCAGTTCTCTATTTCTCCTCTCAATTTTCCATCAATCAACTCGTTTCCTTCTAAATCCTTCATTTTCTTATATAATTTGCCTTTCATTTCTTCCAACTGTATTTCATCATATTTTCCTTTTTCGTTTCTTTCCCTTTCCTTCTCTTTCAAAATGTATTTTTCCTTTCCTTCCTTTTCTACAACACTTATATATAATCATTATTATCATTACTACGGTTATTATCATAACTAATGGTATTATTATTTGACCTAGAAAACATTTTCCAAAATCAGTAACCCATTTCCCTATTGATGTTATACCTTTTGTTAGTCTTCCCCACACACTGTCAACCTCCAGTTGGGTCAAGTCTTTATGCATTCTTGTAATGTTTTCAATATATCCTTTAATTTCTCTGCTCTTGTCTGGAATGTAAGTGCAACAATGTTGAATTTTCAACATGCCACAAACTCCACCTTCTTTTGCTAACAATACATCAAGAGCAAGACGGTTCTGTAAAACCATAGACCTGATTGCAACCATCTCTGTGTTAATCATTAAGAATCCTCCTGCAGTGTCTGTAGAAAGACGATCAACTATGGTTGATAACTTACAAATTTTCTGTGAATTAAGAATGACTCCAACTGAGGGTATCAATGCACTAAAAATATCTCCTACAATTTCAGAAAAACTAGCTCTTCTTCTACGTGTTAGTCCATTAGAATTTCCATTGGTTCCACTGATTCTGTCCACATGATAAATTTTTGGAAAAACTATTCCAAAGTAACAGCTTCCGTACCATCTTGCAGGTAATCTATAATATGCATTGTTCCCACAAACATAATAAACTCCTGGAAATACAGGATCAGTTCCCCCTTTTAGTCCCCACCCTCCTAAAATTAGGAAGTTGTGTTCACATTCACTGGAACCAATGTAATTATCGTTATAATCTGTCTTTAATCTATGGAGCAGAATTTTCCCCTTTTCACAAAATCCAGGGACATCGCAGCATGAGCCTTGCCACTTGCATAGATTCCCTCATTCCCAGCCCATGGAGGTACATGGGTTTTCTGTTCAGTCGCTTTCTTTATTAAATCCTGTCTCCTTTCTTCTACTAAATCCCAAAAATCTTTTTCTTCTTTTCTCAATGTACATGTTAGATTATCTTTATGTGTCTGAACTAAATATATTGAACTCATTGTTAAGAAAAATTCACCCATAAACTGTGCATTTTTACTACTAACTACTGGATTCATATTCTTTCTAATAGGTAATTCTGGAAATACTATATCTATGTCTGAATAAAAATATTGAAGTCTCCCTGTAGCATAAAATAAACTTGATAAAATACTACATGACACACCATATGTTAAAGGTTTATGGTGATACGTTACCCCTTCTGATACTGATGTGGGTAACTTCATATACACACAACAATTACTAATCTCCATAGTATTAACATACTGAAATAACAATTTAATAAACACATATAAAGACGTATTATAGTCTGATTCATTATGATAGTTTGCTTCATCTTCTACACCTATTTCAATTTTAGTTCCTTTTATTCTATCCATCTTCTCATTAGTATCTGTATTATTCTTGTCACTTGTTTTCATTAACAAAGGTACTCCTACTGTTAGGAATAACCATACTAATACTAGTAATAAAATACTACAAAAACAAAATCTAAAACATTTTCTTTTCAATCCTTGTTTTGGTCTTTCGGTAACTTCAATTTCTGCCATTTTACTCTGAGAAAACTTCTTTTCTCTTATCCTTTCTTTGTCAATTTAACTCATTTTTTTTTTGTTTTGTTCTTAAGGAGGCCTCAATTTGCTTTCATCAATCTGTGCAACATGAACTTCTTCTGTTTCATCACTTAGATCTAGGGATTCAAATTCTTCGAGTATGACATAGGTCCATTCAGGGGCCTTGTACCTTCTATTTAAATTTCTCAATCTTGGACTTCTTCGAGTTATTTTCGCTAAGGTTTGTTTAGATTGTGTTTGACTTGTGACTTCATTCACTTGTTCTGGTCTCTTTTCTGATTTTCTCAAATGATATCTTAATTTCTTTATTCCAGTTGGCCAATTGTCTCCCTTTCTGATTCTTTTGATCTGTACTGCACTTTCACCTTCTTTATCTCCTTTTAAAGTTCTTTTAGTTTCACTTAATCTAGGCACAATCTGTTCTCGTTCTCTGTTTTCTGTGCTTGAACCTTCTTTTGCTTCCACCTGCTCAGGTCTTATCGTACTTTGTTCTTCTTTTTCCTGAGCTTGTTCTTCTAATTCTATCTGACCCTGTTCAGGTCTTACTTCAAACTGTTCTTTTTCTGCCTGATCTTGTTCTTCTAACTCTATCTGATCCTGTTCAGGTCTTATTTCAAACTTTTCTTCTTCTGCCTGAACGTGTTCTTCTAATATTCCCTCCTCAGGTTCCTGAAAGTCTTTTTCTATTTCCACCTGAGTGTGTTCTTCTTTCCCTGTCTCTTCCTGACTACTTTCCTGTCTTTTCAGTTCTGTTCTTCTTCTTGTTTCAATAGCATCATCAATTACTTCAATCACTGGTATCCACTCTTCCTGACTTGTACTTGGCTGTTCGTCATATGGTTGTCTTTCAGAATCTATTACTCTAGATTCTTCAATTTCACAGCTTACAACTCCTGACGCTTCAGCCTGTTCAGTCAGTGGTTGCTCTTGTTGTTCTGATGGGCTCGGAACTCTTCTGGTATGACTGGCATGAATCCAATTGGGCAAACCTGCACGCTTCATTGCTGTGGTAGTGACTAGTATGACTTGACGCGGTTTATCCCACCTTGGTTCTAGGCACGACTTTCTTGCGTGTTTCTTCACTAGCACCCAATCTCCAGGATTCAGATCATGTGCTTGGTCTGGCTGTCTTTCAACTGCGTCTTCTCCAACCTGGTGAGAGACAGAACGCACCATTTCAGCCAATCCTTTGCAATAGTCCAATACCAGATCATCAGTTATATTCATTAATTTATTTCCAGGAATAAATGCTTGTCTCATTGCTCTTCCCATGAGAACTTCATGTGGGCTCATTCCTGTTTTTCTGTCTGGAATACTTCTGAGACCCATCAATACAAGAGGTAATGCATCTGGCCATTTCAGCATTGTGGATGCACACACCTTCCCTAATCTTGACTTGATTGTGCCATTTAGCTGTTCAACTATTCCAGAAGCCTCTGGACGATAAGCACAGTGCAGTTTTTGTTCTATGTTAAATGCAGCACAGATTAATCGAATTATTTCATTATTAAAATGAGGGCCTCTATCTGATTCCAAAGTGACTGGAAAACCAAAACGTGGAACCAACTCCCTCAACAACAATTTTGCAACTGTAAGACTGTCATTTCTTCGAGTGGGATAGGCTTCCACCCATCTTGAGAAGAGGCATACTATGACAAGTATATATTTCAGTCCATTGCATGGGGGCAACTCAATAAAATCCAACTGTAATCTGGTGAAGGGTCCTTCTGCCTTTCCAATCTTTCCCCAGCTAACTACTGTCTTCCTACCTGGATTTTGCTGCTGACAGGTTAGGCATCTTTGGCAAAGGCTCTCTGCGACTACCCTGAATTTCGGATTGTACCAACTCTGTCTGAATAGCCTGATCATTGAGTCTCTCCCTATGTGTGTTGCTCCATGATACACTCTTGCCATTTTTGAAAGCAAACAATCTGGCATGACTGGTCTTCCATCTAGATACACCCATACCTCATTGTGTGGTCTCTTTGTACAAGCTGCCTTTATCCAAATTTCCTTTTCCTTAACTTCTTCCTGCAATTGTCTAATCTCATCCCATGTTTCTGGTACTGAGAAAAACATAAGTTGGCATCTGGTTTCACCCGTTTCAATTTTTCTGTTTATTGCCACTGTATTTTTTGCACAGTATTGAGCCACTTGATCAGCATATCTATTGCCAGCAGCCACATAGTCATTTCCTGACTGATGTGCAGCGCATTTTACAACTGCTATCTCTTTGGGCAATTGTAATGCTTCCAGCAAATCCTTCACATTTTTGCTGTTTCTAATAGGAGATCCTGAAGAAGTCAGAAATCCCCTCTGCATCCAGAGCTGGCCAAAATCGTGCACAACCCCGAACCCATATTGACTGTCCGTAAATATGGTTACTCTCCAATTTTTCCCCTTTTTGCATGCCATGGTTAGGGCTACCAATTCGGCTACTTGTGCAGATTTGACTCCCGGTAAACAGGATGCTTCAATTACCCCAGATATCTTACAAACAGCATATGCAGCACTTAATCCTCCTTCTTGTGTCCTGAGGCAAGACCCATCTACAAATAACTCATGGTCAGCCTCTTTCAAAGGTGTCTCCTTTATGTCCGGACGGGGCTTAGTACATAATTCAGTTACGTCCAAACAATCATGATCACTCTCATCTCTCACTTCTTCATTGCATGGGTCTGGCAGTAGGGTAGCTGGGTTCATGATCGTACACCTTATCACTGTTACGTTCTCAGCTCCCAAAATCACTCTTTCATACTTAGTCAATCGACTAGGGGTGAGATGTTGTGTTCTTGTTCTTGTCAAAAGAATCTCAACTGGGTGTGGAACATAAACCTTTACCGGATGTCCCATCACTATCGACTCACTTTGCTCCAGACTCATACAAGTAGCAGCTACTGCTTTTAAGCAGCCAGGTAATGCTGAAGCCACTGGATCCAATGTAGCTGAAAAATATGCCACTGGACGTCGACTCAATCCATGTCTCTGTGTTAAGACTGAAAGTGCACAATTTTCTCTCTCACAACAAAACAATGCAAAGTCTTTTGAATAATCAGGCATGCCCAAGGCAGGAGCCTCACACAAACAATTTCGCAATTTCACAAATGCCTCTATGCAGTCATCATTCCAATCAATCGGATCTTTTGCTCTTTTCCGGGTCATTTGTATTAATGGTTTCGCTAACATAGAAAAACCATTAATCCATTGCCTACAGTACCCAACCACTCCCAGAAACATTCTCATTTCTCTCTGAGTCTGTGGCAATTGCATTTTTTTGATTATTTTTATTCTTTCCGGTGTCACTTTTCTAACTCCTCTTTCTATTTTATGCCCTAAATATCTAACTTCTTGTCGACAGAACTGTAATTTTTCTGGAGACACCTTGTGTCCTCCTTCAGCCAAATGGTTCAGTAATGCAATTGTGTCTGTGACACAATCTTCTCGTGTTTTTGATGCCACCAGTAGGTCATCAATATACTGGACCAGAACAGATTTTCCAGGCATAATCAATGATTCTAGACACTTTTTCAAAATCTGATTAAAAATTGAGGGACTCTCTGTGTACCCTTGAGGAACTCGACACCATGCGTAAATACGATCCTCAAACTTAAACGTAAAAAGATACTGGCTGTCTGGGTGCAAAGGAATAGAAAAGAACGCTTGGCATAAATCAATTACTGTAAACCAGCCTGCATTCCAAGGTATCTGATAAAGGATCACTGCTGGATTTGGCACTATTGGACAACAGGGAACTACAATTTTATTTATTTTTCGTAAATCCTGCACTATTCTATACTTTCCGCTGGGGTTCTTTAGTCCCATTATTGGCGAATTACAAGGACTACCCATCACTTCTTTTAAAATACCTTGTTTAACCATTCGTTCAATTTCTGGAATAACTCCTGCTTTTACTTCTGGACTCATCTTGTACTGTCGGGTATTTGGATACACTGCACCTTCTTTCACTGTCACTTTAACTGGGTCTATATTTGTCATTAACCCAATGTCTTTTCCTGTAAAATCCCACACTTCTGGATTAACTGTGGCTCTCAACTCTTCTGGTAATTTATTTTCAGTCATTAGTGAAAACATTTCATCTACTTCCGTTCCCTGTTTGGCTAACATCATCTTATATACAACATCTTCATCAGGGGTTTGGAAAGCGGCACAATCTGGTGTACAATAGATTGTGCAGTTCATCTTGCACAATAGATCTCTTCCCAACAGATTTACAGGACTGGAATTGCAAACTACGAACCGATGCATTTCTTTAAAGCTTCCAATGTGCACCTCCATTGGTTTTGTGATTGGGGTTCTAATCTGTTGGTTAGACACGCCTACAACTTGGATTGATTCTCCCGAGATGGGTAGGTTTGGGATGTCTGCTGTTCTCACAGTAGACCTGGTAGCACCAGTATCCAATAGGAAAGTAATGTCTTTACCTTCTACTTTCCCATCAACAAAAGGACCTGACTGATCTACCGGCAAGGATGCACCAAGCACGCACTCCTCTTCCTCCCCCCTCAGGCACCGTCATTGTTCGAAATCCGAATTTTCCTCATCATTCTGCAACAAATATTGTGTAATTGTTCTATTATTCTTACCACTTTCTCCTTGAAATCCGGTGTTCGCACTGAAACTTTGATGATTCACAAAATTTTGCATAGGAGCTGGTGGCACCTGATATTGTGGAGTAACTACCTGCTGCTGTTGATTCATAAGTACTTCATTCTGCATCTGTGGGATAAAATTTTGATTTGGCCCATTATTACTCTTATTATTCTGAGTACTCTTACACTCGTTCTTCCAATGTCCAAGCTTTCCGCACGCATGACAAGGAAACTTCTTTTCGCTTCTTCTCTGTCCATTCGTCCCCTATATTTATTACCATTCGCTCCTTGATCATTCTGACTCTTCTCTTTCGCTTGATTATTATTTTGGGCATTTGTTTTCTCCTCTTGTTGTTCTGCCAATTTTACTTGTGCCCACATCATTTTCTCCTTTAGCTTTCTACGCCTGGCCTCAATGTCATCTCCGCAATATTTCGCGTACTTTAAAATCTCATCCACTGTCTTGCTTTGCCAACACAACATGTGCTGCTGTATCATCTGACTAATCTCTGGTTTCAAACCGTATACAAACCGATACACAAAATGTCCCATATCCTTATCACCGATATTCTCAAAACCACTATACTGCTTAAACACCTGTAATAACCTCTCATAATATGCATGTACAGATTCATTTGGTTCTTGAGTTGTTCTATCTATTTTTACCCAGTCTGTTTCTTTAGGAGGAATTTTCCCTTTCAAATATGTAATCACTTGGTGATACTTTTTCATCACCTCCTCCGAGGGTGCTCCTGTCTTTGAGTCTCTAGCATACTCCTCATTAGGCCAGTCAATTGTAATTTTACATTCCGTCCATAAATCAGCAGGTACCACTATATCAAATAGACCATCCAAATCCTTCAATAAAACCTTTGAAACCTTCACAAATCTCTCTACCTGTTTATACCATTCAACTGGTTTTTCTCTCAGCTTTGGAAAATCATTTGTAAATGACAAAATATCTTGTCTACTCCAAGGAACATGAACATATCCACCTCCGGGAACCTCTCTCATTGGACACAATTTTTCCACTTTGCTTGATTCTCTTACTGGAAATGCAGCTGCTGCTTCTCTCGCTTGTACTTCCTCTTTCTTCCTTATCCATCTAATTCTCCATTTATCAATGTCTCCCCATTTTCGCAAAATGCTCATTAATTCCTTTATCTGTAGTCTCTTTCCAGAAGCATTTACACTTTCTAAATCTTTATCAGTAAAGTCCACTCAATATGGTTTCTGTAACAACTTTGATTTCCCTATGTCTATTCCAATCTCTGAAGCAACTTCAGTCAATCTCTCATGAAATACCCTTGCTCTCCGGGTTATGCTCTTACATAAAAATAATAATTCTTCTTCATTGTAAGCATTCAATCTTTCTGTGCCCACGCTTCCTGCTATCATTTCTTCTAATTCCACTTTCAATCTGCTGATGTCTAAAATCTTTGGTGGTGGATTTCGATTATCTATTTCCTGTGCCCATCTCTCCATTTCTTCAGGGGTAACTACTGTTGCACCTTCAGTTCTTATAGGTACTAAAAATCTCTTTTCTCTCAAATTCATAGGTGTATTTCTCTTCGGAGTTTCAGTTGAAGATTCTACATTTGGGAGATCCATTAATGAAATAACTGACTCACTTTCACTAACCTGATCATCTGTAATTATTATTTCTTTCCTAGAACTATTTAATGGAATTGTCACAGGTTGTGGTTTCTGGCAAATCTTTTTATCTCCATACAATGGGATTACTGGACCAATGGTCACTGGCACTGTCAAAGCTTCAGTATTCAAATTTAATTGACTTATCTTCTGAACTAGTTCTTCTCTAGTTTTGTTTAAAACATCTCTTTCATTATCCTGCAACACTGTTATATGACATATCATGTCAAATCTGTGGGTCAATGGCATTCCCATTACTGGTGCACTTGGGGTAACTTTACTAGTTGCTTCTTGATATGGCGGTGGATTTTTAATCAAAATATCTTCTAACAACTCGTCATCTGATTCACCATATCCTGCTGTATTCATGTGTTTCGTTTTCTCCTTACACTTTCCTCTCGACTGTTCCTCAGCCATTAACACTGGATATAAACCTTCTGATACCATAGCTCTCCTCCATTGTTTCATCTGCCCTTCGCGTGACTCATGCAAGTGTCTTGGAAAGAATCCTCTATATCTCCCACCTCTGCATTTCTCTCGTTCATATGACTCAGTCTCCCATTCTTCCAAAGCCTCATATTGAGTTAACCTAGGTCTAGGTTCTAAATCATTCATTTTCAATCTCAAATTCTGAAGAATCCTCCCATTAAACGTAACATTTTTAGGAAAAGCTAGCACTCCATCATCCTTCGTATATTCTATCCAGGTTTCCAACCATACGCAAGTATGATATCCTCTTTCCATCATCATGAAAGATGCTGGTGTTTTCGGTGGCGGAATAGGAATTCCCTCTCTGGTCAACACAGGCTTATCTTTTATAAAGAAATTCTTAATTTTCTTTATAAATGACATCTTTCTTTTCTCTCCATACATCCTTGAGGAACGATGTAGAAAATTGTTTTCTGCAAACCCTTGAAATCTTCTACTTGTACGCCTTGCACTAATAGTCAAATCAAAATCCCGCATACAATCTCTCTCCACCAATCCTAACACGGCTTTTAACTAGCTATCCAATTAAAATCAGGCTCACGCTCGTGATCTGACCAATGCCAGCGCGGCCTTTTTCTGACGTCAGTTCTGCTCCTTTCTACTGACCCCTCCTTTACAAGGCTGCTGCTGTCACACACCCGCTGTTTCTACCAATCCCAGCGCGGCTCACTGTGACGTCAGCACAACTCCAGCAACTGACCCTCCCTTTACAAGGTAATACGAAAACTTATTTCTCAATAATTTTCTTTAAAATTCTTTGTTATTAACGACACAAAAACATTCGCTACTCTGTCTGTTCCACTAAATCAAAGGATAGTTTATTTCTTTCCACTGCGAGTAAAACCCTCTGCTTACTCTTCATATACTGAGAGTAAAACCCTTCCGCTTACCCTTCATTCAAGCTCCAGAGAACCTGCTACTCCTCCGGTGTCACCCGTTTTGGGAAATTTGAGACCAAAGTTTCACTAGCGAACTCCTTTTGCTGTCAATCTAGCTTGGAAGAACCTGCTACTCCTTCAGGGTTACCCTTTCTAGGTGATATAACGCCTAAAGTTTCACTAGCGAACTCTTTCCTATCAATCACTCTCACTTTTATGCAGAAAATAGTCCCTACTTTAACACTGCCAGCCCTACCTAGCTTCTCAGTGTTATTCCAACAGACGAGTAACCTCACTGCAGTGTGGTTTCTATCGCCACCCGCTATTCATTCCCCGGGAATTTTCCAGACAACATAAAACCGAAAACGCTAACTCTTTTGTTAAAACATAAATTAATAATCAATAATCTATACTTATCACCAAACTAGTCAATAATAACCATAACTTTGCTACCAGAAAAGTGATCCAGAGGTGTGCTAACAACAGATACTCCACTACCATATACTCACCTGGGCCCATATAACTTCTTCCACTAATACCAAGTAGACCGCTGGAGCTTGTAGTTTATAGATTTCATAATTTCAGGATTTAGTTATCTCTCCTTTCCTAACTAAATCTTTCACTGATCAATTAGTTCTTTCCTCTGGTCAATGGACCATTAGTTGAACTAGTTGATGGTGCTGTATTAACTTTACTTATTAAACATTCTTTAATAAAATAATCACAGACTCGGGAAGTTTTAAAATCTTTATCTAAATTAATGGAATGTGAACCATCTCAAAGTTTCAGTACAAACACCCTCATTCACAAGAGTGTCAACTCAATCGATAATCAATAAGCAATAATATTTCAGACTCGCACAATAACTATGCTCAGAAAGGAGAGGACAGAGAGAGAAGAACATCTATCAATACAATGAATTTATATTTACCAAGAATGGTGTGAAGACCAACCCCCTGGCCAAAGGGCTGGTAAGGGTCGTCCCCCAGGATAGATCAGGAGACAAAGATTTCAGGACAGGAAATCAGGACAGGATACTTCACCTCTCTAAATACCGACGACTGCGTTGCACCCCTCTCTGACACTCTCTTCCTCCTCGTGATTCTTCCGCGATCTTCTTTCTAACCCATTTAAGTTAAGATGGAGGTCTCTGCATTCAGTTTCTTCATCAGCGCCTCACAGCATCAGCACCACCCCCAGCACCAACAGCATCCCGAGCTCTGCTTCTGTGATTGTGTCAGCGACTTCTGCTGCTTCTGCTCCCGTGTCTGCTAACTGACTAACTAAAACTACCTTAGTTATACCTTTCAATATTCATGTGCCACCCATTAATGTTTCGATTTCATAAAATACTAACTCTGATTGGTCAGGCGAGGGGGGATGATCATCACACCATGCTTACATTTCACTTATTTCATTGACCCATTATTTTCAAACCCATCCCCTTAAACTTTATTAAATCATTTCTTTTCCCATACATCTCCAAACTTTATTAATACAAAATATTTCAATTTCATGAATAAAGCTTCTTCATATGAACTTTTCACCCTCATGTTCCCAGGGCACATCTCCTCTGGCCTTGGACGCGTGACAAATCCTTACTCATCCTTCCTTATTCTTTCTCTTGTGCGCATGTGCGAGGTCAAGCCAGTCAGCTCAATTCAGACAAGTGTGGAAGGCCCAAATGCGCACTAATAATAAAGTCAAAAGAAGAAATGTTATTCTCAAAAATAAATGGTTTCACTGTATACCACCAACCTCTACTCTAACCCATTTTAATTATTATTACCCTTTTCTGCATTTGCGTTAGTATAAAACTTATTTTCTATTCAGCCAAGCAGGTGCCATGCATATGAACTTTCAAGCTGCCATTTTAATGCCTTTTGCGCATGCGCAAGATTTTCCCTCCATGCGTTGAGACGTCATACTACGTAGCTGGACAACTAGACTTTCTGGAATAGGATATTCAGTGAGAAAATCAGTCACTCGGCACCAGCCTGTGATGCCTGGCCACTTGCCTATGTACTGGTGGGCAAGAACTGGACTTTGACCAGGTGACCATCTAGGTGTCAGAGAGAGCCTCATTGAAAGGAAGCAAGGGCTCAGATGCATCCGGCTCAGGATGTAATATTTCCGTAAGGACATTAATCTTAACCTCAAGAGAGGGAAGTGGCATGTTGAAGGACCTCAACTGCTTGTCGGATTAAACTCGGACCCCCATATTGGACCAGCAGCAGGCCCTTCTCCCTTCCCACCCAGAGCTGACGTTGGAGACAGATGTCACTGCTGTGATGGGGAGGTCATTTGGGGTAGGTGTAGATCAGAGGACTCTGGTCTCTGATGGAAGCCTGCCTCCATATCAGCTGGGTGTATTTAAGTCATTCGCTTGGTTTTGAAGGCCTTCCTACTGTCCCTCAAAGGGAGGCTGGTACAGGTTGTCACAGACAACACCACCTCCATGTGGTATTGCAACAGGCAGGGTAGAGTGGGGTCCTGTGCCAAGAGGCTCTACACCTCCGGAGTTGGTTGGAACATTCAGTCATAGCCCTGATTATGAACCACCTGGCACGATCTTTGAATACCAGAGTGGGCCAGCTCACAGACTATGCCTGGCAGACTACAAATGGCGACTACATCCTGAAGTGGTGTTGGGCAATTTCCAGCAGTCGGGAGAACCCTGGCTAAATTTGTTCACCTAACGAACACTGAGATTGATGAACCTCAAAATAACCTGCCTTCTCGTGTGATCCAACGTGCGATTTTGGAAGCACTGCCCTTACCCACCTACCGTGGCACCCTTCATCATAAGGCATGCTTCTACAGCCCTAGTACTGTGATGTCCAATGGTGGAGCTTGATCATACCAACCACTCTAGATGATAAACAAGGATTTGCAATGCAAAAGGTCTCGCATTTGCGAGAGTTTAAGCTATTGGCATTGTAAATGACAATGCCTTTTATTTATCTGTTTTGATAATGAACACATAAATAAAAGGCATTGTCATTTACAATGCCAATAGCTCAAACTCTTGTAAATGCGAGACCTCGGCTGCCATTGTCCTGGACTGCTTGGAAAGTGAAAGCGCGCATGGCGCGCTAAAAGTTGCAGAAACGTATGTCATGCCTGCAGTAGGAGAAACGCATTAAAGAAAATAGTGCTTACAGACTAAATAAGACATACCGGTACTAAGTAGGGACTAACAAGCCTATTCGAGACTCAGAAGCCAACATTTACAAAGGACAATAACACAAGCCAATGAAAAATATGGGCACAGAGTGGGTGGAGCTTCAAGTCCATATTTGAATACAGCATGCCTCGCAGAGCAGGACATGCGCTGCCCAGGCTCGACCTAAAAAGGGATCCTGTTCAAAGGAAGTTAAAACTGTCTAGAGCAATCCCAAATCAATTAGATTATAATTAGCAGGTTCTCCTGACAGGATTAAAATTATTGTATTTGGATGGTCTTATGTTACTTATCACCCTATAATCCCTCTATTTGAGTCAACATGTTTTGGCCAATATTTATACGCTAACACAGGGTCGACGGTCATGTTCTGAACTAATAGGTCACTATTTGTCTATGTATTTATACAGTCAGTTTTCGTTTCATCATTTAAAAAACATGCTAGTTGCATACATTATCAAACAGATCTTTACTTGCATTTTCTTCACATCGATGGATGATTTCACTCAATCGACTTAAAGGGTGCTCTTAACCTGCCCGCCGCCAGATTGGCCAAAGCGGAGTCGAACCCTTGATGAAGGTATGACTACAGGGCAACGACCCATCGCCTCCCCTTGTGTAGGTAGATTTTTTCACCATCTTCGAGAACATGCAGTGTACACTCCTGAGGAGATGTGTTACGGCTGGTATGGAACTCTGGACTCCTTTATGCTTTACCATCTCTGCCTCTCCTGCCCCATGTTCTGGAAAAGATCAGGAACGGCCAGCCCCAAGTCATTCTATATGCTTGGGATTGGGACAGGAGAGTGTAGTATCCAGAGCTTAGCATAAGCATCTTTCCCCCGATCAGACTGCCACTTATGGGGGACCTCCTATGTAAGCAACAGGGCATGGTCCTCCACCCATACACGCAATATACACCTCCATGTGTGGAGAGTGAGTGGCAGCAGTCAACTGTGTTTGATCTGCCACCAGAAATGGTGGGCGTCATTGTCGCTGCTAGACGCCCTTCCACAAAGTCCATTGATGTCAGTCATGGGGACAAGTTTTTGCCAAGATGTGGTAACTGAAAGATTGACCCTTTGCAATCCAAGCTGTCAGAGATTCTGTTTTTTATATTTTTGTCTTTAGTCCCCCCAAGGCCAGACAGTGAACACTAATAGATTATTTGGGGACCCTTCTGGCCTTTTTTTTGTTTTCGAGACCAATTGTCCTTTTTTTAAATCACCTTTTGAAATGAGGTTTATAAAAGGCTTAAGACACGTTTCCTCCTAAACTGTTTGTAATGCCGCAGTGGAACCTTAATTTGGTCTTAACTTTTCTCATGTGCACGCCCTGTGAGCCAATGCATAGCTGCTCGCTCAGTCTCTTGACATTGAAGATTATTTTCCTCATTGCAATTACTTCAGCTCATCATATGGGAGAGCTTCAGGCACTGTCAGTGCATCCGTCCTACACCACCTGTTTTTCAAACAAACTGGTGTTGAGAACTCGGGTAGCCTTCTTGCCTAAAGTTGTGACTGCTTTCCACAATGGGCAATCTGTCTTTGCCCTTCTACACCCTTCGAAAGAAGAGGAGAGGCTTCATTTCCTGGATTCCAAAAGGGCTTTAAACTTTTATATTGCTCATACCAGAGAACACTATGTAGACGACCAGCTTTTTGTAGGGCTCTGCAGGGCAAAGAAAGGGAAGACTGTGCAGAAGTAGCCACCGAAGGTCTGAGAACACATTCCGTCTGCCAGGCTGCAACATGGGTATCTGGGCATAGGTTCACAAAGCGCTACTGCCTTGACAATCGGGTGCGGCTAGAAGGACATTTTGGTCTGAGTCCACTCCGCAGACCATCCACCTTTGGAAGGTACTAATTTGGTATCTATTCTAATTTGAGGAATCAGCAGTTAAAAATATCAATCAGATGAACAAGTTAGTTACCTTCAGTAATGCTTTTTCTGGTGGATACACTTTCTAACCTCAGATTCCTCAAGAATTGACCGACTCCCAATTGAAATGTATCCTGAGCTTCCTGAAAGGAGATAAAAGTTTCTCCGGGGTAGAGTACCCAGTCAGCAGGCATCCACCCTCTCTCCACTGGTCCATGAACATGCCCTCATCTATAGTGTAAAATGGAAGAAGATCCCACAACCGTGTCTCTCTATCAAAGGGCGCCCGACTGAGCACTTTGGTGACCACCCTTGCCCAAATAGCTACCATCTGCCGTATCAAGTAGGAAACTGGGGAGGTGACCCAGCCCCCACTCATAAGTAGGCGTGCCAGTGGCACACCATTAGCAGTACCTCTTAATAATCTCTTTTCCTAATTATCCAAGTCTGTATGTCATTTTGCTGCATATTGAAGATGGGCTGCACAGTAGTAATCCTGCATATCCAGTAGGGCCAGTCCCCCCTCCTCCATATCTCTCTTTCGGACTGCCAGGGCCACTCTACTGCGATGACACTCCCCCACCAGGGAGGTCAGCAAGCAATCCAGTTTTCAAAATATTCCCGGCTTAATGGGACACAAAGAGTTCTGCTCAGTATACAGACATCGGAGGAGAAAATCCATCTAAGCGATGGCCACCTTGCCCATAACCAAACGAGAAAGTGTTTTCCAAAACTGCACAGACCTCTGGAGTTGCTTGTAGCACCCTTTCAATATTATGATGAGTCTGCCCTTCCGCAGTATGAACCACCCAGACCCCCAACTACCGAAAGCTGTCCGTTTCCCATCTGAAACAGAGCTCTTGCAGATATTCTTATGGTACTCCCACCAGTCCCCTGAGTGGAAATAAGAGTTTTATTGTGATTGACCCATAAGCCAGAGCCAGCGTCAAAGACTGCATCCGGTTCGGCACTACTACCCTGGGGGAGCGGAGATATACTAATGCGTCATCCGCGTATAGCGAGATGTGATGAACCGTGTCCCCAACTGGTATTCCCCAATTTTTCATCTTCTGTCGTAACAGAATAGCTAAGGGCTCTAGAGCCAAGGCACTTAAAAAGAGTGAAAGAGGGCAGCCCTGTCAAGCACCCCTACCTACAGCCCAGGCGTCCGATATCGTACCACCCGCCCGAACCTGGACTATTGGTGTTGTATACAGTATCAGCACCCACTGGCAAAACATGGGCCCAAACCACATGGCCTCCAACACTGCCAACAAATAAGACGAGTCCACCATGTTGAAGGCTTTCTCTAAGTCAATGGCTAGTAGTGCCATTTCCTGTTACTAGTTGGCAACTTCGTGCTGCACATGCATTAGCCTGTATATATTAAGAGCTATGCTGCGGCCCAGGATGAAGCCACACTGATCATAATGAACTAGTTCCTGAATTAGCTCCTAGAGCCGGGTCGCTAAGAGCTTATAGAGTACCTTGACATCAGAATTGATCATGGTGAGTGGTCGGTACGATGCAGGGTTAGCTGCATCCCCTCCCCCCCACCCCCCGGGTTTAAGTAATAGGCAGATGACACCCTCACGCATTGTGGGAGGGAGAGTCCTCATCGCCCGTGCCTCGAGGAACACTTCTAGCAACCTCCCCGTCAAGAGTACCGAGTATGTCTTATAAAATTCTCCCGGTAAGCCATTGCATCCCAGCGCTTTAGCTTTGTTGAGATCCCGAAATTTCCCCCTCATCTCCTCTAGTGTTAGCTTAGCTTCTGCACACTTGCGATCTCAAGTTTAGAAAGTGCCATCCGGTGAAGGAACTAGTCTACTTCCACCTCGTCCCCTGCTGATCTAGCTCTGTAAACCCTTTGGAGGTGCATCTGGAACGTTGCCAAGATATCCAGAGGAGCTGTGATTAGGTGCCCCCCCATCCTGAAGGTTGAACACAGGCAGTATTTCCTGCTCCTGTTTTACTAGCCACGGCAGAAGTTTTCCTGACTTGTCCCCCTTCCTGTGTAGGTGCTGTCTGTATTGTGTTAGTGTGTATTTGTCCAACTTGTCCTAAAGGTCATGTAGTTTCCGTTGTGTCACAGCAGCCCCTTGTCACAGCAACCCCCTGCCCGGCTGCCAACGTATCCGTCTCACCTCGCTGTTGTTCTGCTAGTTGCTCCTCACATCGTGCCACGTCTACCTCTAACTGCTTTCATATCCCGTATGTATACAGTCCCTATACATGCGCCCCTCATGACCGCCTTCATCGCCTCCCACTTGTTTGCCCTCCTAATCGCTGTGCCTCAATTATGTTCCACGTATGTTGTCTGTGTGTCAGACTCCCTACATGTGACATCCGTCCGTGAGGACATCCAAGTAGAGATGCCATTGCCTCCCTCCCCTGCTACCTCATCGCCACAAGCACCGGCATAGTACTGGAGCATGGTCCGGTAAACTTCTTTGGAAGTGTGCCACCTCCCTCAACCGTTCAGTGGGGAGCCCCGACACCAGTATACGATCCAGGTGACTATAGGTGTGGTGTGTCAATGAATGACAGGTGTATTCTTTATTTTGTGGGTGGAAAACTCTCCAGCTAACGAGGAAGTTGACATTACGCATAACCTCTGAGAGTAAACCAGTCATCAATGGTTTGGGGAGTCAATGCTGTCCTGAAGCATATCCTGAATCAGCAAGAAGAAGCTGCGATAATCAGTATTGGGTGCATAAGTGTTCAGGATAGGGATGTTTTTCCCATCCCTTCACGTTTGCCTCCGAGTATGTGTGATAAAATAGCACCCCAGGCGCTACCCATATAAGCACTCCCCTAGCGTAGGAGGAATATGTGGCTGATTATATTTGCTCCCTCCATTTCTTTGCCAATTTCTGGACGTCATCTGGCATAAGTTGTGTCTCTTACAGACATGTAATATGGACCTTGGTACGTTTTAAGAATGAGTGGACCCTATAGCGTTTGGTATAGGTACCTAACCCCCGACATTCCAGGAAAGAAAATTACTGGTTTCCAAACCCATCCTCCCATGCCCCTGCTCTCTCGATGGTGCAGTAGAGGATGTCCCCCTCTAGATCATGTTGCATCAGTGAACTTTTCGCACCAACACAACCAAAGAGAAACCTCCCATAAATAAATCAATAGGAAAAACACGAACCAACAAACCCTTCTTCTCCCACCCCAGGGAAACAATCAAACAATGAACACTCTTGTTCGCCCACCCACTCAAAGCTGACAGGACCAGCAGCATAATCCCCACCCATAAACAAAACAAAAACAGAGCCTACCACTAATGTGGGAGCGGACTCCCCACCCCGTACACAATTGCAATAATGAGCATCAATAGTAAAGTAAAGTTTGCCCTCATGGGTCCCCAATCAATAGGTCAAATGGTAAGCACCGCTCACACTTACCCTCCCTCACCGCCAATTCACCAGAATGGGGCGTACACGAGGCGATCTAGGTCCTCACCATAAACAATCTAGTTTCAACCCACACTCCCCCCACCCCCTCGGAACAGACCACTATGCCAGCCTAGCCAGCGATAATCAACAAAATCCCCTTTCTCTTTTCGGTGTGCCATCTCACTCTTCAAGCTCAAGTGTCTCCAGTTCCTCCGTGGCGGCAGCAGACCCGTCCACAGGCTCAGGCCCAGTGTCAGCGGACTCCAGAGCCATGGTGCCATGATCCTGAATTACAACTCAGGAAGTGCCTTGTCCCCCCCCACAGGGCGCCAGCTGGGTCACTGATCAGTTCCTCTTGCCTTCCAGTGGTGGCGCAGAGCTCCCTTCGTCCGTGGCAAGCTCCTCCAGGAGCCCACTATCTCGTGTGGCACCTTATCCTACATCTCCAGCCACGACGCATCCTTAGGCCAGTCAAAGAAGTGAGATTGCCCATTCGAGATCACCCACAGGCTGGCCGGGTATAAAAGCATATATTACAGGCCCATGCTTTTCAATTGTCTCTTGACTTCAAAGAAGGACTTCCTTCCACCTGCATGCGCTACGTGTAGTCTGGGTAGATAGAGATCTTATGATTCGCAAACTGTGCAGTATCCGTTTCACGAGCAGTTCGAAGGATACCGTCCCTATCTTTGTAGTTCAGCATCTGAGCTATGATCGTCGGGTGCTGCAGGCGGCCGCAGGGCGACCAGTTACCTATGCGCCTGTTCGATGACAAAAAAGTTGGACATGTTCCCTGGTTTTTACCACATCTCACACCCATTGCTCTATTAATTGCTCTGTTGTTCTCCCCTCTGCATGCTAACGGAAGCCCAGGAACCTGACATTGTTGCATATGGAGCATCCCTCCACATCCTCTGCCTTGTTCTCCAACACCCCCCGCTCTTAGAGATGACCCCGCCATTTGTTTCTTAAGGGAGCCTACTTCCATCTTGAGATTGTCAATATTCTCCTCTGCTGCATGCCCCTTTTCGGAGACTTTACGCAAATCTGTCCAGAGGAGAGTGACCTGAATGGACACTGTTTCAATTTTACCCTCTGGCGCTACCCTAGAGCTGTGAATGGCTGACATCAATTCCACGCTGGAGGGCTCCCCATCTCAGTCTCAAGGCTGGGGTCCCGGCACGGGCCCTCACGTGTCTGTCTGGGAGTGCCAACTCGGGTCGGCATGTAATGATAGATCGTGTTGCCCTATTATAGTTGCACAGGAGGGCCACCACCCCTACTGCTACCAGCTCTCTCTCAAGGCCACATCTCCCGCTGCTGTTGCCGCCGCTAACCCTCCCAGCGCAGGAGTCAGACAGTGCCCACTCACCTCCAGCCACAGGGCCCCTGGAGTGTCCAGGGGCAGCGGTCACAACCCGAGCGTGCTCGGGACCACGGAGGCCACTCGCTCTGCCCCAGTCCTCCGGCTAAACTCCCTCGCTGTGTAAGCAGGTGCGTCAGTCACAATCTTCCTCTGTCGGACAGGTGGGGTCTTCCGCTCTGAAGCACTGTGGCTGCACCCCGGATCGGACACAAATGCAGGATTCCTCCAAGGCGTTGTGCCCGTCCCGAGGCCCCCAGCAAGAAGCACTCACCACTAAGGGCAGGACATTTTTTAGCCAGCTTTTTGGATTTACCATTGCTTTTGCCTATGTTGTTCAGTATCATCAAATAGCCCAAATAAATTCTGTTGGCAATGTAAACATCGATAAAATATTTACCAAGAAAAAAGTCAAAAAGGCTGGGCCCTGATGATCTATACCCTTGCATGACACATATGTGTCATTATGTCGCAGCGGATATTGGGGTTTTTTGGTGATTGTTGTTAATGCTGAATTGCTTTGTTAAAAAGCAGTAAATTAAAAAATTAAAAAGTGTGTGAAAGTAGGTCATAGAGAAATGAATGGCCTGGTAGCAGATTGCAACTACAGAGCACTGCACAAAATAAAAAAAAAAGTTTAAAAAAAAAAAGTAAACAGGGTCATCTAAGTGCGACACAGGGGAATAACAGACAACTGTAGCAACACGGAAAGCACGTGGTGCAGGGATGTGACGGGAAGCAGCACACAGGGACAGAGCAAGAAAAGATATGCACTGCCATGGAGTGCTGAAAGAACAGAGTTGTTCTCTGATGTCAGGCGTGGAAGGATGCATGTCACCCCATTCAGCAGGATGCTCCTGTGCAGCTTGGCTGAAAGTAAAAAATAAAATCTATATAAAGTGGTCAATGCTGGACGTGTCATAGCGTTTTTTTCCATTACTTTCAGCCATTCTGCTGTGCAACATGGCAAAAAAACAAGCATTGGCAAAGACAATAGGTCTCACCTAATTGGCTTTGCCGATATGTTTTGAACCATGCTGTGCACAAGCTTGGCTGCTGTTCAACATGGCTAAATATTAGTGGGGTAAAGCGGAGTGGAGTAGAGTACAGTAGAGTAGAGTACAGTAGAGTAGAGTGGAGTGTCATGCAGTGGTGAAGAGAGTCGTGCAGTGGCGTAGAGTTGAGTGGTGTGTCATGGAGGGAGTAGAATGGAGTAGAGTGCTGTAGAGTGGAGTGGTATAGAGTATTGTGGAGTGATGTAGAGTGGAGTAGGGTGTTGTTGAGCAGAGTGAGGTAGAGCGGATTAGGTTGTCAAAGAGTGGAGTGGCATAGAGCAGAGTAGTGTAGAAAAGTGGAACAGCATAGAGTGGAGTAGAGTGTTGTAGAGTGAAGTGCCGTGGAGTAAAGTTTAATGGAGTAGGGTGTCATAGAGCTGGATTATTGTAGAGTGTCGTGGAGTAGAGTGGTCTAGAGTGAAGTTGTGTAAAGTATAGTGGTGTAGAGTAGACTGGCGTAGAGTGCATTGGTTTTGAGTAATTGGTGTAGAATCCATTGGCATTGAGTGCAGCGATGTAGAGTGGTGCAGAGTAATTTGCAGTGGCGTAGAGTGCAATGGCGTAAAGAGCAGTGTCAGAGTACATTGTGTCAGAGTACAGTGAAGTGGCATGGAGTGGAGTGGTGCAGGGCAGAGTGCAGAGGTGTAGAGTAGAATGACGTAGAGTGCAATTGCATAGAGTAGGGTGGTGTAGCGTGCAGTGGTGCAGAATAGATCAGAGTGCCGTAGAGTGGCGTAGAGTTGAGTGGTGCAGAGTAGAGTACAGTGGCATAGAGTAGAGTGGCTTTGAGTTCAGTGGCGGAGAGTGCAGTCTTGCAGAGTGCAGTGGCATAGAGTTTTGTCATAGAGTGCAGTGGTGCATACTAGGGTGCACTGGCATGGAGTGGTGTGGCATAGAGTGCAGTGTCATAGAGGGCAGTGGTGCACAGTAGATTAGAGTGGCGCAGTGTAGTGGCACAGAGTGCATTGGCGTTGAGTCCATTAGAGAGGTGTACAGAGTAGAGAGGCGCAGAGTCGTCTGTCGTAGAGTGCATTGATGTAGAGTAGAGTGCCGAAGAGTGCATTAGTGTAGAATGCAGTGGCATAGAGTGGTGCAGAGTAAAGCGATGTTGAGTGCAATGGTGAAGTGTAGAGTGCAGTGGCTTAGAGTGTTGCAGAGTATAGTGGCATACAGTGCAGTGGTGCAGAGTAGATTGGCATAGAGTGCAGTGGCAGACAATGTATTGGTTTTGAAGAGCGGGATAGAATAGAATGGCGTAGAGTGCAGTGGGGAGGAGTGAAGTGGCGCTGGGTAGATTGCAGTGGTGTAGACTGGCATAGAGTGCAGTGGCATAGAGCAGATTGTTTCAGAGTAGAGTGAAGTGGCGTAGAGTGCAGTGGCGTAAAGTAGAGTGCAGTGGTGCAGAGATAGATTAGAGTGGCTTGGAGTGAATTGGCGTAGAGTGCATTGGTGAAGAGTGCAGCGTTGTATAGTAGAGTTGTGTAGGGTAAAGTGCATTGACGTAGAGTGCTGTAAAGTAGAGAGGCGTTGAGTGAAGTGGCGTAGAATAGAGGAGTGGAGTTGCTCAGAGCAGAGTGCAGTGACGCAGTGTGGAGTGGAAACTTTTGCTGAGCAATACCCCTTGCACGCGCCGTCTGGTGGCTCCATTCGGCATCACATGACGTCATCTGCAGCGTCGGTTATGACGTTGCGGTACCTATTTATGCGCCACCCCGGCGCACGGACGTAATTTCTTGTCTTTCCACGCCAGTTGAGTGCTGATCCGGGAATAGCTACCCCTCTGTCGCTTTTTGACAGGCATTTTCTCGACTTTTTTTCGAACTTGACATTTTTCCATCGTGTGCGAGGATTTCTTAGTGGAAGAAAGACATCAAGCCGTGCGAGGCCTGTCCCCGCACGATGTCAGTTACCGACCCCACCTCGTCTGCTTCTGGTGTCTCGAGGGCGACCACGATCCGAAGTCGTGCTCGGACTTTCGGGCTTTGGCTCCGAAGACCTTGCGGGAACAGGCTTTGAAGCTCCTGGCGGCCCGGCAGTCGAATCCGTCCAGCAAGACTCCACGGAGGTCCCGGTCCCGATCGAGGAAGAGGAGGTTGCGGGACCACTCCTAGAGCCCTAAGTCCTATTTGTCCCACTTGAGGTCTTCGGGACACTTGGGGAAGAAGCACAACAAGAAGTCTAAATGGACTTCATCTTCACCTGGAATGTCGTCCGTCGATGAAGGAGGTAAGGAGCACCGACGCTCTAGGCATGGTTCTGCGGAGCCGGAGCCAAGTTCGACTTCGCGCCTCCCTCCCTTTCTGGGAGCCGGAGAGACCCTCGCTCAAATCAATGAATTCTACAAGGCTATGCACTGCATTTTTGAGCAGGCCGACCCCTCTGGTGAGCCCTCAGGCCCCGTGGGATCAGAAGGGGCCCTGACGGATTCAACACCGTAGGCTCCGGCCACGGCGCCGGTGGGGCCTCAAAGATCTGATCACGGATCTGGTTCGATGCCGGTCGTGCCACTGCAACCTTCCCCGGCATCGGACCCGAAGTTGGTGCCCATCGGCGGTACTAGCCCCATCCTTATCCCCAACGACACGGATTTGGAACGACGTCGCTCGATTCCGGTGCCATTTGAACCCAGGGGTTCTATGTTGTCGCCTGAACACTTTGAGGATGTGTTAGCCTCAGGAGAGAAATGGGAGGGGTCTATGGACCCTTTGGAACACCAGGATGACTCTGCAGAGCAGTTTGAACGGTATGGGGAACTTGGGGAAGCCAGTGGACTGGATACTTCTCCAGATACTGGCATGCTCTTTCTGCCAACTGTGGCTACGGAGGAGGGGGCATCTTATGCCATGGTGGTCAAAAGGGCAGCCGAGGTCCTTTACTGGAGTTGCCCTCCGTAGAAGTCAGGACTAATCTCCTGACTGAAGTGCTTCAGCCTGGGGCTTCCACCTCAGGACCCCTTTTGCCCTTTAATGTAGCTCTAACTGATGTCCTTCTAGGCAAGTGGTCCAAGCCTAGCACTGGGGCTCCTGTGAATAGGTCAATTGCACGCCGCCATCGCCCAGCTCCCGGTGACCCAAAGTTCCTCAGCCAACACCCCACCCCAGAAAGTTTAGTGGTGCAGGCCTCTACATCACAGGGTGCGTTCCCTTCCACCCCTCCGGATAGGGATCCAAGTGGCTCGATTAATTTGGTAAGTAAAATGTTTTCTTCCTCCAACCTGGCATTGCGGTTGTTCGATACTGCATGCTTATTGGGCCGTTTCTCCCACTCCCTTTAGGAGATGGTTGCGCAAGTGCCGCCACAAGTCCCGGAGGAGGCCTGGGCTGTGCTCTCTCAGGCAGTTAAGGACAGAGAGAGATGCAGCAAAATTCACTAGAAGGTGTGGCGTTGATACAATGGATTCTCTGGGCAGATCGATTTCCAAGACAGTGGCCTTGAGGCGCCACGCCTGGCTTAGGACAGCTGGCTTCTTGGGTGATGTCCAGGTATATTTGATGGACATGCCCTTTGATGGAACCCGTCTTTTTGGGGAAAAGGCAGATTCGGCCCTAGTGAGGTTCAAGGACTCTCGAGCTACGGCCAGATCCTTGGGCCTCTCTTTGACTTGTGGCCAGTTTACCTTTCGCCCCTTTCGTGGCAACGGAAGGGGTTCCCAGCCGTGTCAGCCCTAACCCAGCCAACGTCGTGTGCAGGCTTCCCAAGCCGTGCAGGGACATGGACGCGGTTCATTCCGGCCTAGGAATGGAAGCCAGAAGTTGTCTGCCACCCTGCCCACGGCAGCCGCAGCCTCCAAGCACTCCTAGTCTGACTTTGCAAGACCACACCACTCCAGTTGGCAGGAGAATCCATCATCATCTCCTACACTAGAGGTCCATAACATCGGACAAGTGGGTCTTGCAGATCATTCAGGAAAGTTATTCTCTGCCTTTCCTTTCTTTTCCTTCTCCCATTCTGCCAAATCAGGAACGGCTGACGGAGTATCATTTAAAATTGCTCCAGGAGAAAGTTACAGCTCTCTTGGCCAAGGGAGCTATAGAAAGTGTCCCGGTTTTCAGAAGTAGGCAGTGGCCGTTATTCCTGCTACTTTCGGATTCCGAAGAAGAACAAGGGGATACGGCCCATTTTAGATCTTCGGACCGTCAATATCTTCCTCAAGAAGGAGAAATTAAAGATGCTTATTCAAGCTCAGGTCTTGTCTGCCCTAGACCAAGAAGACTGGATGGTAGTGTTGGACCTGCAGGATTCGTATATTCATATCCCCATCCTGCCCGGCCATAGGCGTTATCTGCGGTTCAAGGTAGGCCACAAGCACTTTCAGTTCACCGTGCTCCCCTTCGGCCTTACCAGTGCCCCTCGGTGTTCACCCAGGTGATGGCGGTGGTCGCAGCTCATCCGCGCAGGTTAGGGATGTCAGTCATCCCCTACCTCGACGACTGGCTGTTGAAGTTGTCCTCGCCCCAGGCTGTCGTCTCCCACCTTCAGACTACGGTGGACCTCCTGCATTTGCTGGGGTTCTCTATAAACGTGCCGAAGTCACACCTGACTCCTTCTCAGACGCTCTTTCATCTGAGCTGTTCTGGACAGAGTGCAGTTTCAGGCCTATCCTCCCGAGCAGCGAGTCCAGGATATTCAGGTTATTGTATTGTATTGTAATTGCATTTATATAGCGCTTACTACCCCTGATGAGGCTTCGAAGCGCTTTTTCGGCGAGTAGCACGCTACTCCGGGACCCATAGAGGATTAGTGTTGAATTAGTATAGTGAAACATGCAAGTAAATTTTAAGTGGTGGATAGGTTAGTCAGTTATTTGGAAGGATAGCAGAAGGATAGAAGAGGGAAAAAACAAAAGCTTTGTATTTATATAGCGCTTGTTACCCCTGATGGGGTGTTGAAGCACGCTACTCCGGAAACCCATAAAGGATTAGTGCTGAATTAGTATGGTGAAATATGAAAGTAATTTGAGTGGTGGGTATTAGTCAGTTATTTGGAGTGAGAAGGGTAGCGGAGGGATAAAAGGGAAGAAAGGTTTGCATTCATGTAGCACCTGTTACCCCTGATGGGTGTTGAAGTGCTTTTCTGGCGAGTAGGACGCTACTCCGGAACCCATAAAGGATTAGTGTTGAAAATTAGTATAGTGAAGTATGAAGTAATTTGAGTGGTGGATATGTTATTCAGTTATTTGGATAGAGAAGGGTAGGTTGCGGGATAGAAGAGGGAAAGAGGTTTGTATTTATATAGCGCTTGCTACCCCTTGATGGGGTTTTGAAGCGCTTTATTGGCGAGTAGCACGCTACTCTGGAACCCATAAGGATTACTGTTGAATTAGTATGGCGAAACATGAAAGTAATTTGAGTGGTGGATATGTTAGTCAGTTATTTGGATTGAGATGGGTTGGGGAGGGTAGAAAAGGGAAAAAGGTTTGCGTTTATATAGCGCTGGTAACCCTGATGGGGTGTTGAAACGCTTCATTGGCGAGTAGCACGCTACTTTGGAACCCATAAAGGATTAGTGGTGAATTAGTATAGTGGAATATGGAAATTGAGAAGTGAACGTGTTAGTCTGTTATTTTGATTGAAAAGGATAGTGGAGGGACAGAAGAGTGAGATTGTTTTTTTTTTGTTTTTTTAGGTCATAGCAGTAGGAGGAGGCTTTTGGATGAGTAAAAAGGGGTTTTTGAGGGGAAGAGTCAGAGGGGAGAGTTTATAAAGGTTTGTTTTGGGGATCGGTATAGTAAAAAGAGGTGTCAGATGATGCAAGGAGGGTAGAGTAGGAGAGAGTCTAGAAAGGGTTATTTTGGGATCATAGTAGTGGTATGGGATAAATGAGAGAGTGGATGTAGAGGATATATTGATAGATGTATTGGGTGAGAGATAGGGTAGTGCATTAGAAAGAGTAGTAGAAAGAAGATTGAGATGAGTCAGAAGGTTGGGCCAGAGGATATATTGAGAGAAGTATAGGCTTAGAAATAGGGTAGTGCATTTGAAATGATAAATTAGAAGAAAGTGATAAATATATAGATCCATAAGTACATTGAAAGTATATAGATGCATAAAGGAGGTAAGTATATATAGATTAAAGATATTGATAGAGGTACAGGATGAGAAATAGGGTAGTGCATTGGATATGCTTTTTCAGGAGAAAGGTAACAGACACACAGATCCAAGTACATGGAAGGTACATAGATGCACAATGGAAGCAAGTACATGTAGACCAGAGATGATTTTTATTTATTTATTTATTTACAACAACATAATTATTCTACATGTTTATACAAAGCAATACACAAAGATAGGTACATATCTATAGTGAAAATAAATGCTTATATACAGAGGAATATGCTGTAAATTTCTGTTTGCGTATGGTGCTTATGTGGGGAAGAGCCAATTCTTGAGTAGTTTTCTGAAGATAAGGTGGTTGTCGGTGGATCTTATGTTGGGGGTAATGAGTTCCATAGTTTGGCTGCTTGAACAGAGAAGGATGTGCCACCCATGGTTTTTTTCTTGTATCTTGGGATTTTGAGGCGAGATGCCCCTTTAGAGCGTAGGTTCCTTTGTTGAATGTGTTTGGTGATTTTATTCCTGATGAAGAGCGGTCCCATCCCATGTATTGCTTTGAGGGTGATACAAAGTTGCTTGGACGTGGATCTTCTGGCAACCGGTAACCAATGCAGGGCTTTCAAGGCAGGTGAGATGTGGTCTCGCGGTTTGATATGCAAGAGTAGTCTGGCTGCCGAGTTCTGAATCCGTTGTAGTCTTTTCATGGTCGTTAAAGGTGATCCGTGGTAGAGGCTATTGGCATAATCGAGTTTGGACAGAACAAGGGAGATGGTAGCTTGGACCTTGTGTGGAAATCCCAAATGAGGGAAAATTCGTCGCAGCGTTTTTATAGTGACAAAGCTTGATTTTGCTAGTTTGTCCACTTGGGCATTCATCGACAGCTTGGAGTCCATGGTTATTCCGAGGTTTCTTACTTCCTTCGATAATTTAGGTGGTGATCCCAGTTCATCAGGCCAGTGGGCAAGCGGGTCGTAATGTTTCCAATCGCCACACGTGAGTATTTCCGTTTTTGAAGCATTCAATTTGAGATGGCTCCAAGTCATCCACTGATCCACGGCTCTGAGACAACTGAAAATTGGGCATTTTTCAATGTCTTTGGGGCATTCCAGTTGAAGGAGTATTTGCGTGTCATCTGCATAGTTATAGCACGTGAGGTGAAATTGATTGATCAGTACTGGTAATGACTTCATGTAGATGTTGAAAAGCATGGGCAAGATGATAGAACCTTGAGGGACCCCAGCTTTTGTGGAGTATGGTTTGGACGAGAAAGGTTCCGATGTTTCAGCCTCTATCCTGGATTTCGGTGAGACTGACTCTGAGGCTGTTTGGCCTCATGGCCTCCTGCATCCTGTTGGTAAAGCATGCCAGGTGGCGTATGCAGGCTCTGCAGTGGGACTTGAAGTTCCAGTGGGCACAGCATCGGGGAAATCTCACAGATGTGGTTCAAATCTCGGAAGGAACTGCCAAAGATCTGCAGTGGTGGTTGACAAACCGCGATTGGGTCAACGGCAGACCCCTCTCCCTTCCCCAAGCAGATCACAGTTGTGACAGATGCGTCACTTTTGGGATGGGACAGCCATCTGGGAGAGGTGGTGATCATCGCACACTGGACTCCGGCGGAGTCGGGGCTCCACATCAATTTGTTGGAGCTCCGAGCCATTCGATTGGCATTGAAAGCTTTTCTTGCCTCTGTCAAGGGGAAGTTAGTGCAGGTGTTAACGGTCAACTCCACCGCCATGTGGTACTGCAACAAGTAGGGCGTAGTAGGGGTGGGGTCGTGGACACTTTGTTGAGAGGCCCTGCGTCTCTGGACATGGCTGTGACAGCAGGGTATAACCCTGGTAGTTCAACACCTGGCAGGTTCTCTGAATGCCAGGGCGACCAAACTCAGCCATCGATGCCTAGTGCATCACGAATGACGTCTCCAGTCGGAGGTGGCGCATGGTCTCTTTCAGCAGTGGGGATAACCTTGATTAGATTTGTTTGCCACAGAAGAGAACGCGCAGTGTCAGCAATACCGCCTGCTGGAGTTTCCAAGGGGGCTAACGGTCGCCTACGCCTTTCGTCGCGAGTGGAGCTCAGGCCTGCTGTACGCCTTTCCGCCCATACCACTCCTGCCCAGGGTTCTGAAGAAGATCAGGAGCTACCGGGCCCCAAGTCATCCTTGTGGCTCCGGACTGGGCGAGGAGAGTCTGGTATCTGAAGATGAGCATCGATCCTCCCATCAGGCTGCCCCTTCGAGAGGACCTTCCGTCGCAGCAGCAGGGGAAGGTCCTCCGTCAGAACCCCTCAACTCTGCGCCTCCATGCCTGGAGATTGAGCGGCAGTTGATGGCCTTTGACCTTCCTCCCGAAGTATGTAACATTATGTTCGAGGCATGTGAGCTGTAGATCACATGCTTTGCATAAGTCTGCCATCTAGTGTTGGGTCCGGATGTTTGCACTTTGTTATTGTTCGGAGAAGTCTTTTCCAGTCACGCGATAGGTGACTCCTCCTTTCGGTGATAGTGCGCATGGGCATCGACTCCATTGTTAGATTGTTTTTTTCCGCCATCGGGTTCGGACGTGAATTGCTGCGCTCCGGTTCGACACCGTTCTCGGGTTCCCCTCGGTGCGGAATCCACTACCCTCGACGGTATTGTTTCTCGATCGCGTATTCCTGCTTTCGCGTATCGTATCCTTTTCGAAAATTTTGATCGGAAAGTCTCATGCAAGGCCCTTAGGCCTAGCCGCGTTGACCGACTTCGCAGTCGATGGAACAGACTCCATTCCAATTCTGCCCCGGCTGCCACACTAAGAACCCCCGCACAGATCTACACGATGTGTGCAATTTGTGTTTATCACCCGAACACGAAGAGAACTGCGAAGCCTGCCGATCGTTCCGATCGAAGAAGACGCTGTGTGACCGTCAGGCTCGACGTCACGAAATGTACAAGCAACACAGAGACTCCGCTTCCGATCTCCACGGAGAAGATGTCGACCAAGAGATCTTCGAAGCACAGGGAGCCGAGGCAGAGGTGGAAGAACACGTCTACGTGTCAGAGGAAGACTCCGACATCGAGGAAGACATCACGCCCGGTCAGCGTACCGTGAGTAAAGATACTCCTCTGCCCCAAAAAGTACCCTTTAAAAAGGCTTCGGTCCCTCCTCTGCCTTCGGGCCAAGGTCGGCACCAAAACACATAACAAAGCCTTCCGGCTCGGGACCGAGTCGACCTCCTTCGGGGATTGAACCAAAAACGTTGTCACCGAAAGACAAGCCAACTGACTCTTCGGCACTGAAACATACTTCGGAACTAAAATCCTTGGCGCCGAAATCCTCAGCACCAAAATCTTTTGCGCTGAAAATTCTGGCCCAAGAGAGAAAACTGCTCCTCCTCCATCCAACGAGGCTTGTTTGGATATTCTCCCTGCCAACACTTGAGCCCAAACAAAAAGAACTTGTTATTAACCCTAAAACTGGACACCTTTACGCAAAGCTGCCAGGGAAAAGAAAGCCAGAATTCGAGGACTCTTATCATATCCCTCTGAAAAGAAAGAATATGGTTACTAATACTTCTCCTCCTCCTCTTTCACCTTCACATTCTCCACCTATAGATCCTAATTTACTGATAACACCCACAAATTCCCCTCAGCCACACTCTCCAGATCAGCACGATGATGGGGATCAAAATGGAGACACACATGGGGATGTACCACAAGATAATGCTCCAGACCCATGTGTTGATTAGAACACTGACCCCATTAATGATAATGACCCAGACCTATACCCATCTAAGCCTTCTCCTCCAGATGATAATGTGGGGTTTATTGAATTGCTTAATAGATCTGCACAGTACCATGGAGTACAACTCCATAAGGAGCCTCTTGAGGAGGATTTTTTATTTGAGACACTTAAGTGCATCACAAAAGACTACGCATACACTACTTATGCTCAAAGGTATGTTAAAACATGCAGATGAGGTATTCAAAAATCCAATGCGAGCTAGGATTCTTACACCTAGGGTTGACAAAAAGTACAAACCTGCACCTACAGACCCTATTTACATCAGGGGTCAGGTTCCATTAGATTCTTTGGTGGTATCTAATGCTCGGAAACAACTTAATTCTCAAACAACAGGGGACGCCCCGCCACCTGATAAAAAAAATCTAAATCAATAGATGCCTCAGGCAAAAGAGTAGCAGCGCAAGCAGCCAATCATTGGCGCATAGCTAACACACAAGCACTCTTAGCAAGATATGACAAAGCTCATTATGATGAGCTAGAGCAACGTATACAACATCTGCCTGATAAGTATAAAGCCAAAGCTCATGACCTCATCCAAGAAGGGAAGCTTATTTCCAACACTTCAATTAGGTGTGCTCCAGATGCAGCAGATACTGCTTCACGTGGTATTAACACCAGCGTACTTCTCAGACACCACGCTTGGCTTAGAGTATCAGGTTTTAAGCCAGAGGTCCAAGCATCCATCTTAAATTTACCATTTGATAAGGAGCATTTATTTGGTTCTGCAGTGGATACTTCATTAGAAAAAATGAAGAAAGATACCGAGGTAGCCAAATCAATGGGAGCACTGCAAACACCATCCAACCGTGGTTCATTTCGCCGCTCCTTTTACAGGGGAGGCTCAAAGACCATGCCTACAGACGGACCCTCTACCTCATATAGAGGCAATAGTCAATCACCCTCTACAAGAGGTTATTTTCGAGGTGGATTTCGTGGAAACAATGGCAGAGGAAGAGGGAAAGGTAATACACCCCGTACTTCCACAGCCGCAAATAAACAGTGACTTGTTTCCTCTTCCCCCCGATCATTCAACACCTGTCGGGGGACGTCTTACTCAATTTCTCCCAGTCTGGAATACCATCACATCAGACAAATGGGTTTTGCAAATTATTCAATCTGGTTATTGCCTGGAGCTTACCAGCAACCCTCCAAACATTCCACCACGAAAACACAAACTATCTCCAGAACATATACACCTACTCAAACAAGAGGTTCAATCTCTCCTGGAAAGGGGAGCTATAGAGCCCGTCCCACTACAATTTCAGGGGACAGGGGTATACTCTCTTTACTTTCTCATTCCCAAAAAGGATGGTTCTCTCAGCTCTATATTAGACCTCAGAGAATTAAACCTATATATAATCAGATCACTTCCATATGGTCACTCTTCAACAGGTACTTCCTTTATTACAACAAGGCGACTTTGTGGCCACTCTGGACTTAAGGGACGCGTATTTCCATATTCCAATACATCCCACTCATCGCAAATACCTCAGATTTGTAATAGCGGGACAACATTACCAATTAAAAGTTCTCCCATTCAGAGTCGCCACTGCTCCCAAAGGTTTCACAAAAAGTCTGGCAGTAGTGGCTGCACATCTAAGAAGACAACATGTGCACGTTTTCCGATATTTAGACGACTGGCTCATCAAAGCCAACACTCTCAGGAAGTGCCTACAGCACACTCAAGCAACAATACACTTACTGCACGACCTAGGATTCACAGTGAATCTGCTTAAATCCCATCTTCAACCTTCCAACATTCAAACGTATTTGGGAGCTACCTTAGACACACAAAAAGCTCTAGCCTGTCCCAATCCAGCCAGAATTCACAATATTCAGACTCTGGTTTACAAATTTCAACCCAACCACTCATTACCAGCTCGAGTATTCATGCAGGTTCTAGGAATGATGGCATCTTGCATTATGATAGTTCCTTATGCAAGACTTCAAATGCGTCCCCTTCAGGAATGCTTAGCACGTCAATCAAATCAGTCTCAAGGTCGATTAACAGATCTAGTGTTGGTGGACAGCCGTACTCATCGCTCTCTGCAGTGGTGGAATCCACAGAACCTTTCCAAGGGGCGGCCTTTCATTGACCCAGATCCACAGATAGTGCTAACAGACGCATCACTCAATGGTTGGGGAGCTCATCTCCAAATTCACACAATTCAGGGATTGTGGAGTCAAAAGGAAAAGCAATTCCACATAAATCATCTAGAGCTGCTAGCAGTCTTTCTAGCGCTCAAAGCCTTTCAAACTCACTGTGTAGGCAAAGCTGTCCTGATACGCACAGACAACATTACAGCCTTGTTTTACATACAGAAACCGGGAGGGACACACTCACTCAAACTATCACACCGTGCACAGGACATTTGGAGGTGGGCCATACATCAAAAAATGTATCTCCTAGCGGAACACTTCCCAGGAGTGAACAATCAGATTGCAGATCTACTCAGCAGACAGAGACAACAAATCCACGAGTGGGAACTTCACCCTCAAGTTCTCCTCCCTTTCTTCCAGATGTGGGGCTTCCCAAACATAGATCTGTTCGCCACACACCAAAACGCAAAATGCCCAAACTTCGCCTCCTGGTATCCACACCCATTATCCAAAGGCAGTGCTCTATGGATGAACTGGTCAGGGATATTTGCTTACGCTTTTTCACCTCTCCCACTCATTCCCCTAGTGGTTCGGAAGCTCAGGCAAACATCCCTCACACTAATCCTGGTAGCTACCACATGGGCCCGTCAACCATGGTTCACTACCCTGTTGGAACTCTCAGTAGTTCCTCATCAAAAACTACATCTCACATCCAGTCTCCTCACGCAGAGCCATGGAGAGATGAGACATCCAGATCCCAAGCCTCTCAACCTTGCGATCTGGCACCTGAAATCATAGAGTTTGGCTATCTGAATCTTCCACCAGACTGTATGAATATCATTAAAGAGGCCAGAAGACCTACCACAAGAGCTTGTTAGTTTGGCTATCTGAATCTTCCACCAGACTGTATGAATATCATTAAAGAGGCCAGAAGACCTACCACAAGAGCTTGTTATGCAGCAAAATGGAAGCGGTTTGTTATTTATTGCAATAACAACCATATTAGTTCGCTTGATGCTTCAGTTCAAAATATCATTTGCTATTTACTACATTTACAACGTTCAAATTTAGCGTACACATCTATACGTTTACATCGTGCTGCAATAGCCGCTTATCTTCAAAATAGACAACATATGTCCCTTTTCAGGGTGCCAGTTATTAAAGCTTTCATGGAAGGACTCAAGAGTTATTCCTCCAAGACTTCCACCGGCCCCAGTGTGGAATCTTAATATTGTCCTTACCAGGTTAGCTGGTCCACCCTTCGAGCCATTGCGTAAATGTGAACTGCAATTTCTCACTTGGAAAGTTGCTTTCCTCATTGCTATCACTTCACTGAGAAGAGTGGGTGAGCTTCAGGCATTAACCATAGAAGAACCATTTTTACAAGTACACCAAAACAAAATGGTTCTTCGCACTAACCCTAAATTTCTACCTAAAGTAGTTTCTGCTTTTCACATCAATCAATCTGTTGAGTTGCCTGTGTTCTTTCCTCAACCAGATTCTGTGGCAGAACGTGCTCTACACACCTTAGATGTTAAAAGAGCATTACTCTATTACATAGAAAGGACAAAACCTTTTCGTAAGACTAAACAGCTCTTTGTCGCTTTTGCTCCACCACACAAAGGCAATCCCTTTTCTTAATCAGGAATTGCACGATGGATAGTCAAATGCATTCAAACTTGCTATGCAAAAGCAAAAAGAACTCTACCAATTCCCCCTAGGGCGCATTCCACTCGCAAACTAGGGGCTTCTATGGCTTTCCTAGGAAATATTCCCATAGCCGAAATATGTAAAGCTGCAACGTGGTCTACACCACACACATTTACAAAACACTATTGTGTGGATGTGCTAGCTAGGCAACAAGCTAATGTAGGCCAGGCACTTTTACGTACACTTTTTCAAACATCTGCAACAGCTACAGGTTAGCCACCGCTTTGGGAGATTACTGCTGTATAGTTTATGCAAAGCATGTGATCTACAGCTCACATGCCTCGAACGGAAAATGCTACTTACCCAGTATGCATCTGTTCTTTGCATGTAGAGCTGTAGATTCACATGCGCCCACCCACCTCCCCGGATACCTGTACCTGTTCCAGTACTGTCTTACTTAGATACAAACACATGGACATCTCTATTCTACTCTTAATAACTCCATTCTCACCCTCTGCGGGAAAACAATCTAACAATGGAGTCGATGCCCATGCGCACTATCGCTGAAAGGAGAAGTCCCCTACCTCGTGACTGGAAAAGACTTCTTCGAACAAAAACAAAGTGCAAATATCCGGACTCAACACTAAATGGCAGACTTATGCAAAGCATGTGAATCTACAGCTCTACATGCCAAGAACAGATGCATACTGGGTAAGTAGCATTTTCCTTTGGCGCCAGGCGGCCCTCCACTAAGACGGTATATGCCTGCCGTTGTCAGAAATTTGTATTCTACTGTACAGAAAGGTCTATTGACCCTCTTTCTGCTTCTCTTTCCACTGTTCTTTTATTCATTTTAACCCTTGCCCAACAGGGCTCTACTTTAGGAACTCTCAAGGGTTATATTTCTGCTCTGTCTGCTTTTCTGCGGCTGCCAGACCAGCCCTCTCTTTAGGTCTCCAATTGTACATTGGTTTCGAAAAGGGCTGGCTCACTTGTTTCCACAAACGCCCTTTGTTGTGCCGCAGTGGGACCTTAATTTGGTCCTCACTTATCTTATTTGTGTTCCCATCGAGCTGTTGCACAACTGTCCCCTCTGGCTGCTTACCATCAAGACAGCCTAGTGACGATTACATCTGCCCGGAGGGTGAGTGAGTTGCAGGAATTATCGTGCATGCCTCCCTACATTGTCTTTTCTGGACAAAGTGGTGCTTCGCACCCGTGCTTTATTCTAGCCAGAGGTTGTGACCCCATTCCATCTGGGTCAATCCATCACGCTGCCCACCTTCTTTGCTCCCCCGCATCCCTCTAAGGAAGAGAAGCGTCTCCACCCTCTGGACCCAAAAAGAGTGTTATCATTCTACCTTGACCACACAAAAGAGTTTCGGGTGGACGCCCAACTCTTTGTGGGGTACGAGCAGTGCAGAAAAGGACCATCTCTCACTGGGTCGTTCTGTGCATTAAGATCTGCTATGCCCTGGCTAAGAAGCAGTCATCTGAGGGAATAAGGGCCCATTCCACCAGGGGAAAGGTTGCGACTACGGCCTTGGCGCGGGGTGTCCCAGTTCTGGATATCTGTCAGGCAGCAACCTGGGCATCTTTGCACACGTTTACCAAGCACTACTGCCTGGACAGTCAGGTTGGCAGGGACGGGCATTTTGCCAGTTCGGTCCTACAGCACTTCCTAGTTTGAGGTATTGGTCCTCACATGCCGCCACAGTTACTTATTGGCTCTGTGCTTCTGGCGTGGAAAAAACGAAAAGTACTGACGTCCGCATGGCTGGGTGCCGCCTATATAGGTACTGCAACGTCATAGCCAACGCTACCGAAACTGACGACGTCAAGCGGAGCCGAATGTAACCACCCAAAGGCGCACCCAAGGGGTATTGCTCAGCAAAAGTTTCCGGATCCAGCCTAACGCCTTGGAAATTCAAAGGTACGGAATCTGCAGCTAGATAGCGTCTCTACCAGATAATGCGTTACCGAAGGTAAGTAATTTGTTCGATAGCAGATAGTGTAAAAGAGCCCGTGCTTCGCAGACAGTATAAAAGAGCCCCGTCTCTGCAGATAGTGTGAAAGGCCCAGCTTTCTGCAGATAGTGTGGAAGAGCTCATGCTCTGCAAATAGCGTAAAGGAGCCAGTGCTTCACGCCAGTATAAAAGAGCCCGTGCTTCACAGCCAGTATAAAAGAGCCCTGTCTCTGCAGATAGTGTGAAAGAGCCCCGTCTTTGCAGATAGGGTGATAGACCCTGCTCTCTGCAGATAGTGTAAATGTGGCCATGCTCTGCAGATAGTGTAAAAGAGCCTGTGCTTCACAGCCAGTATAAAAGAGCCCGTCTCTGCAGATAGTGTGAAAGACGCCGCTCTCTGCAGATAGTGTAAAGGTGGCCATGCTATGCAGATAGTGTAAAAGAGCCAGTGCTTCACAGCCAGTATAAAAGAGCCCGTCTCTGCAGATAGTGTGATGACCCCGCTCTCTGCAGATAGTGTAAATGTGGCCATGCTCTGCAGATAGTGTAAAAGAGCCTGTGCTTCACAGCCAGTATAAAAAAGCCCTGTCTCTGCAGATAGTGTGAAAGAGCCCCGTCTTTGCAGATAGGGTGATAGACCCTGCTCTCTGCAGATAGTGTAAATGTGGCCATGCTCTGCAGATAGTGTAAAAGAGCCTGTGCTTCACAGCCAGTATAAAAGAGCCCGTCTCTGCAGATAGTGTGAAAGACGCCGCTCTCTGCAGATAGTGTAAATGTGGCCATGCTCTGCAGATAGCGTAAAAGAGCCCGTGCTTCACAGCCAGTATAAAAGAGCCCGTCTCTGCAGATAGTGTGAAAGACCCTGCTCTCTGCAGATAGTGTAAAAGAGCCGGTGCTTTACAGCCAGTATAAAAGAGCCCAGTCCCTGCAGATAGTGTGAAAGAGCCCCGTCTTTGCAGATAGGGTGATAGACCCTGCTCTCTGCAGATAGTGTAAATGTGGCCATGCTATGCAGATAGTGTAAAAGAGCCCGTGCTTCACAGCCAGTATAAAAGAGCCCGTCTCTGCAGATAGTGTGAAGACCCCGCTCTCTGCAGATAGTGTAAATGTGGCCATGCTCTGCAGATAGTGTAAAAGAGCCTGTGCTTCACAGCCAGTATAAAAGAGCCCTGTCTCTGCAAATAGTGTGAAGGAGCCCCGTCTTTGCAGATAGGGTGATAGACCCTACTCTCTGCAGTGTAAATGTGGCCATGCTCTGCAGATAGTGTGGAAGAGCCCCGTCTCTGCAGATAGGGTGATAGACCCTGCTCTCTGCAGTGTAAATGTGGCCATGTTCTGCAGATGGTACACTGACAAAATATCGACACCCAAAATATCCCCATACAAAAATATCGTGACCAAAATATCGAAGTCAAAAATATCAACATCCTATACTTTCAATGGTAAGTACAAAAATATTGAAAAAAAATCGATGTAATAAATATAGTTGTACAAAATATCGTTTTTTTATATTATATATATAAAATAAATTAATAAATATTAAATATATTAAAGAATAACATGAATTTAAAAAATAAGATTTAATATACATTTTAACAAATATAACTAATAATTTTAATGTATTTTATCATTTTAAAATTATATAAAAATGTAACAAATAAATATATATACATATACCAATACCATAAATTCAATTATAAATAAACATTCTATTATAAACTAAAACATTAAACTATTTAAAAATCTTTAAACTTAAATTTCCCACTCCAGTGAATGTAACAGTAGGGAAAGTGTTGGATAGCGGAGGGGTAAAAATTACTATTCCCACTCCAGTGAGTGCAACAGTAGGGAAAGTGTTGGATAGCGGAGGGATAAAAATTACTATTCCCACTCCAATTAATGCAACAATACGGAGAGTGTTGGATAGCGGAGGGATAAAAATTACTATTTACACTCCAATGAGTGCAACAGTAGGGAAAGTGTTGGATAGCGGAGGGGTTAAAATTACCATTCCATTGAGTGCAACAGTAGGGAAAGTGTTGGATAGCGGAGGGGTAAAATTTACTATTCCCACTCCAGTGAGTGCAACAGTACGAAAAGTGTTGGATAGCGGATGGGTAAAAATTACTATTCCCACTCCAATTAATACAACAGTAGGGAAAGTGTTGGATAGCGGAGGGGTAAAAATTACTATTCCCACTCCAGTCAGTGCAACAGTAGAGAAAGTGTTGGATAGCAAAGAGGTAAAAATTACTATTCCCACTCCAATGAATACAACAGTAGGGAAAGTGTTGGATAGCGGAGGGGTAAAAATCATTATTCCCACTCCAGTCAGTGCAACAGTAGGAAAAGTGTTGGATAGCGGAGGGATAAAATTTACTATTCCCACTCCAGTGAGTGCAACAGTAGGGAAAGTGTTGGATAGCGGAGGGGTAAAAATCATTATTCCCTATCCAGTGAGTGCAACAGTAGGGTAAAGTGTTGGATTGTGGAGGGATAAAATTTACTATTCTCACTCCAGTCATTTCAAAATTAAAAACAAGCAAAATATCAACAAAATAAAAACATTTATTTAAAAAGTAAATAAAAAATATAAATATGTTAAAAATAAAAATATATTTATTCTTAAAAATAAAAAAAACATAATATAATGTTAAGTACATATCACAAATACCTACAAATATTATATTAAATAAAATTAAAATTAAAATTTCAAACAAATAAATGTTTTTATTTAGAAAATATGTATTAACAAAAACATTAATTATTACATAAATTTAGTCTATTTACTTCCTACCCTATAACACCTCACAACACACATCGAAAATAAAAAAATGGATTTGCATAATTAACATAATTAATTATCAATTAAACAAATATTATTAATTAAAAAACAAATTAAAGCACATACAATGTAATTAACTTCCCACTCTTTACACCTATAATCCCCACAACCCACACCTAAAATTAAACTGTAAAAAAATTAATTACACAATTAAAAAACGTTTTCAATTAAATAACTAACAGTATTTAACAACTAATTATAAAGTAAGTAAAATTAATTTACTCCCCACCCTTTACCCCTATAAACCCAAAACCCACACACAAAAAAATTATTAAACAATTTCACTAATTAATTATCAATTAACTAATTAATATTAAATATCAACTAATCATTAATGAATTAAAAATAAATTACTTCCTACCCTTCAGCCCTAAATACCCCACAGCCCATACCTAAAATTAATTACACAATTACCATAATTAATTATCAATTAATTAATATTAATTAACTAATTAATAATTAAAAATACATTACTTCCCCCCCTTTACCCCTATAAACCCCACAACCTGCACCTAAAATTAATTACACAATTACCATAATTAATTGTCAGTTAATTAATATTAATTAACAACTAATTATTAATTAATTAAAATTAAATTACTTCCCACCCTTTACCCCTATAAAACCCACAACCTGCACCTAGAATTTACCCAAAAACGTTAAATACACAATTAACATTATAAAAAAACTCAATTAAAAAAATATTAATAAATAGATTCATAATTATTATAATCAAATTACTTCCCACCCTATCCCCGATAAACCCACAACCCACTACGGAACTAAAAAAGCAACATTTAATTAAAATAAAATTAATAACTACTAAAAATTTAACACATATATCAAAAAACATAAACAATACTTATTAAAAAAGACATCACATACATTTAAAATATGTACTAAAATACATAACACATTAAAAAATCAGTATTTTAAACAACTATATTTTTGCAAACGATATTAATGACTTCTATATTTTTTTAAATCGATGTCTTACCTTAAAGTTGATATTCTTGATCACGATATTCTTGCTGTCGATATTTCTGTGTCACAATATTTAAAACTCAATATTAGAGTAAGTCGACATTTAAAACTCGATATTCTGACTGAATACCTCTGCAGATAGTGTAAATGAACCCGTGCTTCACAGCCAGTATAAAAGAGCCCGTCTCTGCAGATAATGTGAAAGACCCTGCTCTCTCCAGATAGTGTAAATGTGGCCATGCTCTGCAGATAGTGTAAAAGAGCCCATGCTTCACAGCCAGTATAAAAGAGCTCGTCTCTGCAGATAGTGTGAAAGACCCTGCTCTCTCCAGATAGTGTAAATATGGCCATGCTCTGCAGATAGCGTAAAAGAGCCTGTGCTTCACAGCCAGTATAAAAGAGCCCTGTCTCTGCAGATAGTGTGAAAGGCCCCGCTTTCTGCAGATAGTGTGGAAGAGCTCATGCTTCACAGCCAGTGTAAAAGAGCGCCGTCTCTGCAGATAGGGTGATAGACCCTGCTCTCTGCAGATAGTTTAAAGAGCCTGTGCTTCACAGCCTGTGTAAAAGAGCAGCGTCTCTGCAGATAGTGTGAAAGAGCCCTGTCTCTGCAGATAGGGTGATGGACCCCGCTCTCTGCAGGTAGTGTGGAAGAGCTCATGCTCTGTAGATAGTGTAAAAGAGCCCTTGATTCACAGCCTGTGTAAAAGAGCTCCGTCTCTGCAGATGGTGTAAAAGAGCCCCCTCTCTGCAGATAGTGTAAGAGCCCTGTCTCTGCAGATAGGGTGATAGACCCTGCTCTCTGCAGATAGTGTATATGTGGCCATGCTCTGCAGATAGTGTAAAAGAACCCGTGCTTCACAGCCTGTGTAAAAGAGCAGCGTCTCTGCAGATAGTGTGAAAGAGCCGTGTCTCTGCAGATAGGGTGATAGACCCTGCTCTCGGCAGATAGTGTAAATGTGGCCATGCTCTACAGATAGTGTAAAAGAGCCTGTGCTTCACAGCCTGTGTAAAAGAGCAGCGTCTCTGCAGATAGTGTGAAAGAGCCCTGTCTCTGCAGATAGGGTGATAGTCCCCGCTCTCTGCAGGTAGTGTGGAAGAGCTCATGCTCTGTAGATTGTGTAAAAGAGCCCTTGATTCACAGCCTGTGTAAAAGAGCTCCGTCCCTGCAGATGGTGTAAAAGACCCCCTCTCTGCAGATACAGTGAAAGACTCTGCTCTCTGCAGATAGTGTGAAAAAACCCATTCTCTGCAGATAGTGTAAACAAGGCCATGCTCTGCAGATAGCGTAAAAGAACCCATGCTCTACAGATGTTGTAAATACGGTTGTGCCTGCAGACAGTAGAAAAGGGGCAGTGCTCTTTCGACAGTGACCTGCCTCTGCAGACAGTACAATAAGGAACATTCGGCATCAAGTGTTACTTACAACTTGCTGTGCAGTGGCTCTAAAGGTTCAGCAGACAATATGAACGAAGCAGTGTAAGAGGCCAGGCATGCACTTAGTATGAAGAGAGCAGGCTCCCTCCACCAGCCATCTGCAGTGTGTCTGAGGCTCGGTCCTGAAGACAGTGTAGTGTAACAGAGCCAGGCTCTGAACACACTCTAAACCAGGCTGGGTTCTGAACACTGTATAAATGAGACCAGGCTCTGAACACAGTGTAAACCAGGCCAGGTTCTGAACCCAGTGTAAACCAGGCCGCATTCTGAACACTATAAATGAGACCAGGCTCTAAACACAGTGTAGACGGGGCCAGGCGGGGGGGGGGGGGGGGAATAAGGCAATGCTCTAAACGCAATGTAAACGGGGCCAGGCTCAAGGTAAACGGGCCAGGCACTAAACCGAGACCAGTTCTCAGAGTAAACAAGGTCAGGCTCTAAACACAGTGTTAACGAGGAAAGGTTCTGAACACAGTGTAAACAAGGGCAAGCTCTGACTGCAGTATAAACAAGACCAGGCTCTAAACTCAGTGTAAACCAGGCCGGGTTCTGAACACAGTGTAAACAAGGGCAAGCTCTGACTACAGAATAAACGAGGCCAGGCTCTAAACGCAGTGTAAACCAGGCCGGGTTCTGAACACCGTATACACGAGGCCAGGCTCTGAACACAGTGTAAACCAGTCCGGGTTCTGAACACCGTATAAATGAGACAAGGCTCTAAACACAGTGTAGACGGGGCCAGGCGGGGGGGTAAATAAGGCCATGCTCTAAACGCAGTGTAAACGGGGCCAGGCTCAAGGTAAACCGGGCCAGGCTCTAAACCGAGACCAGGGTCAGAGTAAACAAGGTCAGGCTCTAAACACAGTGTTAACGAGGAAAGGCTCTGAACACAGTGTAAAAGAGGCCAGGCTCCGAAAACAGTGTAAACCAGGCCAAGTTCTGAACACTGTATAAACGAGACCAGGGTCTGAACACAGTGTAAACCATGCCCGGTTCTGAACACAGTGTGAACCAGGCCGGGTTCTGAATAGCGTATAAACAAGACCAGGCTCTGAACACAGTGTAAACCAGGCCGGGTTCTGAACACCGTATAAATGTGACCATGCTCTAAACACAGTGTAGACGGGGCCAGGCGGGTGGTAAATAAGACCATGCTCTAAACGCAATGTAAACGGGGCCAGGCTCAAGGTAAACGGGGCCAGGTACTAAACCGAGACCAGGCTCAGAGTAAACCAGGTCAGACACTAAAACACAGTGTTAACGAGGAAAGGCTCTGAACACAGTGTAAACCAGGCCAGGCTCTGAACACCGTATAAACGAGGCCAGGCTCTGAACACAGTGTAAACCAGGCCAGGCTCCGAACACAGTGTAAACAAGGGCAAGCTCTGACTGCATTATAAACAAGGCAAGGCTCTAAACACAGTGTAAGCTAGGCCGGGTTCTGAACAGCGTATAAACAATACCAGGCTCTGAACACAGTGTAAACCAGGCCAGGCTCCGAACACAGTGTAAACGAGGGCAAGCTCTGACTGCAGTATAAACAAGGCCAGGCTCTAAACACAGTGTAAACCAGGCCGGGTTCTGACCACCCTATAAATAAGACCATGCTCTAAACGCAATGTAAACGGGGCCAGGCTCGAGGTAAACCGGGCCAGACACTAAACCGAGAACAGGCTCAGAGTAAACAAGGTCAGGCTGTAAACACAGTGTTAACGAGGAAAGGCTCTGAACACAGTGTAAACAAGGGCAAGCTCTGACTGCAGTTTAAACAAGGCCAGGCTCTAAACGCAGTGTAAAGAAAGGCAGGCTCTCCTGACAGTGTAAAACATGCTGTGCTCTGAACACAGTGTAAACAAAGCCATGCCCTGAACACAGCGTGAAAGAAGCCAGGCTCTAAATACATTATAAAAGGGCTCCGGGTCAGCCGATGGTGTAAAATCTCATGCTGTGAAGAGCGTGTTTAAGATGCCAGGCACTGTAGGGAGTGCACAGTAGAACAGATTACTGCAGCATGTGTCATATAGACCTGTTCAGGCCGCCTGAGCAGAAACCTGCTGAACTAGATTGCCAGTCTGGTTCTGATTGGCTTACAGAGTTAAAGCTGTGTTGCAATGTTTGTATAACTATTAACTTGTCATGCAAGTTAAGCTCTGCAAATTGAAAGAGACAACAAGAGCCTGCCTGGAGAAGGGAAGGGTAGCAGTATGAAAGAGGCAGAGAAAAGGAAATAAATTGGTAAAGATCTGGGAAGAAGATTACAGTGGACCCAGAAAATAAAGGGGTAGCAATAATAAGGGGAGTTAGGCAGAGATTGTCAGAAGCCAGAGAAGAGACAACAATGGCATGTGAAGAGATTGAATAAACTAGCGAGGGACACACACAGGTAGCGTAAATAACGTGAGTAAAGGAAAGAAGCACAAATAGAAAATTACTAGTCCCCTGAAAAGGACTCGACACCTGAAGACGGTTTACTCCTTGCAGCGCACCTCATCAATATGATGGATAGAGAGTGGGACAACCTGAATGTGCAAGGCCGAGACACTTGGAGCAGCGGAGGAAGAAGGGAGAGTTCCCTACCTGAGGACCTAGTTGTCCATCACGCATAACTAGGTTCATATTCAAAATCTTTTCAGGAAGCTCCGTTGTCAGAGCAACTATTTTCACAAGTTTCATTAAATAAAAGTGAGGAACACAAATACAAATTTGCTTAAAAAAAATCGAAGAGTGTTTTTCTTTTGGGGGATTCATTAACACATTCAGGCACTGGTCCCGGAAAAAAGTTCTCTGTCCCTTGAAAGCTGACAGCCAGGCACTTTCCACAATACTCTTCTGGAGCATTTTCATTGTTCCATCTGAACTACGAAATACACCCGACTGCTCTGATTGCAGCTGAGAAAGAGAAAGGAAGATGCCTGCCTTTGGGTTAAATTAACCTCAAGTAATGTTCTCAGGAACCTGCCCCCATTGGTTTTATTCCCAGAAGTCCCAGCTCAGGTTATCTAATGTGGATGTTCTGTATTCTCAGAAGATAACTTACTGACATGTACAGGTGGTACCTGGGACCTCAGGGATTGATTCTGAATTAAACTGTGTGTTTGAGTATTATATGTGACCTGTGCAGAATGTTTTGTCCTGTTTACCAGTTTTTGCCTGCTGGGAACTGCTTAAAGAAATAATTTTTATTCTTATAGTTCTGACTATTTCTACTTATTGCATATGCACTTTAGTGTCATAGTGTTTCTTTGTCTCTTTCTTTTCCCTGAATTGAACAGCCTTGTTTTTTCCTTCCGGAGACATAACTTGGAGAAGCATTATTTTTTTCCCTTTTTCTTCCCTCCGCCATCTTGGGAGAAGTCGGTGACTTCGGGAAGTTCTAACAGCGCTCTAGTCCTTGTATAGGGATCAACATATAAGCACTGATGCTGCGCTTTTACCCCTTCACTGATTTTAAATGCAACTGTGTGTTTGGGGGTGCATATAATCACAGATGCTGCACGTTCCTTTTGGACCTCTTCCCCTTTTGGAATTGGGGTGGCAGCTTCAGGGACCACTGCCTGCGCTCACTGAAATTTTCCAACACGGAAACTTTTTTTTTAAGCAGCTTATTTTGGAAAGCAGTCAGGGGTATGTGGTCTGCATTCACCACACACCACCATCCCTGTGATTGTACTCAATCACAGGGGGTTGAAAATTGCGACCGGACTCATTATTATTAATTAAGTAGGTTGTTATGCGACCCCCCATACAACTCTTTATTTTGTGAATTACCTATTTGTACATAGATTGGTTCGCAAAATCAGGTTACATTCGCAATAACTGCTTCTTGTGAAATTAATCTTTGCCTTCCGCTGCAAACCGACCTAACAGTCAAGAAACCATCTCCACTCCCACAAACTTTTCAAACTACCCACAATGCTGTAACACATTACTATCATATACATCTGTAAGCAACACCCAGCACTCAAAACACCGCCACCATAAACTTGTGATTCAAAGCATGGATTCCGTAACATTCTGTTGTACCACAAACCAGTGCTCCTCCACCCATCTCTTCATTCAGCACAACTGCTGTGTCGCCAAAGCTCAACAAGTTGACATCCTTGAAATCATCATCTATTAATATCTAGACCAATGTCGCTTCACCGAAATGGGCGTAGAGTGCAGTGGTGTACAATGTATTGGTTTTGAACATTCCGTGTTCAATACAGAACTTCCACCTGATTGTACTATGATGCTTTCCGCCTGTCCGTACGCAGCGGGAACTGGACTTGCTGGATCCTATAAATGCAGAATAAAATGTTTCAAAATAGTCTTTATTACAGAACATCTTGGACTGGCTGGCGGGTCCAGCCCAGGCTACACCCTCCACTATGGAAAAGTGGTTATGGGGTCGTTGCTGCCTCCACCCAAAAACCACATCAGTTGACTGTAGTTGAAATGAAGCCTCAGGACATGAATGATAAGGCAGAATAGTATTCATAAGAGTAGGGAAAACCTATTTAAGACAGATGTTATGATGGTAAGCGTGAAGCTATTGCTAACAATTCTGCTTCTTTTAAGCAAACAATCGCACAAGGAAGTCCTGGGTGCAGTTTGACATCTCTCCATCGCAGGAGCATGCAAAGCATTCCCAGTGTCTTGAAAAAGAGCATTGTCATGTAGAGGGTTCAGTCCATGCACATAATGCTTCCTCTTTATCTCATCTCCCCAGCTGCAGGAGAGTTACAGTGCAGCCAAAGGTTCTTACAGAAAATGCCTCCTTTGCATTCAGGTTCGAAACAGTTCATTGTAATTAATTTCTAAATGTCCAATGCCACAGGAGCATTGTACATATGAATTAGATATGACTTCCTAATGTAAAAGTTTTTACATCAGTCCACATTTGAGAACTACTGTTTTTGCTTTTCCAGTCATCACATTTCGAGTCTATCAAAAAGTGCTTTACTGATCATCCCAAGGCCAAAACTTCCTACTCTTCCACAAATGCACCGCCTGCTTCAAAAATCAGCATTAGTTAACAGTTTCCTGCTTCAGGCTGCCAGAACATTTGACAAGAATTGTATTGGGAGCAGCAATGGAAGTGGCAAGTGATGTGTTGCAGAAAAAGCAAGAGCTAAGGCATGAATTGAGGTCAAGGGGGCTATGGCATGTTTGGGCAGTCAATGGGCAAACTGATATACACATATATCTCATAGAGATTTATTGCTAGCCCCCAGATCAGTCCTTTCTGGATACAGAAGTCAGTGATTTTTCTGTTGAGGTACTCTAAATTTGCCAGGACTCTTACTGAGAAAGGTTCTTCTACTGGCCTTCAACCCTTCTCAGTATAAGTCCTGTGCGCATACTAAAACCTCAATCTCAACTACGCATTCACTCATGCTTCCTATCGTCATCTGCCCTCTGTCAACTGATGTTAGGGCATATGCAGATTTACCCATATATAGTGCGTTTGCAATCTCTCATACTATCGCTCCAAAATATATGTTCGAGGCATGTGAGCTGTAGATCACATGCTTTGTATACTCCTTCCATCTAGTGTTGAGTCCGGATGTTTGCAAGTTGTTTTTCTTCAAAGAAGTCTTTCCAGCCACGAGGTAAGGTGACTCCTCCTTCTGGTGATAGTGTGCATGGCCATCGACTCCATTGTTAGATTGTTTTTTCCCGCCATCTGGTTCGGACGTGTATTGCTGCGCTCCGGTTCGAAACAGTTCTTCGGGTCCCCCTCGGTGCGCAATCCACTCTACCCACGTCGGTATTGTTTTCGAACACGTTCCCACTTCTCCGCGTATTTATCCGTCGAGGTAAACCTCAATTTTGATCGGAAACCTTCGGGAAGGCCGTCCGGCCTAACCGCGTCGGTCCACCTCGCAGTCGATGGAACGGACTCCATTCAAATTCTGTCCTCAGTGCCACGTGAAGTATCCGTGCACCGACTCACACGAAGTGTGTAACTTGTGCTTGTCTCTAGAGCACAACGAACAGGACTGTGACACGTGTAAATCTTTCCGATCGAAGAAAACGCTCCGTGATCGTCGGGCTCGATGTCGCGAAATGCAGACTCAAAACGTCGAATACACGCCGGATATCCTCGGTGAAGGATCCGGGCATGAATTCGACGCACAAGGGGCCGAGGAAGAACAAGAAGAACTTGTGTCTATTCCGGAATCGGACTCCGAGATGGAAGAAGACTTGCCACAAGGTCAACGTCCAGTGAGTACCAAACACCCCTTGCCCCAAACTCCACACCAACCCAAGCAAAAGGCTTCGGTTCCACCCCTGCTTTCTGGCCACGGCCGACACCGAGAAGATGTTTATGACGCCCTGCCTTCCGGCTCGGCACCGAAACACGTCACTAAGCATTCCGGCTCGGGATCGAGTCGGCCAAAGGCAGGCACCGAGCCGAAACCTTCAGGCTCAAAGCCGAAAACCGATTCGGAGCCAAAATCATTGACACCGAAATCAAAGACGGCTTCGGAACCAAAATCTTCCGCGCTGAAAAGTCTCTCAATCCCGACGCCCAAACCAAAAAATGTTCTTCCGAAGACGCAGAATCCGATTTTTGACGTCCCACCACAAAAATCAGACCCGAAACAAAAGGAACTTTATATAAATCCACATACAGGACATGTCCTTTCTAAACTGCCTCAGAAACGCAAACCTGAATCAGAAGACACACTTTATCATATTACTTTGAAGAGGAAGAATGTTGGTACTAAACCCTCTCCTCCTCCTCCTTCACCACCTTCCCCTACACCACCATCTCCACCATTGGAGCATTTACTCATTACACCAGCTAACTCTCCACCACCACCACCTGATGATAACGGAGATGGGGGGGACAACATTTTACCAATAGACCCCTGGAAGGATTACAACACTGATTCACCCACAGATAATGACCCAGATCTTTACCCTGCAAAGCCTTCCCCTTCTGATGATAATGTGGGATATCTAGAATTACTAGCTAGAGCAGCAGAATATCATGGAGTACAGTTACCCAAGGAATCTCTGGAGGAAGATTTCTTATTTGAAACACTCCGTAACACACAAAGGCCTAGCCAGACTCTACCCATGCTCAAAGGTATGATGAGACATGCCGATGATATTTTTAAAGACCCCGTGCGTGCTCGTATTCTCACACCCAGAACAGACAAAAAATATAAGCCTGCTCCATCAGATCCAGCTTTTATTAAAGGGCAGTTACCGCTAGACTCTTTTGTTGTTTCTAATGCCAGTAAACGGGCCAATTCACAAACTACAGGGGGCGCTCCCCCTCCAGACAAAGAGTCAAAACTGTTAGACGCCTCTGGTAAAAGAGTAGCCACCCAAGCAGCAAATCATTGGCGCATTGCCAACACCCAGGCCCTACTAGCCAGGTATGATAGGGCACACTGGGACGAAATGCAGCAACTGCTCCAATATCTTCCAGATGAGCAGAAAGCAAAAGCTCAAGATTTAGTGCAGGAAGGGAAGCTCATCTCTAATTCATCAATGAGATGTGCTTTAGATGCTGCGGACACCGCAGCTAGAGAGATCAACACCAGTGTATTATTAAGGAGGCTTGCATGGCTAAGGATTTCTGGTTTCAAGCCTGAAGTCCAACAGTCCATTTTAAACACTCCTTTCGACAAGGAGTATCTCTTCGGGCCTGAAGTAGATAAATCATTAGAAAAAATGAAAAAAGATACAGAAGTAGCCAAGTCCATGGGAGCTCTGCAGTCCCCTTCTAATTGTGGCTCCTTTCGTCGCTTCTTCCATCGTGGAGGGTCAAAAACCATGTCCTTGGATAATTCTGCCTCCTCGTACAAAGGCAACAATCAATATTCCTCTACAAGAGGTTTCTTTAGAAGAGGATACAGAGGTAGTAAAGGTAGGGGCAAAGGTTCAACACCACGTAATTCCCCCTCCCCTAACAAGCAGTGACTTGCCTACACTTCCCCCCGATCATTTAACACCTGTCGGGGGACGTCTTCTACAATTTCTCACCATTTGGCAATCTATCACCCCAGACAAATGGGTATAAGGATTTATCCAATATGGTTATTGCCTAGAGCTTACCAACAGTCCTCCAAACATTCCACCACTCTCACAAAATGTCACCAGAACATTTACACTTACTCAAACAGGAGTTCCAGTTTTTCTTGCTTAAAGGAGCCATAGAGCCTGTACTGTTACAATATCAAGGGTCAGGCGTGTACTCTCTATACTATCTAATTCCCAAAAAGGACGGCTCCTTGAGACCTATTCTGGACACAGAGAGCTAAACCACTACATACTGTCAGAGTATTTCCACATGGTAACACTTCAACAAGTGTTCCCACTTCTACAGCAGGGCGACTTTATGTCTACTCTAGACTTAAAGAACGCATATTTCTACATTCTAATTCATCCCGCTCATCGAAAATACCTCAGATTCATGATTGTGGGTCACCATTACCAATTCAAAGTACTACCGTTTGGAGTCACCACTGCTCCCAGGGTATTTACCAAATGCCTGGCAGTAGTCGCGGCCCATCTGAGAAGACAGAACATCCACGTCTTCCCATACCTGGACGACTGGCTCATCAAACCAGCACTTACCAAATGTGTCTCCAACACACTCAAACCACTATTCACTTACATCACCAACTAGGATTTACAGTGAGTGCGTTGTAGTCTCACCTACAGTCTTCCAACTCACAAACCTGGGAGCCACAATAAATGCTCAAAAAGCTCTGGCCTCTTCCAATACAGCCAGAATTCACAGTATTCAGTCCCTTCTCACTCGGTTTCAACTCAACCAATCATTACCAGCAAGAGTATTCTTGCAATTGCTAAGGATGATGGCGTCTTGCATTGTAATTGTTCCCCACGCAAGACTTAACATGCGTCCTCTTCAAGAATGCTTAGCAAGTCAGTGGAACCAGTCCCATGGTCATTTGACCGATCTAGTGTTGGTAGATGGCCGCACCCATCGCTCTCTGCAGTGGTGGAACCCACAAAATTTATCCAAAGGGCGGCCCTTCTCGACCCTGTTCCACAGACAGTGCTAACAGCAGACGCATCGCTCGCTCACTGGTTGGGGCGCTCACCTACAAAATGACACAATCCAAGGATTATGGAGTCTAAAGTACAAGAGTCTCCATATAAATCACCTAGAGCTACTAGCAGTGTTTCTAGCGCTCTGAGCTTTTCAAACTCACCTCACAGGCAAAGCAGTCCTAGTCCGCACATACAACATGACCGCGATGTACTATATACAGAAACAAGGCGGGACACACTCTCTCCAACTGTCACGCCTAGCACAAGCCATTTGGAAATGGGTTAAACACCACAAAATGTTTCTCCTAGCAGAACATCTTCCTGGAGTAAACAATCAGATTGCAGACCTTCTCAGCAGACGGAGACAGCAAATCCACGAGTGGGAACTTCATCCCCAGATTCTTCTCCCCTACTTTCAGGAATGAGGATTTCCTCACATAGATCTGTTCGCCACGGCTCAAAACGCAAAATGCCCAAGCTTCGCCTCCAGGTTCCCACACCTGCTCTCCAAAGGCAATGCCCTATGGATGAACTGGTCAGGGATACTTACGCTTTTCCACCTCTCCCACTCATTCCGTTGGTAGTTCGGAAGCTCAGACAAACATATCTCAAACTGATTCTCATAGCTCCTACATGGGCACGTCAGCCTTGGTTCACCACTCTGCTCGAGCTCTCAGTTGTTGCACACCAAAAGCTGCATCTCAGCTCCAGTCTCCTCAGTCAGAGCCATGGAGAAATCAGGCATCCAAATCCCAAAGAACTCAACCTAGTGATTTGGCTCCTGAAGTCATAGAGTTTGGTTATTTACAATTACCACCAGACTGTATGAATATCCTTAAAGAGGCTAGAAAGCCTACTACTAGGGCATGTTATGCAGCAAAAGGGAAACAGTTTGTTATCTATTGTAACAATAACAGTATCACTCCTCTTGATGCTTCAGTGCAAAACATCATCTGTTATCTCTTACATTTACAGCAATCTGGACAAGCCTATACATCTATTCAATTGCATCTAGCAACAGTAGCTGCATACTTACAAAACAGTCAACACTTATCTCTATTCAGAGTACCAGTGATTAAAGCCTTTATTGAGGGATTAAAAAGAGTAATACCACCAAGAGTCCCACCTGCACCAGTATGGAACTTAACCATAGTCCTTACTAGGTTAATGGGTCCACCTTTTCAACCAATGCACAGGTGTCAATTACAGTTCCTCTCATGAAAGGTTGCTTTTCTCATTGCAATCACTTCACTAAGGAGAGTTGGTGAACTTCAGGCATTAACTATTCAAGAGCCTTTCTTACAGCTTCACAAAGACAAAGTGGTTCTTCGAACCAATCCCAAATTTCTTCCTTAAGTAGTTTCTACTTTTCAAATCAATCAATCAGTTGAGTTACCTGTGTTCTTTCTCAACCTGATTCTGTAGCAGAACGAGCTCTACACACACTAGATGTTAGAAGAGCTCTACTATATTATGTAGAAAGAACAAAAGAATTTTGCAAGACAAAACAGCTTTTTGTTGCCTTTTCGCCACCACACAAAGACAATCCTATATCTAAATCAGGCATTGCAAGATGGATCGTGAAATGTATCCAGACATGTTATGTGAAAGCGAAAAGAACTTTGATAGTACCGCCTAGAGCGCATTCCACTTGCAAAATAGGGGCTACTATGGCCTTCTAAGGGAATATTCCCCTAGCTGATATCTGTAAGGCAGCAACATGGTCTACACCGCACACATTCACCAAGTACTATTGTGTAGATGTGTTAGCGTGGCAACAAGCTAATGTAGGCAGTACTTAAAAAACTTTTTCAAACAACTGCAACAGCTACAGGTTAGCCACCGCTTTGGGAGTATACTACTGTATATTCTATGCAAAGCATGTGATCTACAGCTCACATGCCTCGAACGGATAATGTTACTTACCCAGTAAGCATCTGTTCTTTGTCATGTAGAGCTGTAGATTCACATGCGCTCACCCGCCTCCCCGGGTACCTATAGTTGTTGCAGTTTCTTAGTTTACATACATATGCATGGACATCTCAATTCTACACTTACTAACTCCATTCTCACCCTCTGCGGGAAAACAGTCTAACAATGGAGTTGATGCCCATGCGCACTATCACCAAAAGGAGGAGTCACCTTACCTTGGGACTGGTAAGACTTCTTCGAAGAAAAACAACTTGCAAACATCCGGACCCAACTCTAGATGGCATGAGTATGCAAAGCATGTGAATCTACAGCTCTACATGCCAAGAACAGATGAGTTTTCAATCGGGTTGAATGTACATTTTCTCTAGGTGGCCTCCTAACGTGGTAGCTATTTGCCTGTCTTTTCAGTCTACCGCAGTATTGTACCACACCAAGGCACACAGCCACTGATACACTAGAATAATACTTTTTGCCAACATTAACAAGATATCCACAAGAAACACATCTCCCTCCATAATCAAAGCACCGTGAGCACCCACTGTCCCTTCAGTGTTATTCCCAATAGCCTTTACCAAAATTATATGTACATCTTGTTAAATAAATGGCAGGAAACATGATTTTCATAGTTAACAACTGTTAAGCAGCAACACTTAATTCATGCATTATCTTATCCACGTGATGCATAAGAAAATCAAAGTCTCCCTGCTGGTGTAATAAAGAACAGCTACATATATTAGTTAAGTGTCTGGGACTGATAAAAAGATGATGCTAGCCTCGGAGCATCCACAATCAAAAATACTAATCCTTCAAGCAGCAGGAGACTCCTAACTATTGTTTCCAAGAAATCCTACCAACTAAATCTTTCTATATGCTTAATGCTGACTTTCACAGTCACTTTGCCAACAAACAGTAGAATTTTCAGTTGAACTGTTGGTGTCTAAGGACAAGTGGCTGAACCAGGAATTTGATTAGGTCATTCAAATAAGTTTTTGACAGGTGGAAATAAAAATGCATTTATGTTTGTAATATAATTATAAATGGCAGCGCAGCAACAAAATTAATAAAGTTTTATGTAATTTGCCATGTTGCACTTCAAAATGAAGTAAAAAAATATCCAGTTTAACAATACTCAGTACGCCGATCTTGGAAAGATGGATTGCTGAATTGGCCTTGCCACGATTCGAACTTGTTGTCTGCAAATCAGTGTATTTCACCAACAAGAGTTTTTATTCACCGAACCATATTACCATAATTAAAAGACTGCAGATTCTTTATGGCTTTGACTTAAGCACTCTGCATGAAGTCACTGCAGTTGGAATCCCACCTAAAAATAAGCTGGATTTGTGGGCTTTTGTAAACGGCAATGAATGGAGAAGAGTAAAAATAAGAAAAACAATTTTCTACTGGAAGTTCAGTAGTGTAAAACAATCATAAGTACTTAGACTGCTGCACTGAGCTCTGAAAGTGGGTATATCAAGGTAAATTTACAGTTAGTTTTACAAAATCTCCCAATAACATCTAATAAATTCCCTTGATTAATCAACTTTAATTAATCTACCCCTATTCAAAACACTAGAGTAAATGCATGCATGAGCTCTCAAGAGCACAAACTTAGCAACCTTCACACAACTAATCGTACTAGGAAAAAGAAGCACATATTACCTATAACAATTGTTCCGGAGTAGCGTGCTACTCGCCTCAGAGCGCTTCAACTCCTCGTCAGGGGTAGTAAGTGCTCTATAAATGCAATTTACAATTTCAAAATCTTTCTGAAAAATTGTCACATGAACTGCAGTGAAGGTACATAGAAAATGCGTGAAAGAACTTTCAATAGTGAATAAAATTCTACAGGATGACCGTACCAACTTTTAAAAAGGCCAGTCCCAAAATTAGGATCATTCATTAAGGTATTATGTTTGCATCATCTTTGGGGCCAGAGAAATAAGAGAAATGGCAGGAGATGGTGGGAACATTAAGACTTCCATATGGCTCCGGGGGGGGGGCGCTAGAGGGCGCAAAGCAAAATGGCCGCTCCGTAGAGCAGCTCCGCCGGCCGAGACACCGATCCGACCAATATCCTGATTATCTGGTGCCATCGACCCCTCAACTGTTGTGGCCAAGAAGCGGAGTGTGGGGGCCAGATTTTGGCGTGCTGTTTCGTCTCGAGAGTGGCGTGTAAGCCGAGACCGAGGCAGGCAAACTTCTGGGCCTGCGGCACCAAGATGGCGATCCAGCACGGGCCCTAGTGGCGGTATTGCGGTGAGTGCTGCGCTGCTCCAGCTGCGGCGCTCTGGTCACGGGCTGGGCTGGTGGCAATTCCCACCTGCGGCTGGGTGCCTCGATAGCTGACCTGTGGCGACGCGGTCGCGGCGTACTGCCGACTGCGGGCCGGTGAGCTGGGCGTGCGTTGCGGTGTGCGCCTCCCCCGCGGCCCTTCCCGTAGCGGTATCTAATGCGGCCCCCACTCCCGTAGACTGCCTGGACCTTCACCCTGACGACATTGCAGGTCTCTCACCTGTAATCTGGCAGCAAGGTCTACTGCTGGGTCCGGTCCCGAGCGCGCCTGCCGCCTGAACACGGAGGGCTGGATTGAGAGCACCAACTTGAGTATTGCGGTGCTGAACGGACGCTGCTATGTGCCTGGGGATCCTCATACTCCATTTCACTGAACGGCACCGCGTGGCGAGATCCGGCCTGAGCGGCGTTTCCACATTTGCTGACAATTGCACTGACCAGCGGACAGGGCCTCCTCCCTACGTCACCCATTGGCGCACCCAGGACAAACTGTTGCCCCCATCTCCCATTCAGTGCCTGTGCATATTATGGACACACGATCTGCTGCGAAACGGCTTCTGCTGCCTGTGCCCTGCGACAGTTCTGCTCTTTGACTCGGTGCTGTCTGGCCCTGAACACTTGGCCCTAGAGGTCATACCCGGCGCTGGCACTCTGCCCCTGACTATTGGTGGCCCCTGGTGGTGGTGTTTGATCCCTGTGTGGACCAGGTAGCGGCTTGTGGGGCGTGTTGAGACCTTATTTTCAGTCCTCAGAACCATTGCTGTGTGTCTCCCTCTGCTGGTCGAGTTTGCCCTTACTGTTGCTGGCTGGCCCTAACTGCGCGGTCATTGAGGCTGGAGACAGGCGTGTCCACCGGATCCGGGCACTTTCTACATTCACCTGCTCCCCGCTCTGGGTGCGCCAACATGGGGAAATCTGAGCGCAGTCAGCCGCGCCTCACGTTTGAGCCCCGTAGATCCACCAAGACTTCTCAACAGGCCGCCTCAGACTCGGAACTTGATGCCCCTGGTGACCACTTGTCCAATATAGACAAAACTCTCCTCGCTGTTCAAACCAGTTTGCAGTCAATCGATGGGAAGATTGACCACCTGAATCTCCGCATGGATCACATGTCACAGAAGCTGGACAAGCACGCTCTCCGACTAGGGGAGGCAGAAACACAGATCTCAGACGCGGAAGATAGCCTGCAGCAAGTGACCACAAAGACGACGTCAATGGAGAGGGTGCTGGCTGTTATACAGTCACGCAACGAAGATTTGGAGGCCAGATCAAGGCGCAATAATGTGCGCCTTACTGGTTTGCCGGAATCCACCAATACGGGCCGCCTTGAGCCGTACATTGAGAATCTACTCCGCGAAATATTCGGCGCTGAACATTTCTCACAGGTGTTCATAGTTGAACGGGCTCACAGATCTCTGGCTGCTCGCCCCCCTCCTGGCGCGCCGCAGCGCCCTATCATCGCCCGTCTATTAAACTACCGGGACCGTGACACCATCCTTCGTATGGCCCGTGAGAAAGGCGATATCACCCATGAGGGTAACACTCTTGCTTTTTATCCTAATTTCACGGCGGCGGTACAGGAGGCTCGAAGAGAATACCTGCCTGTTAAAAAACTCCTTCTGTCCGCAAAGATCTCCTACGCCATGCTCTACCCTGCGCGGCTGCGCATTGATGATAACGGAAAACCTAGGATCTTCACCACTCCTAAATCTGCTATGGACTTTGCGAAGACTTTGACGAGGCGCAACGGCTCCCCCACTGCGACGGCGGGAGGTGCAACTGGATCCACTAGAGATATGGCAGATGAATGAGGACATTGTCGGGATACGTGAGTTGCCGACTGGTGTCACTCCTTCCACTGTGCCTTGCCTTGTTTAGAGTGCACTCATATTTTTATGCCAGGGTGTGACTAGATGACGAGCCCTGTGGCACTTATGGGGTCTTGTCCTGTATCATTGTTGACACCTTGTCTACGGCAGACTTGAATGTTATGGAGAGGGTTCATTGTTTATTGCTTTCGAAATATTGTATGCTACTAGCCAGGTAACACTATTGCTACTGCTCGGCCACCTCCCACTACACCAGGAGGGGTATTGTGCTACTGCGCCCCCCTGTGGGCATTCCCCGTTGTTGTTCTCTCCCTTGACTTGTATTCGAGGATTGTATTGGGAGGTTCGGGATGGCTTTGGCGTGTTGGGGTCGCTGAAGTGGGTGGGGGCTGAAGGGGGGAGGGGGGTTCGGAGGGTTTGATTTTGTGGCTGTTTTTCTTGTCAATATTGTGATTACTGCAAGTGTGCATTCATACGGTCTTGTATTGTCATGCTCATGTTATGCTATGTTTCTACATCACATCCCGCTCACACTGTAGTTAACTGTCTCACCTGGAATGTACGGGGGCTTAATACCCCAAAGAAGATTCGTCAGATTTTGGCGTTCCTTGATAGACATGACGTTGCAGTTGCCCTACTTCAGGAGACGCATCTCACACCCCAATCAGACGGTCGGGCTGGGTCACAGTGGGCTGGTTACCGCTTAGCGTCCTCTTACTCCTCCTATTCGCGTGGTGTTCTCACATTAGTTAAGAAACACCTGCCTTTCACCATGCTCCAAACTTGTATTGATGATGCTGGGCGTTATGCTATAGTGCATGGGAAGTTAGCGGGCATTTTAAGCACCATAGTTAACACTTATGGCCCAAATATAGATGACCCGGGGTTTTTCGAACGCATAATCTCCATATTGCGCGCATGGCCAGATGCTGTGATATTGTGGGGGGGGGGGGTGATCTTAACACACATTTGGATCCCGCCCGTGACAAGGCAAGTGGCAGAGGTGGTCAATCACCTAGAACGGCCCTGGTTATAAATGAAGGAATATCTGAGCTGGGTCTCATTGACGTCTGGCGGCAGCGGAATATGGAGGCGCGCGAGGGCACACATATCTCCACAGCGCATAATAGTTGGTCTTGCCTAGACTACTGGCTCCTGAGCGAGACGGCGGGAGGTTGGGTCTCTAGAACAGCTGGGTTGCCTTGCACACTTTCTGATCACAGCCCTGTTCTCCTGACGCTGCACATCCCTTGCACTGCGCACCGAGCATTCATATGGCGCCTCCGCACAGAGGCTCTCCTCGACCCTCTTTATGTCACCACCATTCGCGATGCCATTACGCAATACTTCACGGATAACAAAGGTTCGGTGGACAATGCGCTGACCTTCTGGGAGGCCTTCAAGGCCACTATCCGGGGCACATGCATCAGCACGTCCGCTGGTATCCTACAGGACTTGCGGGGACAGCTCAGTAAACTTGAAAGCACGATACTTGATCTTGAGCGGGAATATGGGGTTTCCCCTCGCGCCCAGACATTAGCATCGATTAAGGAGGTCACGCTAGAGTACACTGAGCTAGCCGAAAGGGAGGTCAAATATATATCTCGGCGGCATATTGCCCGTGCGTTTGGGGAGGGTGGGCGGCTGGGACGCCATCTAGCCCGCAAGATCAAGGATCATATGACCCAACACGTTTGTTCCAAGATCACTGATGTCAATGGCCATGACCACTACACTACCCCATACATTTTAGAACAGTTCAGAATCACATATGAATCATTATACACTACGCAGGGGGCGGCTAATACTGACGACATGGATGCATATTTCTCCGACATTGCCATTGCCTGGTTATTGGGTGGGCAAAGGGAGTTTCTTAGTCAGCCGATCACGGAAGAGGAAGTGCGCATAGGCCATTAACAATAAACAATAAAGCCCCGGGCCCCGATGGCTTCCCTAGCGAATTCTACAAAGAGTACGCAGAGGAACTCACTCCCCACATACTAGAAATGTACGCTGAGGCCTATGACTCTGGCGAACTACCGCCCACATTACGGGAAGCTCTGATTATTACTCTGCTCAAGAAGGACAAACCACCTCACAGTTGCGATTCATACCGGCCGCTCTCACTTATAAATACTGACGCCAAGATGTTGGCCAAAATATTAGCCACTAGACTCCACCCGTTAATGCAGGGCTTGGTCCTCCCAGACCAGTCTGGCTTCATTCCCACTCGCTCTACATCTCATAACTTGCGTGCTCTCTTCGCTACTTTTCACATACTTGATCCCGGGCTGCAGGCAGCAGCTGTCATGCTCGATGCTACCAAAGCATTTGACTCTTATTGAGTGGAGTTACTTGTTTTACATCTTGCGTCGTATGGGCTTCCCACCTATGTTTATTCATTGGATAACACTGCTATATACTAACCCCACGGCGCGGGTTCGTATGGAGGGTAGCACGTCAGATCCCATTCACATTACCAGGGTAACGCGCCAGGGATGTCCCCTTTTGCCTCTTCTTTTTGCACTGACACTAGAACCTCTTGCCTGCATCGTCTGGCAACGTCATCGGGCCGCGGATCTTCGTTTTGCCCACCGACCAGTCAGCATCTCCTTGTATGCAGATGATATGTTGCTATTTCTGTGAGAACCCCGCACTTTTATGGCACCACTACTGCTGAAATTTATCCGCTTTGGCTTGTTCTCCGGCCTGCAGATAAACTGGTCCCAATCGGTAATAGTACCACTCACGGAGTGCACTACGCCTCACGACTTGCAATATCCACTTGAGTGGTCTTTGGACCCCGTGAAATACTTGGGGATATGGGTGCACAGAGACCCTGACACGGTGATACGTGAAAATTACGGCCCTGCGTGCGTCAAACTGGAGCGGCAAGTGAACACCTGGGTGAGACTCCCGCTGTCCCTAGCTGACCGTATCACGTTAATCAAGATGGTAGTACTGCCACAATTTTTATATCTTTTTAGTAACATACCGATTCCTCTCACCCAGGATTTTTTTAATACTGTGCGCACTTTGCTCCTTAAGCTTGTCTGGGGGGGGGGTAAACAGGCCAGGGTGTCTTGGAACACGCTTATCATGGACTACAAACATGGGGGCTTTAGCGTACCTGACTTGTATTTGTATTACCTATGTGCGCATGCACAATATGCACATTACTGGGTTGGCGCGCATGAATTCATTCCGCATGTAGCGATAGAGGATGAGGACGCCCACCCTATCCCTTTAGGGTCCATGCTGACGAACGTTACGAGACAGACCCCCCCGCACGGAAATTAACACAATTGACGCTACTATCAGGGCCTGGCAGGCACTGGGGCGCATGGCTGGCAAACTGCCGTTGTACTCCCCTCTCCTGCCTGTTGCGTTCCACTCGGATTTGTCAGTGACACATGAGACAGGAGCCATGCGCACCTTTCACCAGGTAGGAATAGTTAAAATGCAAGATCTGTTTCCAGAGGGCGTTTTTTTATCAAATGACGATCTCAGTTACATACAGAACAAAACGTCACTATTCACGTTTTTATTTCATAGATTGAAGAAAGCGCTCCAAACTCACTACCACACCTTCCCTGCGGAGCCTGTACCACTGCAAACACTCCATACCCTGCTCACTAGCCCAACGCGACACAATCTTCTTACTAAGCTATATCACGCTGCTAGGGAAGAGAGGCCACAACCCCACAACCGAAGTTTAGAGGCATGGAATGCTCATCTGAACCCACCTTTGACACTACCAGACTGGGAATACTGTTGCCAGCTTACAGGGGCTTTAACTTCGAATGGCAACCTCCGCATAATACACTTCAAGTATTTACATCAAGTGTACTATACTCCCAGTAGGTTATTTAAATATGGGCTCCGGGACAACGACCTTTGTAAGCGGTGCGGTGCGGCAGGTGCTGACTTCTGGCACCTGTCCTGGGAATGTCCCCGGGTTGCACAATTTTGGGTGGGAGTGATCCGAACATTATCCACAATGGTTGGTCTAGAATTGCAATGTTCCCCACATGTATGTTTTCTGGGATTGACGCCATCGGTGAAGGGGGTCATAGGCAAACTGGTGAAAATGTCTCTACTAATGGCCAAAAGGCGAGTGGCAATGACGTGGGAGAGTAAAGCGGTGCCGACGACTGCACGATGGCTTCACGACTTAGCAAGTTGCCGCGATCGGTTAATTCTTTATGCGGAGGAACTCCCCTCCACATCTCGGCCTACTGACATATGGGAACCACTATTACAGTACCTACGGAGCATTTCAACAGATGAGCCCCCAGATAATCCTGTATGTTAACTCTATTATGTATATGATAGCAAGCATGATCACTTATTGTCTATTGCAGCTATAATCACATGACATCGATTTGATATATATGCTTTTTGCCGCGGTTTGTTGCATTGTTTGGTTGATTTGTACATGAACATTGATGCTATCCTTGTATGATGTACATGCTCACCTAAAAACTCAATAAAAAAAAAAAATATAAAAAAAAAAAAAAGACTTTCATATGGCTCCTAGAGTACAGAATTAATCCTTTAAACCAACTACTTCACCAAGAGAATAAATAGTTAAATGTTGGATTGATAAAAGAACTCTTCTTGATATTTCCAGTAAAAACATAATCAGCAAAAGTGGAATGGCTTCATTTTCTGGGAGGCTGAAAACTTACTTTGAGAAAAAGAATGTACCCCTGCTGCCATATGACAAAATGGCTTTAGAGTGATATAGCAGCAAAATGCATACTTTTTTTGTATCTATTTTTCAACGTCAAACAAATAATGATTGTCAATTGAATGCAATACTTTCGGGGATACTGATATGCATTGGAGTTCACAGAACATTAAACCCTTAAGCTACGTTATGAAAAGGTAACTATCAGTTGATATTCTTTTCAGTATTTTTTTTATTGATATTTTCTGTCAGATTGATAGCTGTTGTTAGACATTAAATAAGTAACAAAATTATTTTATAGATCAGGCACAATTTTTATTAAAGTAATTTCAAACATTCAAACGTGGGTGAGATAGGTATCGATTAGTAGGTGAAACTAGATTAATTATATCAGATTACATTGTGAGATCAAGATCTGTTTTATTACTTCTTAGTAAACTAGAATTAGTACTTACATGCTCCATATTTTTTCAAAGTTTTAGTTTCTTGTTTGTTATTTTATAGCCTAATTTATGTTCCTTGGGTGTTTAGTTGATAAATATTTGATTTGGGTTAAATCAGGAGCATATTGAATGCATCATCCCACGTTCCCGGGACAGCTTTGGAAGGTAGGAGGGAGAGAGAGAAATGAAAAGAACAGATATTAATTACAAATAATTTGACACTATGCAAAACGGTTGATGCAAGAAAGGATCGCAATTGAGAGGGGGACTCGTTTTTATAGGTAGAACGTGAGATACGTCTGTGCATCATTGTAGGGGACAGGCCAGCAACAGTGGAGAAGGCAACACGATAGCTATATAAATTTCACCCAAAAAAGCAATGAACCTAGAACATGAACTTCAAAATAGCCTGAAACCGGAAACAATTGCTACTGGAGCCAATGTAACTATGAGTGTATTTTGCATGTTTACTTTAGCAACACTTGTTAGACTATTCATTGCATTAATGTACATTGTATTGGAACCGGACATAGAGCTGTGAGAAGCCCAGGGCACAAGTCGAAGGTACAACCGGGTAGACAGCGTGTCCACAGGGTGTACGCTGTCTACCTACTCTCTTCACAGGGTTGATGCAATCTTCCCTGGCAAGAGGTTGGCACCCACCGAAATATGATAAACTTGTCCCAGTGTAATTTTCAGACACATTCAGCAGCGCCTGCACGTTGTCTGCTTTTGTTCCGAGCAGCAATGTGCAGGCAGGGAGTGGGCTTATCAGATTCCAGCTGGGCCTATAACTAAGGCCGAAGTTAAGGGGCCATAAGGTCTTCTTTTGTTGGAATATCCTGTCTGGGAACTATTGAGGGCCTCACACCTAAATGCAGTGGAGGAGAAACAAAGGCTCATAGCTTATCACTTCACAGGTACTTAAGAGAAGAATGTCATGTGTTGGCCTGTCTCAGAATGTACACAAATATCAATTTAAATACCACTATTTTGTATAATTTCTTTTATAGCCCTACTCGTTTCAAGGCAGGGGTGTCAGAGCTCTTTATATCACACGTGCACATTATACATTGACAATATGTGTGTGAATCAATATACAGAATGTGTTACATAAGACAATGAGGGTTACAAGGTGTAGGAGTCACATGTCCTTCATAGCTCACTGTGCTATATTGGAAGGATTACAATTTATGAACTGCAAACAACAGAAGGATCTTTGTGTTAAAAGCAGTAACCCACTTACCAATTTACGTAAATTCAAAATCTGTCATCTGCATGTTCTATGATGTACTGTGCAGGAGACATTAACCCTCTGTGCTACTTTGATTCAAAACTGGGACTAGACAAAACAGATCTCTCCTGCAAATATGTTAACCTCCAGAGTTATCTTACCATTAATATTATCCCGAGATTTAGTTGGCACACAAAGATCTCAGCAGCAGGTGCCTTAACCCCATAAGATATTTTAAAATGTAGTCTTTGCAGCCAATCAAGTAGAGCAGATTTATTGCCACGTTTCTCCTTGTTGTCAATTTCTTTGTGGCAGGGTTTTGAAAAATAAACGAATATGTTGAGGCCCAGATTTTGCATCCGTGTTGGATCACTTTTTTGGGACAACCCTGACTCAAAATCTCATTTGTTAAATATTGTAATGCGCTCAAATGTACTCATGATAGACCTGCTAAACGTATGTGTGAGGGCGTATGATCTGATGTCACTTCTTGTGATGTTACTTTCTGTGAGGTCATGGGTTGTGATGCCACTTCCTGTGATGCGATATCACACAATGTGATGTTGCGCGGCATGTCACTTGCATACTGCTTAACTTGGTTAGTCCCCCCACTTCTTTTTTAGGTCTCGCCTAGCGTTGCAGCGCGCATGCGCTGCTCACTCTGCGAGGCATATTGTAATAGGGTAGGTTTTAGAAGTGGAGTGGAAGCCCCGCCCCTTGTTTTCATTGGCTTGCGTCATCGTCTATGCTAAACGCTGGCTTGCCATTGTAAATGAGGCTTCTTAGTCCCTCCTTGTTACCGCCCTGTCTCCTTTTAGGACGGCCCATCCGGACTGGATCTTTTACTTGCGGCGTTACACTGTCTCCTTTAACTAGTCGGGAAGCACTACATTGTTTTTTATTCGGCATCGCGCCTTGACTTTAAGAATAGCTGCCGGCCCACCCCGCGAGTGCTGTGTGGGCGGCAGCTATTGTAAAGTGAAAGCAGCATGTCCGGCATGATCCGTATCGTTATCGAGGGCCCTGGGGCTTCAGGCTCATCGGTGGGAAGGACTTTGACCAGCCTCTCACCGTCTTCAGGGTAAGTGCTCAGTACACCCGTTTTCCCGGGTGCGTGTGCTCTGCTCCCGGCGTCCATTCTGAAACCTTGGCAGCTATGCTCTAGTAGCTCGTTGCTGAAGTCTAACTGTTGTGCCCGTCCAGCACCTCTCGCCAGATCCCAGAGCGTAGGCGGCTCCTACACAACTCCCGTCCCCGGAGGAGCGCCAATCTCTGCTGTGCCTCTCCCAGGGCAGCCGGTGCGCGCTCCAGGGCACCCCCGCGCCTCAGTCTGAGCCCCTGCCCTCAGCCATGAGCAGCACCCTGCAGCCGTGAGCAAACCACAGGAGAGGACCCAGCCCTCGCCAACAGGCATTAGAGGACCCGTCTGCCCGGATAGACCGCTGCAGTGGGCCCAGCCTCGCCAGCTCCTGTGCCCGCCTGCCCGGACAGACTACAGCAGAGGACCCAGCCCCGCCAGCTCCTGTGCCCGCTACCCGAGCAGACCGCTGCAGCGGACCCAGCCCTGTCGGCTCCTGTGTGCGCTGCCTCTCTTGGCTTCCCCGGTGCCACCCTCTGAGGGGTGATGGCCTCCGGGCTGGCTATCCCTCTGCTCTCGGCGCTCCTGCTTAGCCTCCCCCGCTCAACACCAGGGCAGGACCTGCCCACCAGCACCCCCGGGGTGAATGGATACAGCCTGCACCCTCCTTACTTCAACCTGGCCGAGGGCACCCGTATCTCAGCCTCAGCGGGGAGGAGAAGGAGACGAGCCGGGCCATCCCGGACCTCTACTGCAAGCTGGTGGGGGGCCTGCGTCCGGGGACCCCAGCCAGACCATCCAGGTAACCGTGCACGCGGTAAGGGCTGCTGCGCGCTCTCTATAGGGGACTGTGAACTGACCACCCAGGCGGCGTTACATACTTTCAAACAGCCCCACAGCCCCGCGGAGCCACCCCAGATAACCCTGCAATCCATAGTGGAAGGACCGTAGTAACACTACACATCTATAGGGAACCGGGATCCAGTATGTTATTCGTGGGGCCATTGTTAGCCCACCCATGTCACCCCAATCCACTGAGGGACACTGATTGTTACCTATAGGGGTATACAATCAATGCTGCGCTTTTGTAGCTCTTTCAGATAACCCGAAGCGTGTAGAAGGCACTGCATGTATTTTATAGGGTGTCGGATGCTGCTGTACGTGCAGTCTTTAGGGAGCACTGAGTTATATAAAGAGGACCCCGTCACGGCAACAAGGCCCGGCCCCATTCTGTTATTCATTGGGGGGGGGTGCATCCAGGTAGCGTTGCGGTCTATAGGTGCCAATGCGTGCTTCCTGCGATGGCGCTCGAGCTCTTGAAGCACTGCGCGTTACTCATCGTGTCCATAGGGGTGGGAAAGGGGCACGGGCCAGACAGGCCACCGCATGCCCCTAAAGCAGGAACATCGAGGACACGTGATTGCCTATAGTTGTCCTTACAAGAGCGTCAAGGGTGCCCCGGGATCTGTAGGGGCTGTCGCTGGAAGAGGGGGTGGGGGCTTCCAGGTGACCAAGCCAAGTGCCAACTGTAGGGACCTCTGCCTGAATGAACCCACTGGTGACGATTCTCCTATTGACAGATGACTGACTCTTACTTGCTACTCACTCTGTGGGTGTGGAAGGGAGCTGCCCCTAGAAATACCACGCAGGTATAGCCGCGCTGCACGCCCGTGGGCGACGCCCCACTATGTGACGCACAGGAAGCCTGCACATCTCGGGTCACTGTGTGTGCACAGTGGTGAGCAGGTATCCATGCACCAGGGCACCTCCAATGTGGACTCATTAGGGGCGCAGTGACACGCGTACTGTCAGCGCACCGGCGTAGTGACAGCACCTCCGTGGAGCCACAGCGCGCCTGTTGGGAAAGCTGTACGCCTGCCTGTAGAGAGCTGCACGCCTGCCTGCCTGTAGGGAGAGCTACACGCCTGCCTGTAGGGAGAGCTGGTCGCCTGCCTGTAGGGAGAGCTGGTCGCCTGCCTGTAGGGAGAGCTGGTCACCTGCCTGTAGGGAGAGCTGGTCTCTTGCCTGTAGGAAGGAGACCAAAAGTAAAAGGCATTGTCATTTACAATGGGAATAACGCAAACTCTCGCAAAAGCGAGACCTATTGCATTGCAAATGCTTGTTTAGGACTTGTGCCCCGACAAAGCCCTTGGCAATGCAGGCAGAGCATGCACTGCGGTGGGTACTGTCAGGAAGAGCTCTGGGCCTGCTGTCTCTTCTGCCAGTGCACTCTGGGGACAGAAAACTTGAGAACAGCTAGCAGAATACGCACTGCGTTGGGTACTGCAGCAGGAGCTCTGGGCCTGCTGATTCTGCTGCTGCTGCCCCCACTGTCGCCAGATAAAGTAAGAGCTATGAGTAGATCTTTGCAGGGCGGGAAGAGCATGCACTGCCGTGGGTACTGGCAGGAGGAGATCTGGGCCTGCTGGCTCCGTTGCCACTGCAGGTGGACAAAGGAAGAGCTGTGAGTAGACCTCTGCAGATCCTGCACTGCAGTGGATACTAGCAGGAGAAGCTCTGGGCCTGCTGGCTCCGTTGCCACTGCAGCTGGACAAAGGAAGAGCTGTGAGTAAACCTCAGCAGATCATGCACTGCAGTGAGTACTGGCAAGAGGAGCTCTGGGCTTGCTGGCTCCGCTGTCACTGCAGGTAGACAAAGGAAGAGCTGTGAGTAACCCTCAGCAGATCATGCACTGCAGTGGGTACTGTCAGGAGGAGCTCTGGGCCTGCTGACTCCGCTGTCACTACAGGTGGGCAAACGGAGAGCTGTGGGTAGACTTCAGGAGATCATGCACTGCAGTGGGTACTGTCAGGAGGAGCTGCCTCCGTTGCCACTGCAGCCGGACAAAGGAAGAGGTGTGAGTATACCTCAGCAGATCATGCACTGCAGTGGGCGCTGGCAGGAGGAGCTCTGGACCTGGTTTCTCTGTTGCCACTGCAGCCAGACAAAGAAAGAGCTGTGAGTAGACCTCAGTAGGTCATGCACTGCAGTGGGTACTGTCCAGGCCCGGCTCCAGGAACTTTTATTTGGGTGGGCCAAGGATGCATTTGGGTGGGCCACTGCGGGCCCGATTTGTCACTTATATGTCTAGCCAGGCCTGCTTCTGGGCCCTCCTTTATCTCTCCTTAGTCTGACAAGGCCCAGTAAAACGCACTATTTTCCAAATCTCTTTCTAAATGTTATCACTCTCAAAAAGTTTTTTTTTTTCCATGTAATGTCCCTTTGATGGGAAGAGGAGGATTCTAAGGTGGGAGTATCAGGCAAGTGACACTATTCGGGCACCCTCTGTGCGAGCCTTCAGGGAGAATCCCTCTTCATTACTACCTCCACCTCACCCCTGACTATGCAGCGCACTCCCTTACAGGCTTGATTATCCAGTTTCCTACCACCCCTCTCCAGTGCATCTTATCTCACGGCTGACCTTGGGCCCCAGCCCCATATCAGCCACCATCCGGATCCACTTTCATTATTCCCGGTAAAAAATATTAGCAAAATCACCTTCAAACTTGAAACATTGAATATAGCAGTAAATGTAATTGGCATGCACTTTAAAGTATGCTCCACAGTTGTCCTAATCACCCGACTGTTAATTAAATAAACGAAAACAGAAAGGCCATGACAGGGCAGGCTTTAGTGCTGGTGCAAAAGTCTTTTTGGGGCCCCACCAATGACCTCTTTCTCCGTAGATACCTTTACTACCACCCTCCAACAGTGCCCTTCATCTCTCCGTAGCCCCTCCCCTATTGACCGCCTCCTCAGACTCCCTCACTACCACCCTCCACCAGTGTCGCTCATCTCTCCGTAGCTGCCCCCACCCCATGACCTCCTCCCTCGGATTCCCTCACTGCCACCCTCCACTAGTACCCCTCATTTCTCCGTAGCCCCCCCCCACCCCATGACCTCCTCCTCGGATTCTCTCACTGCCACCCTCCACTAGTGCCCCTCATTCTCCGTAGCTCTCCCCCACCCCATGACCTCCTCCTCGGCTTCCCTCACTGCCACCCTCCACTAGTGCCCCTAATCTCTCCGTAGTTCCCCGCCATGAACTCCTCCTCAGATTGCCTTACTGCCACCCTCCTCCAGTGCCCCTCATCTCTCCGTAGCTCCCCCCCACCCCATGACCTCCTCCTCGGATTCCCTCACTGCCACCCTCCACCAGTGCCCCTCATCACTCCATAGGCTCTCCCCCATGACCTCCTCCTCAGATTCCCTTACTGCCACCCTCCTCCAGTGCCCCTCATCTCTCTGTAGTTCCCCCCACCCCATGACCTCCTCCTCGGATTCCCTCACTGCCACCTCCACTAGTGCCCCTCATCTCTCCGTAGCTCCTCCCCATGACCTCCTCCTCGGATTTTCTCACTGCCACCCTCCACTAGTGCCCCTCATCTCTCCGTAGTTCCCCCCAACCCATGACCTCCTCCTCTGATTCCCTCACTGCCACCCTCCACCAGTGCCCCTCATCGCTCCATAGCCTCTCACCCCATGACCTCCTCCTCGGATTCCCTCACTGCCACCCTCCACTAGTGCCCCTCATCTCTCTGTAGTTCCCCCCATCCCATGACCTCCTCCTCGGATTCCCTCACTGCCACCCTCCACTAGTGCCCCTCATCTCTCCGCAGCTCCACCCCATGACCTCCTCCTCGGATTCCCTCACTGCCACCCTCCACTAGTGACCCTCATCTCCCTGTAGTTCCCCCCCCACCCCATGACCTCCTCCTCGGCTTCCCTCACTGCCACCCTCCACTAGTGCCCCTCATCTCTTTGTAGTTCCCCCCACCCCATGACCTCCTCCTCGGATTCCCTCACTGCCTCCCTCCACCAGTGCCCCTCATCGCTCCATAGCCCCTCACCCCATGACCTCCTCCTCGGATTCCCTCACTGCCATCCTCCACTACTGTCCCTCATCTCTCTGTAGTCCCCCCCACCCCATGACCACCTCCTCGGCTTCCCTCACTGCCACCCTCCACTAGTGCCCCTCATCGCTCCATAGCCCCCCCCCATGACCTCCTCCTCGGATTCCCTCACTGCCACCCTCCACCAGTGCCCCTCATCGCTCCATAGCCCCTCACCCCATGACCTCCTCCTCGGCTTCCCTTACTGCCACCCTCCACTAGTGCCCCTCATCTCTCCGTTGCCCCTCTCTCATATGCATTTAATTTGTTGTATAGTGCTACTCATATCAGAGTAGGGTGTCACAGTACTTTTCATCACGCACACATTATACAGAGACAATAAATCAGTCTACAAGGAATGTCACATAAACCAATGAGGATTACAAGGTATAGGAATCACATGACATCCATACTGGTGGGCAATATATTTTACGAGGGTTTGGTCTGGAGAAGCACAAACTCAGGATTTAAAGAGTACTCCATTGGCTGGGGGCTGGCTTTACTGATAAAAATGTATAACTGCCCAAACAAAATCTTTTTAGCAACATTAGAATAATGAAAGACTGGAGAAGTTCTAACTATATCACAACACAAAAAAGCGAAGTTTGCATGCAGCTCTTTGATTTTAGGATTGTAACTTCTGAACTGCAAGTAACACAAGGATCTCTGTGACAAAGGCGTAACCCACTGAGCTATCCACATAAAATTCAGTTTATCTGCATTTAAAAACTACCAACAGACAAATGATTGCTCTCCAGCAGGATCATAAATCACCAGTTATCTGAACATTTTTTATTGTTGTTGTACATCGGTGGCAGATTCACTGCGAGGGCCAAGGTTCATGTTTGGGTGGGCCAGGCTCATGTTTGGGTGGGCCTGGCCCACCCGCTAGAACCGGGCCTAGTACTGTCAGGAGGAGCTCTGGGCCTGCTGGCTCCGCTGTCACTGCAGGTGGACAAAGGAAGAGCTGTGAGTAGTCCTCAGCAGACCATGCACTGCAGTGGGCACTGGCAGGAGGAGATGTGGGCCTGCTGGCTCCGCTGTCACTGCAGCCGGACAAAGGAAGAGCTGCGAGTAGCCCTCAGCAGATCGTGCACTGCAGTGGGCACTGGCACGAGGCGCCCTGGGCCTGCTGGCTCCTCCGCTGCCACTGCAGCTGGACACTGAGGTGTGAGGAGCACTCTGCAGTTACGGACAGGCCATTGGAGGATCTCTGGGCCTGTAGGCCTCTGCTGCCAGTGCCCTCGGAGGAGAGAAGACATGACAAAAGCATGCAGAATATGCACTGCAGTGGGTACGGGGGGCTGCAGGAGGAGCCCCGGGCCTGCAGGCCTCTGCTGGCAGCGCAGCCGGACAAAGGTAGCGCTGTGAGGAGCCCTCGTCGGGGCAGGGAGGGAGCACGCAGCTCCGGCCTGCTGTTGCCATCCCTCTGAAATTCTGCTGAGTGAGGAAGAAGGCCTGCTCTGCGCTCCCCCTGGAGGAGCCGCTGCCTGACATGCTAGACCAGGGAGGGGTTTTCTTCCCCTTTTGGCAGGCGCAGGGATCTTGTTTCACTCCCGTGTCGCTCCCTCCTGCCTTGCAATAGCTACACGTTAGACTGCCTCGGCCCCGCCTGCTCTGGTGGAGACTCCTCTTCCTCCCCCACAGCTTTCTACCATAAAGTTTCTGGGCTGCCTGGGCCGGAATGCCAGCCGCCAGCTGCAAATCCTGCAAGAAAGCCTCTGCTTCGTGAAACTCGGGTGCAAGTGTGGACCCTGGGCCGGCCCTCCCCGGCAGCCATCGTCTGCTGGAGTAAGACAGCGTGCCCGGCCCGCTCGCAGAGGTAGGTTTGTCGCTCGCTTTCTGAAAAGGGCCATGTCTGCTTGTGTTTTTTTCTTGTTTTTTTAATTCTCAGAGTGCCTCGGCATGCCCTCGTGCACCCGCACCCACCCCCTCCCCCTTTCTTCCTGTGCGCACGTCTCTCTTCGTCCCATCCCCCCAACCCCGCCTGCCTAAAGGTGCTTAGGTGCACGGGAAACAGGTTGGAAAGCCCTGGCCTCACGTAACCCCTTCAGCCGCGAGACTGTCGCGAGGCGCTGGTCTACGAATATGAGGGGTCTTTGAGACAGAGACGCTGTTGTGTAGGAAGAGAGGTGCACCTCCATGCTCTTTAAATGCCTTTCCACAGACCGAGTGCCGATGTGAATGTACACGGGGGGGAGGTGGGGGGACTGAAGTTCTTACTGTATAGGGGTGAGGGTTCCATGTTGCCTTCGGCTATGTTTTGGTTCTGGACCCTATGTTACTCGTGTGTGAGGATGTTTTCTTTTATGCTGCCGTCATGTTAAGGTTTAGAATTTATTTTGTGTGTGTGCTTGAGCTGGACTGAAGTTCATTCAGGCACGCACTTGTGATAGTGAAGATCAAATGCTCGTGGCGTGTGTGAGGTAGCGTGTTCTGCACAACTACTGTGACATTGAACGTTTATTGCCCATGTGTCTGTATTGCTGTTCAGTGCCCCGTGTGATGCGTGTCACTTTCAGCGCCAGTTCTGCCCCTTTCTCCCACAGAACTGTGCATCCTGAGATTTGTGAGCCTATTAAAATGTAAAAAGCAAAAACTAAATAACACAGACTGCCACGTGCCTTTGCTTTGCTGGCTGAAGGTTTCACTAATTCTGCGTGGCTACATCTGTGTGTGTGTGTCTGTCTGTCTGTCTGTCTGTGTGCTGCTCCTGTAATGGTCATCAGATGTCGATCTATCCTGCCCTTGCGTTTCACTAAGGCTCCAGTGATGTTAGCCTTCAGATAGGGGCATTACATATGTGCATGCCAAACTGGAGGCTCTTGTGATATTGAAATTCACATACACAAAAGTGTATGTAGTCGGTAGGGGCGTTGCTCATATGTTCATGCTACATTACGTGTAGGGGTAAGGGGGGCATGCAGACTCGTGTGAGGTTGGGTTTTCATAGATTCATGTTACCACTGTATCTAGGTGTTAAAGGAGGGCGTGCAGGCTCCTGAGATGTTGGGTGTTCACAGATTCATGTTACCACTGTATCTAGGTGTTAAAGGAGGGCATGCAGCCTCCTGAGATGTTGGGTGTTCACAGATTCATGTTACCACTGTATCTTGGTGTTAAAGGAGGACGTGCAGGCTCCTGAGATGTTGGGAGTTCACAGATTCATGTTACCACTGTATATAGGTGTTAAAGGAGGGCGTGCAGGCTCCTGAGATGTTGGGTGTTCACAGATTCATGTTACCACTGTATCTTGGTGTTAAAGGAGGGCGTGCAGGCTCCTGAGATGTTGGGTTTTCATAGATTCATGTTGCCACTGTGTGTAGGGGTAAAAGAAGGCATGCAGGCCCCTGTGATGTTGAGTGTTCACAGATTCATGTTATCTCTGTATAGTGGTGGAAGGGGGCATGCAGGCTCTTGGCATAGTGGGTGTTCATAGATTCATGTTACCACTGTATCTTGGTGTTAAAGGAGGGCGTGCAGGCTCCTGAGATGTTGGGTGTTCATAGATTCATGTTACCACTGTGTGTATGGGTAAAAGAAGGCATGCAGGCCCCTGTGATGTTGAGTGTTCACAGATTCATGTTATCTCTGAATAGTGGTGGAAGGGGGCATGCAGGCTCTTGGAATAGTGGTTGTTCATAGATTCATATTATCACTGTATCTAGGTGTCAAAGGAGGGCATGCAGGCTCCTGAGATGTTGGGTGTTCACAGATTCATGTTACCACTGTATCTAGGTGTTAAAGGAGGGCGTGCAGGCTCCTGAGATGTTGGGTGTTCATATATTCATGTTACCACTGTATCTAGGTGTTAAAGGAGGGCATGCAGGCTCCTGAGATGTTGGGTGTTCACAGATTCATGTTACCACTGTATCTAGGTGTTAAAGGAGGATGTGCAGGCTCCTGAGATTTTGGGTGTTCACAGAATCATGTTACCTCTGTGTATAGGAGTGGAGTGGCATTTGTGCTGTTCTAGACCAGTACTAATGTAAGGTAATATGCCGTTGGTCTCTTATCTGCACCCTTCCCTCTTCAGCACATGCTTATTTGGCAGCTTTCCTTGAGATGATTAGCGGACATGTTTTTACATTGGCACAAAGAACAGGTACAGTGACTGTGCTTGCGCAATCGCTTCACTGTAGAATGCACGCAAGCTAAAGGTTTCTTTCTGTTATTTATAAAACATTTCATAGTAAGGAGAGCATCAACGGTGCCTAAGATATTCTGCGTACAGAATCTCAAAAAATGTGTACTAGCAGTCTGCAACTAGAGAGGATTTACACTCTGGGCCTTAACAGCATGGTCTGCAAAATCCTTCCTACGAGTGTTAACGGTGGTCTGCACTCTTCTTTCTTGGGTTGTGAACCTAACAGGGTCCTCTCTCTGCTTAATATGGTTTTATTGCAAACTGGGTGTTCTACACTCGTGCCTAGGGTTCTGAGCCTAGCAGGATGCACTATATGCAACTTTCTAGGAGTCTGGGCATAGAAGGGTCCTTTAAACTCTCTTGTCTATGGGCATTTGCCTAACGCAGGGCCTCCTGTACCCTTACTCAGGATCTGAGTCTAGAGCAGGGCCCTTTGAATGTTCCTTCCTGAGGGTGCAGAACAGGCTTCTTTCTTGGTGTCCTCATACTACGGGAGGGTCCCTTGCACTATTCTTCCCTCAGGTCTAAGCCTAGCCTTATGCTAGAGGAAGTCATGTGCACTACCCTTTCCTGGTGGTCTTGGTTTAGAGAAGAATCCTTCACAACTACGTTTGCCCCTATCCTGATTTTTGTGGATCATTTCAGACTTCTATGGGAAAGCATATATGTTCTGTATGCTGCAAAAACTCTGACATCTCATACCATTTTTTTTAACATCTAACTCTTGTGCTTAAAATGTTGCAAACCCTACACAGAGTTTGGTTGCTCAAGGTGCTGATTAGCACTCTATTAAGGATTGAGAATTGGTCCCCAAAAGCCATCATATATGTAGGATATTTTTTGTAACTGATTTATTATTTATATTATTTCTTGGTTACACGAATTACGCAGTACGCTGGTGCATGGCCCTCACATGGGCAGCAGCACATTTTAGACAGTTTCCCTTTATTAAGATCCTCGGTGATGGTGAGGTGTCTGAGAAAGTCTGTTTGTAATATGTCCCGGATGATGATACAGAGGTGTTGGAGGAAGGCTGATTGTAATCTGATAGGCTCGGTGATGGTGATTTATCAGAGGAAGGTTGGTGGTATCAGCAGGGGGCGTAGACTCAGAACCCACTCCAAAGTCTGTGTCCCTCTGACGTTGGAGTGGAAGTGACTTTGATGGGACAGATTCTCACCCAAGCTGAAGGGACAACGCTAGAATGAAAACAGCTCTCGGTATTTTGGTTTTTCCAGCTGATGCAAGGATCCATGTGGGAACATATGTCAAGAGCATAATCTTCTCCAGATGCTGGTGAAATGGGCCTCCTAGCTGTCCAAGAGATATTTGTGATAAACAGTTAACAAGCAGCACAACGAAGGTCCCTGAGGCATCATGTTCAATGTCAGTAACGGCGATTCAGTTTTTCTTACTAGAGTTGCTGATTGGATTATTGTTTGGTTTAGGTCACAGATTTGAATTTTTAACTCGCATTGTTGCGGCCTATAAGGGTATTAATACATTCAGGCCTTACTGATATTTAAGTATGTGTACTGGATCCTTGTATAGATCATGCTAAACCGGAATTCGATTAGATTTATGTGACTAGCCAATGTTTATTCCATATAATGGAGACATGCTGGGAAAAGGCTACCCATGCTGCGTTACCGTAGTGTATTGCACCCGTATCCTTTCCCGAAGAGAAGAGCCATGTAACTTGTAGTAATACGAAGTGGAGTAGACTATCCACCTTGCAATGGTAGTCTTAGACACTGACCTCCCAATCTCCTGCCCAACTCATGCATTTAGAAAGGGATGACATAAAAGACTGTCCAGGTAAGATAGAACTAAAATGCACCTTGCACCAGCTTTTATGCAAGTCTTCTCTATAAACTTATATCTGAAAGAGACACGTTAGTGACAGATTCCTTACCTTAGAATATCCCCAGGCGTCAGGCTGGATCCGGAAAGTTTTTGCGTAGCAGTACACTTGCGCGTCGGTAGGCGGCGTCGTGCGGCTCCGCGTCCGTCGTCGGCATCGTGATCGCCGGGATGACGTCGCGGGAAGTACTTAGACGCCGCCCCTGCGCGCTGACGTCAGTTCTTCTTTTTCCGCGCCAGTAAGCGCAGATCCGGGAAGAGCAGTGCCCTAGTCAATTTTTGACTACATTTTTGGTGATTTTTTCACTGTTTCTTTTCGAGTCTTCTCGACTCCTAGGTGTCGGTAGGGATGCCCGGCTTCAAGCCATGCGACGTCTGTGGTCGAATGATGTCGATCACAGACCCGCACTTAGAGTGTCTCTACTGTCTCGGCCGAGACCACGACACAAAGTCGTGCCCTGACTGCTGGAAATTACACCCGAAGGCTTTGCGAGAGCGGTCTCGAAAGCTCCTCGAGGTCCGGCAGTCGGCTCCGCGCCGCACCAAGCCCCGGTCCCGTGAGAGGTCGAGGGGCCGGTCGCGGAGCCCCCGCCGGTCGTCGGAGTCCAAGTCTTCGCACTCCTCGGGTAAGTCAAAGCACAAAAAGTCTAAGAAGCATCATCGCTCTAAGACTTCGCCTCGCCGGTCTCGCGACTCGGCTGAGGCCCCTGTCGGCACCGTCCCCACCCCCGCGGCCCCGGACGTGCCTGTGGAGCCGCCCCCGCATTACCCGTCCTTTCCGGGTTCGGGTTCGGGGTCGACTCCGGCCCAAATACAGGAATTCCTGTCGGCCATGGCCCGCCTCTTCGGGCCTCAAGGTCCCTCCGGTGCGCCTTCGGGCAACGCAGGCCCTGATGGGGTTGCTCCGGCGTCGCCGACGACTCCGGTCCCGGCGTCGCCTGTCCCGCCAGCCTTGATCCCGGCCTCGGCTCCGGCCCCGGCCTCGGCTCCGGCCCCGGCCTCGATCCCGGCTCCGGTGGTACCGCAACCCCGATCGACGCCGGTTGACCTAATCACGCCTCCGCCGGCGCCGATGTCCCCGGTGCCGTTCCTGACGCCGCCCGGGGCTCCGGGCGGCGTCGTTCCCCGGTTCTCTCCGGTTCCGGACATGGAGCCGGACCGACGTCGCTCGACGCCGGCTCCGGCGCCGATGAGACCTTGGGTCCCAGCTGTCCCTCCTCCTCCATATTTTGAACCAGAGGAGGACCAGGAGAGCTGGGAGGGGTCGGAAGACCCTCTCACACAGCAGTGTGAGTATGATCAGGACTGGGCAGAGGAACTTGGGGATGCCAAGACACTTCCCCTGACACTGGCATGCTGTCTCCTCCCGTGGTTACGGAGGAGGGAGCAAATTTCGCAACAGTGTTGCGTAGAGCAGCTGGAGCCTTGCACCTCCAATTGCCTACTGTGGCTGTCAAGACTAATCTCCTGACGGAAGTGCTTCAGCCGGCAGCTTCCTCCTCGGAGACTGTGCTGCCGTTTAATGATGCACTGTCTGACGTTCTTTTGGGCACCTGGTCCAAGCCCACCACAGGGGCTCCTGTGGATAGGAACGTGGCCCGACGCCATCGCCCTGCTCCGGGCGACCCCTTGTTTCTCTCTCAACATCCCACCCCCGAGAGCTTGGTTGTCCAAGCCTCTGCCTCCCAAACCGCCTTCCCTACCGCCCCTCCGGATAGGGAATCCAAACGCCTGGACCAGTTTGGGAAGAAGGCTTTTTCTTCCTCCAGTGCTGGCTTGCGGTCCGTCAACACCGCTTGCCTTTTGGGCCGATATACCCACTCCCTGTGGGATTCGGTGGCGGCTGTTTTGCCCCAGTGTTCTGAGGAGGTCCAGACACTGCTTATCCGCACCATTGCGGAAGGTAGGGATGCGGCAAAGTTCACCATACGTTGTGGCCTTGATACCGCCGACTCAATGGGCAGATCGCTTGCAACGACGGTGGCGCTGCGTCGCCACGCCTGGCTGAGAACAACTGGTTTCTCGGGTGATGTCCAGAATACACTCATGGACATGCCCTTTGATGGAGTCGGTCTTTTTGGTTCCAAAGCAGACCATGCGCTGGAGCGTTTTAAGGACTCACGGGCTACTGCCAAGTCCCTGGGCCTTTCTGTTTTGCGCCCTCCGCTAACCTCTGCTTTTCGCCCCTTTCGTGGCCACGGAAGGGGCGCCCAGTCACGTCCGCTGCCCAGCCACCGGCCCGCGCAGCAAGCGTCTTCGCGTGGCCGAGGACGTGGCTACCGCCGTGGCGGTTCGGGCAACCAGCGTGCGGGTCAGGCCACCAACTCCGCCCCGTCCGCGGCCTCCAAGCCCTCCTAGTCCTTCCTTTCAGGTGCACAGCACGCCAGTTGGGGGCAGGGTCCGCCATCACCTTCACCACTGGCGTGCCATCACCTCGGACAGGTGGGTCTTGGACATTGTCCGAAGGGGCTACTCCCTCCCCTTCGAGACCAGCCCCCCAGCCATGCCACCTCAATTCCACCGCATGTCAGGGGATCACTTGGTGCTTCTGCAGAAGGAAGTCACTGCCCTCTTGGCCAAGAGGGCATCGAGCATGTTCCGACCCCAGAAGTAGGACGTGGTTGCTACTCCCACTACTTTCTGGTGCCCAAAAAGGACAAGGAGGACATGCGTCCTATCTTGGACCTCCGGAACGTCAATCGCTTCCTCCGGAAGGAGAAGTTCAAGATGCTCACCCTAGCTCAGGTCTTGACTGCCCTCGACCCCGGAGACTGGTTGGTAGCGTTGGACTTGCAGGACGCTTATTTCCACATCCCCGTCCTGCCGGCCCACCGGCGTTACCTACGGTTCACGGTAGGCCTCGAGCATTTTCAGTTCACTGTGCTCCCCTTTGGCCTTACCAGTGCCCCTCGGGTGTTCACGAAAGTGATGGCGGTGGTCGCAGCTCATCTGCGCCGGGCAGGGGTTCCAGTCTTCCCCAACCTCGACGACTGGCTGCTGAAGGCGGGCTCGTCCCAGGCAGTCGTCTCCCACCTCCAGACTACGGCCGAACTCCTGCACTCGCTGGGGTTCTCCATCAATGTGCCGAAGTCGCATCTGATTCCTTCTCCACAGCTCCTTTTCATCGGAGCAGTTCTGGACACGACGCAGTTTCGGGCCTATCCTCCCGAACGGCGAGTCCGGGATATTCAGGCTATGATTCCCATCTTTCAGCCTTTATCCTGGGTTTCGGTACGGATGACCCTGAGGCTGCTGGGCCTCATGGCCTCCTGCATCCTGCTGGTCGATCATGCCAGATGGCATATGCGGGCTCTGCAGTGGGACCTGAAATTCCAGTGGGCGCAGCACCAGGGCAACCTGTCCGATCACGTCCAGATCTCGGAGGGGACTGCAAAACAGTTGCAGTGGTGGCTCTCGAACCGGCAATGGGTCATGGGCAGATCACTCTCCCTTCCCCAGCCAGAGCACACAGTTGTGACGGACGCGTCCCTTCTGGGATGGGGCGGTCACATGGGAGAGGCGGAGATCAGAGGCCTCTGGTCTCCGGCGGAGTCCCGGCTCCATATCAACCTTCTGGAGCTCCGGGCGATCCGACTTGCACTCAAGGCATTCCTTCCCTCTGTCAAAGGGAAGGTAGTGCAGGTGTTCACAGACAACACCACCGCCATGTGGTACTGCAACAAACAAGGCGGGGTGGGGTCGTGGACCCTCTGTCAGGAGGCTCTGCGCCTCTGGACATGGCTGGAACATCAGGGCATGTTCCTGATGGTTCAACACCTGGCAGGTTCTCTGAACGCCAGGGCGGACGAACTCAGCCGCAGGTGCATTATGGATCACGAATGGCGTCTTCACTCGGAAGTGGTGCAAGGACTCTTTCTGCAGTGGGGAGAGCCTTGGTTAGATCTATTCGCCACCGAAGAGAACGCGCAATGTCATCAGTTCTGCGCGTTGGAATTTCCAAGGCGGCACTCGCTCGGCGACGCTTTTCGTCGCGAGTGGAGTTGCGGTCTGTTGTACGCCTTTCCGCCTATACCACTTCTACCCAGAGTGTTGAAGAAGATTCGGCACGACCGGGCCCAAGTCATCCTTGTGGCTCCGGACTGGGCTCGAAGAGTTTGGTATCCCGAGCTACTCAGTATGAGCGTCGATCCCCGATCCGTCTGCCTCTTCGGGAGGATCTTCTGTCGCAGCAGCAGGGGACGGTCCTCCACCCGAACCTGTCCAGCCTCCACCTGCTTGCGTGGAGATTGAGCGGCGGCAGTTGATTCCTTTCGACTTGCCTCCCGAAGTTTGTGATGTGATTCTGGCAGCCAGGCGTCCCTCCACTAAGGTGGTATACGCCTGCAGGTGGAACAAGTTTGTGGCATGGTGCACAGCAAAGGCTGTGAATCCCCTCTCTGCCCCTCTTTCTGAGGTCCTTCTGTTCCTTCTCTCCCTGGCCCAACAGGGTTCTGCCCTGGGTACCATCAAGGGCTATCTTTGTGCCATCTCGGCCTTCCTCAGGCTTCCTGATCAGCCCTCCCTTTTCAAGTCCCCTGTTGTTAACAGGTTCCTAAAAGGCATCACACACCTCTTCCCTCCTGTTCCGTTTGTGATGCCTCAGTGGGACTTGAACTTGGTTCTTACCTTTCTCATGTGCGCTCCCTTTGAGCCTCTACATAACTGTCCTCTTCGTCTTCTGACTCTGAAGACAGCCTTTCTGGTGGCCATCACCTCCGCTCGGCGGGTGAGTGAGCTCCAGGCTCTATCATGCAAACCTCCCTTTCTGTCTGTCCATCCAGACAAGGTTGTTCTTAGGACGCGTCCGTCCTTCTTCCAAAGGTGGTTACTGCCTTCCACATTGGGCAGACCATCACTTTGCCCACCTTCTTTCCGCCTCCGCATCCTTCCAGAGAGGAAGAGAGGCTCCACCGTCTGGACCCAAAACGTGCGCTTTCCTTTTATATCAACCGCACACAACACTTCCGGGTGGATGACCAGCTCTTTGTTGGCTACGTGGGCGCCAAAAAAGGTCGACGGTGCACAAGAGAACCATCTCCCGCTGGGTCACCTTGTGTATCAAAGCCTGCTATTCTTTGGCTAAGAAGGAGCCTCCTGTTGGGCTGCGTGCCCATTCCACCAGGGCAACGGCTGCTACCACGGCTTTAGGCCGCGGTGTTCCGCTGCAGGATATATGTCAGGCAGCTACGTGGGCCTCGCTGCACACGTTTACCAAGCATTACTGCCTTGACAGCCAGGTCCGGAGGGACGGCTTCTTTGGCCGCTCTGTCCTCCGTGACTTCCTTGTCTGATCTTTGTTCGCAGACCCACCACCGGGGTTGGTATTGCTGGGGTATCTATTCTAAGGTAAGGAATCTGTCACTAACGTGTCTCTTTCAGATGCACAAGTTACTAACTTGTGTAACGATATATCTGTAAGAGACAGTAGTTAGTGACAGATTCCTTACCGCCCACCCATCCTCCCCGTTCTGCGAACTGATTTCTAGGGTTAAGGACATCCCTTTCAGGGCCCTAGTATTTTTCAGACACCTATGTCAGCTTCTTGCATGGCTCTGCGTTCCTGGCGCGGAAAGTCGTGTACAGAAATGACGTCAGCGCGCAGGGGCGGCGTCTAAGTACTGCCCGCGACGTCATCCCGGCGATCACGACGCCGGACGCGGAGCCGCACGACGCCGCCTACCGACGCGCAAGGGTACTGCTACGCAAAAACTTTCCGGATCCAGCCTGCCGCCTGGGGATATTCTAAGGTAAGGAATCTGTCACTAACTACTGTCTCTTACAGATATATCGTTACACAAGTTAGTAACTTGTGCGCTCATGCATATTTTTTCATTCATGTGACACTCCAACAGGATCTTGAGTGCAAAGGAAGCGAGAGTTAGTCAATGGCTTAGAATATGGCAGAGCCTGTAGTTCCCTTGATCTTCTGCCTGAGGTAATGGCTGATAGAATGACCTAGAAAACCTAAGCTGAAACTACCTATGCATTTACTCTGACGGTTCAAAATGAAAATCCCAAAGAATCAGAGGTTTGAGCACCATTAAGAACATGTGAAGGAGGCAACAATGCCGGCATGTTACTATCTCTTTGGATACTGAGAAGGACTCAACAAGGACTTTCCAGCCAAAGGAGTTTTGTGTGCGTCCTCCTGCACTCCTGATGTCCGCTGAAAGACTAGGCCTCATTGATTTGCAAAGAGACCCCACTGTATATTGCCATCTGAGCGCTTAAAGTAAATAGCTAATGAAAGGTTTCGTGGCAGTGGTCAGAAATTCTACACTGGTTTTGATAGATTTAAATGAAGGTCTAGCTGTATTGACTCAAACATTGAATATGAGAGGAGAGGGGAAAGGATGACAAATCCTAGCAACTCCGAAGTCATGAATATCTGAAGCGCAGTCAGTGTCAGAACTGCTGGGGCTAATATTGAGAATATCAGAGAAGAAGCAGTGTTGAAAAGCACTGGAGCAACCACCGGAAACAGGAAGTGCAAGGGTGTTTTTTGAACATCTGGAGGACCCTCCTGATTGAGGCAGAAGTGGCAGAACTTGTAACACCCTTACAAATGCATCCTGAAATACTCTTGCAGTCCGCTTCATCTTCGGGGGTGTTTATAAATAAACTGTTCTGGTGTGATGCACAGGTCCAGGAAATAATAGCGGAGCAGCCCATTGCACAAATCCCGTTCATAAAGGTTGTGCATGTGTCTATCTGATAGAGACTTCTAGCTGTAGCTTCCTTGCCTTAGACTTATACCCAGGCATCAGACTGGATCCGGAAAAGTTTTGTGAGCAGTTCTCCTGGTTGGCAGTAGGTGGCGACGATTGGCTTTGCGTGGTGCTGTCCGCGCTGGATGTGATGTGCGCGGTGCCTATATAGGCGCCACCCCAGCACGCTGACATCAGTTCTTTTCTTTCCTCGCCAGTCAGTGCTCCGATTGCGTCGTCATGAACCCGTAGGCCTTGAGGGAGCGATCCCACAAGTTCTTGGCGACTCGATGTGCGACGATCTCAATACAGGTCGAGAGGAAGGGAGCGGTTGCGGAGCCCGAAATCTTCGTCACACTCGAAGTCGTTGGGCCACTCAGGTAAGTCTTATTGCAAGAAGAAAAGCAAGAAGTCGAAGAGGTCTTTGACTTCACCTCGTCTGTTGGCTGACACAACGAGAAAGTGTCAGCATTCGAGACATGGCTCAGCAGTTGAGCAAGTGCCTGGGTTGGCTCCATGCTTCCCTGAGTTTGCGGGAGCCGGTGCGATCCCCACTCAGTCAATTATCTTTATTTCGCAGTATTTCTCCTGCAGATAAAATGCACAGAGTAAGAAGAAAGACATTAAAAGCAATCTAAAATCAATTAAATTAATAAAACAATATTACAATCAGTTTAAAATGCATTAAAAACAATTACTTGTTCCTTTAAAATTCCAAATAAATCTTATAATATTTCACCCCTAGGAACCTGGAATGAAAGATGTTATAAAGTGCTTAATGGCGACTAATATAAATACAATCACATCTTAAGTGGACTCATGGTTTCCAAGTTAAGCAAGCTCTCCTCCATTACATGCAGGACCAAAGGAATGAAGCTGCCCAAAACATACGAGTGGGTCATTACGTTTTTTAAAGAAATAAAGTGCTGGGCGACTGGCTAAAATTATATAGACGCAAAAGAGGCAGGATGTACCTCGACCTTAGTTCTTTATAAAAACAACAAAAGAAGATTAAATGAAGATCAGACTGCTCAGAACTACCATTTCAAGGACATGCTGTTAAATCACAAAGCGAATACCTCTTCGGTGGGAAACCCATCATCAGGGGGATTAGATTAAGTCGGAACCTCACCAAGATTAATCTATGTTCTAAATTCCCCACCCTGTCTAAATACGAGTAGTCCCCCCCCCCCCATAGTGGGTGGGGTCATTTGATATAACCCTACAGAAGATTTAAAATAGTTTTCTTCTTTTCTCTTGTATTCTACCTTTAATGCAAACATTCCCTTTAATCTCATTTTAGGGAATTTCAAGCAGCTACTAGGGTTTGTATACAACTCGGCCAGACCTAGAGAAGTCAATATGGACTTTACATAGTGCAACCATATGATCTTATGTGCATTATCCAGCGATAAACAATATTTTATTATCGTTTGGGTTAAATTGACAAGATCTCTCCTCCAGATCGAGTGCCATAGTAGGATGGAGGCAAGCCTAATACTATCTGACACATATGGTAAACCTCGTTCGATATGGCAATTGTAATTCGAACAGGAGCGAGGAAGGACCAGTAACCTCTTGAGAAATCCGTCCTCTAGCCTTTGCAGGGAGTCTTGTCACCATACCCCAGACTCCTGCCCCATACGTAACCGCAGGAATAGTCTTCGCACTATATACCTTTTTTATTGTCTCTATGGGTTTTGACCCCAACTTTTTGATAAAATTAAAGATGGCTGTCACACTTCTCTCCATTACAAGAGCCCTATTGGCCACCATATTTAGCCAAGAGTGCTTTTTGTCTAACAAAACCCCTAAATAGGGGAAAGTGTCCACTACTTCCAGCGTTCAATTCCCTATATAGAAGGCTGGGAGTTTGTTAAAAGAGGATCCCCTGTTGCGGGGATTCTGCACATACACAGAACTATGCGTAGGAAAACAGGACCTCGGCGTATAGGGGTTGTACCTTCCTACCACCTTAGTACCCAAAATCCCAAAACCGACTAGCTATGCTGTCTCATTTGTTCTCCTACATAATCACGAAGCTACAAATGATTAGACAACCCAGAACACAACACTCCCGACTCTCTCAGGAATTGCGGTAGTAAGACATACCCTTTCGATCACTCATTCGAACTTGTCTACAATAGGAATTGTCAGAGTTACTGTTATAGTTCAAAATGTTTATTTCAACTATCGTGCTCTATAATGCAGTATACGAGCCACTACCAGCAGCGAAATGTATAAGCCTAATACAGTTAGCATTGTTACAATTCCATAGAATATAAAGGGGGATGTCATCAAATACAGACAGTGGAAAAAGGACAATAAGGCCTAACCACCCTCCCCTTGGTAAGGTGAAGTTTATTATATAAAGGAAGATCTCTGGGCTTTGTCAGCAGACCCCATACCTTAGTGCCTAGATGGAAGTTTTACATCATAGGAACAGCATAGCTCTTCTCCCTGGAAAGGTCTCTCTCTCTCTCCAAGTGTGTGTTTGAACAACATGCATCCCCGTAATATTAAAGCACGAGTTTCCAGCAGTGCAGCTGTGTTAGCATGTTATGTCTAGGTGCTAGGGACTGACCAGAACGGAATAACAAGGGGCATTGTTTATCGATCTTGCACATCATGTTCAGACTAAACTCCAGGAACTAGCAGAGAACGCGAAAAGCAGACAGTTCTCATGTGAAAGGCATAAACAGAGTCTTGCAAAATAAAGTCATGTAGTAACGTGCGCAAAAGTAGCATCATGGCTGCAGAGCTCAGGCTAACTTAGCAATGTCGACAATGACCCTAATGGCCATATTACACCCCCTGTCACCATTAGAAATCGATCCAGACTTTTCATAAAATCCACTCAGACCGCTGTAAGGGTTTGTAATGCCACCCCAATCCATACAGGCCACTATAAGGTTTGTAAAGCCACCCCGCTCAACTTCTAGAGTTCATGAGGCCATGCGCCTCATATTTCAGTGGTTTGCTCCCACAGGCACGCCTTCGGCACCGCAGGTTCGGGCGGGGCCCCTGCTGGAGCCACGCTGTTGGCGCCACGCTGTTGGCTTCGGCCCCAGCAGTAGTTGGCCCCTTGGATCCACAGATGGATCCAGGCCGGGGCCGGTTGTGCCACCTCAACCTTCCCCGATGCCGGCGGCGCCATCCCCATTCTGATCCTCGACTCTAATATGGAGGCAGATGGGCATCGCCTGACTCCAGTGCCGCCTGGAGCCATGCCTTCCAGCCTGGAGCCTGAGATCTATTCTTATGGGCTAGGACTCAGAGGATTGGGAGGGGTTGCTAGACCCTGAAGAATACCATCCCTTTGACCCTAATGTGGACTGGAGTGAGGATTTGACGGTAGCCAGTGGACTGGAATTTTCTCCAGATACTGGCATACTTTCTCCCCCTACCGTGGCTACGGAGCAGTGAGCGTCCTTCGTAATGTGGTGAGGAGAGCAACCGAGTTCCTGGACCTTAACCAGCCCTCCGTGGCAGTCCAAACTAATGTCTTGACAGAGGTGCTTCAGCCAGGAGTGTCCCCCTCAGTACCGCTTCTCCTCTTCAGAAGCCTTGCTTGGGACCTGGTCCAAGCCCAGCACAAGGCTCGCTCCTGTGAACACGACGATTGCCCACCGCCCCACTCCAGGGGACCCCAACTTCCTCATGCAGCACCTTACCCCGGAGAGCTCGGTGGTCTAAGCCTCTGCCTCCCATGGCGCTTTCCCTTCCGCACCCCCAGAGAGGGAATCTAGAGGCTGGACACCTTGAGGAAGAAAATGTTTCTTCCACCACCCTGGCACTGCGGTTGGTGAATGCCTTTCATGCCGCTACTCCCATGCTCTGTGGGACACGGCTGCGCAGGTGCTGCCGGTGGTCCCGGAGGAGGCCCGGGCTGTCCTCTCCCTCCAGGCTGACGGGAGAGATGCAACAAAGTTCACCATATGTTGTGGTATCTAAAGGGAGCCATTGAGAGGGTGCAGATGCCAGATGTATGTTGTGGTTGTTATTCCCGCTTCTTTCTGTTGCCCAAGAAGGACGGATGCCTTTGCCCTATACTAGACCTGCGCCCACTCAATTTCTTCCTCAGGAAAGAGAAATTTAAAATGCTCACACTTGTTCAGGTCTTGTCTGGCCTGAACCCAGGAGACTGGATGGTGGTTTTGGAGTTGCAGGACGCATATTTCCACATTTCCGTCCTGCCTGCCCACAGGCGTTACCTGTGGTTTGCGGTGGCCCTCAAGCACTTTCAGTTCGCTTTGCTCCCTTTTGGCCTTACCAGCTCCCCTCAGGTGTTCACCAAGGTGATGGCGGTGGTTCCAACTCACCTGTGGAGATCAGGGGTGCCAGTCTTCCCCTATCTCGAAAACTGGCTGTTGAAGGTGGGCTCGACCCAGGCTGTTGTCTCCCAACTCCAGACTAAGGCGGACCTCCTGCATTTGGTGGGGTTTACTATCAACGTGCCGAGGTCACACCTAACTCCCTCTCAGACACTCCCTTCCATCTGTGCTATTCTGGACACGGTGCAGTTTTGGGCCTATCCTCCCGAACGGCAAGTCCAGGATATTCAGGCTATAATACCGATGTTTCAGCCTCTCTCCTGGATTTTGGTGAGATTGACTCTAAGGCTGCTGGGCCTCATGGCCTCCTCCACCCTTCTGGTGACATATGCCAGCTGGCATATGCTTCCTCTGCAGTGGGACCTGAAGTCCCATTGGGCGCAGCATCTGGGGAATCTCTCCGACATGGTCCATATTTTGGAGTAAACTGCAAAATATCTGCAGTGGTGGTTAACGAACCGTGATTGGGTCAGCAGCAGACCCCTCTCCCTTCCCCACGCAGATCTGACAGTGGTGACAGATGCGTCACTCCTGGGATGGGGTGGCCATCTGGGGTAGGTGATGATCAGAGTCCTCTAGTCTAAGGCGGAATCCAGACTCCACATCAACTGTAGCTCCTGGTGATCTGGCTGGCATTAAAAGCCTTTCTGCCCTCCTTCAAGGGAAGGCTAGTGCAGGTGTTCACGGATGACACCACTGCCATGTGTTACTGCAACAAGCAGGGTGGGGTGGGGTCGTCGACCCTCTGTCAGGAGGCCCTACGTCTCTGGACATGGCTGGAAAGTCGGGGTATTTCCCTGGTGGTTCATCACCTGGTGGATTCTCTGAACTCCAGGGCTGACGAGCTCAGCCGACCATGCATAGCGGATCACGGATGGCGTCTCCAACTGGACGTGGCACAAGGTTTCTGTCAACAGTGGGGAGAGCCTTGGTTAGATCTGTTCGTTACGGCTGATAACGCGCAATGTCAGCAGTTCTGCACACTGGAGTTGCTAAGGCAGCTCTCACTCAGAGATACTTTTCGTTTTGAGTGGCGTTCAGGCCTCCTGTGCGCCTTTCCTCCCATACCACTCCTGCCCAGAGTTCTCAAGAAGTTCAGGAACGACCAGAATCAAAGCAATCTTGTGGCCCCAGACTGAGCTCGGAGAGTTTGGTTTCCTGAGCTGTTGAGCAAGGCCATCGGTCCTCCGATCAGGCTGCCTCTTCTGGAGGATCTTGTGTTGCAGGGGAGGGTTCTCCACCCGAACCTGTCTACACTCCGCCTTCTTGCGTGGAGATTAAACAGCGACAGTTGACAGCCTTTGACCTTCTGCCTGAAATCTGCGATGTTGTTCCGGCAGCCAAGCATCCTGCCATCAAAACAGTATACGCCTGCCGTTGGGGCAAGTTTGTGGCATGGTGTGCAGAAAAGCAGGTTGACCCCCTTTCTGCTCTCTTTTCTCGGGTTCTTCTCTTTATTCTTTCCTTGCCCAGCAAAGCTCTACTCTGGGCACCTTAAAAGGTGATCTTTCTGCTATCTCAGCCTTTCTGCGGTTGCCTGATCAGCCCACCCTCTTAAAATCCCCTATTGTGCATAGGTTCTTGAAAGGTTTGCAACATATGTTCCCCCTTCTCCCTTTATCATGCCTCAGTGGGACCTTAATCTCGTCCTGACATTCCTGATGTGCGCTCCCTTTGAGCCCTTGCACAACTGTCCTCTCCGGTATCTTACCATCAAGACAACTTTCCTGGTGGCAGTAACATCTGCCCGGAGGGTCAATAAGCTTCAGGCCTTGTCAACCACACCTCCTTACCTGACCATCTATCCAGACAAGCTCGTTCTACGAATTAGGGCTTCCTTTCTGCCGAAAGTCATCACTCACTTTCTTGTAGGCCAGTCTGTCAGCCTGCATGCTTTTTATGCTCTGCCGCATCCCTCTAAAGAAGAGGAACAACTCCACATTCTGGATCCAAAAAGAGCGTTGTTGTTTTACCTTGACTGCACAAAAGAATTCCGGGTGGATGACCAACTCTTTGTGAGGTATGCCAGAGCGAAGAAGGGAAAGGCTGTGCAGAAGCAGACCATCTCCCGATGGATTGTCCTCTGCATTAAAATCTGCTACGCATTGTCCAAGAAGCAATCCCCTGAGGGTTTGCATGCTCATTCCACCAGTGCCAAGGTTGTAACCACTACCTTAGCACGCAAAGTTCTGGTCCTGGACATCTGCCAGGCAGCAACATGGGCTTCCTTGCACACGCTCACAAAACACTACTGCCTGGACAGTCAGGTCCGTTGGGATGGGCACTTTGCCTGTTCTGTCCTCCCGGACTTTCTTATATGAAATTGTTTTGCATACCCACCTCCGGGGAGCTATTGCTTGGCTGTCTCTAAGGTAATGAATCTGCGGCTAGAAGTCTCTATCTGATGGACAAGTAACTTACCTTCGGTAATGCCTTATCTGGTAGAGATTCTATCTCGCCGCAGATTCCTTACCAACCCACCCATCCTACCCACTCTGCGAATGGATGTCTAGGGACAGGGCTTTCCCCTTTCACACACTTTTCCACACCAGTGGTCAGTGTTCTTCGTAGCTCCGCTCTTCTGAAGTAGAAAGTCGTGAAAAGTAACTGACATCAGCACACTGGGGTGGTGCCTATCTAGGCACTGTTCACGTCACATCCGACGTTGACGACGCCACCACATGGAGGCGATTGATGCCACCTACTGGCACACAGGGGTACTGCTCACAAATTTTCCAGATCCAGTCTGACGCATGGGGATAATTCTAATGTAAGGAATCTGCAGCGAGATAGTTTCTACCAGATAAGGTGTTGCCAAATGTAAGTAACTTGTCCTTCAAGCTTATCGGCGGATCAGCATAGTGCCACGTTTATATTTTCTCAATCCTCAAGAAGGCAGTGTACCTTCAGCATTCCAGGGTTTTTGGTTTTGAAGGAAGCCGATGTTGAAGTCTTGAATATCATGAGATTCAATCAGCGCCAAGACGCCACAGCATTCGAGCGCTTAACAAGTAACAAATCAAAACAAGTAACAAATCAAATGAGACAAAAACTGTGGTTCCCTAAGCTAGGTTCTCTGGTCGAGGCCACTACAAGGTTGCTCAGGCAATGCTGGTGGGTGTCTAGGGGGTAATCGCAAAGAATCAGCTAGCAGAATGACTTGATAAGTTGAATCCTTACTGCTGCGGTCTGCATAAACTGGACCTCGTGGGTTTGGAACCTGGTTGGCTTTTCTCTGTTCTAATATGATTTGGGTGCCATCGGATTGGTTGGGGATGGTTGGCTCTGTTTGTTTTCCAATTCTGCGAGAAAACAGTTCTGAAGCGTTTCCAAATATTTATATATAAATGTGTTTTCTCTTAGGGAAATGCTTGGTCGTGATTTCCATTTCCTGCTCGATGAAGTGTAGTTGAAGAGGCTTATTTGGGACTAAAACAAGTGCTGGCAGTTTATAGTTACAGATCCCTTTCTTCGCAGTCTCTGGAGAAAGATTTACAGCCATTGTAACTGGACTATCTAAGAGGGCTTTGAAGGCTCTCGTCTTTTCAGAATGGTGGTGTGGGCTCTGACTTTGTCATTAGGGAGCTAATCATCATTATGTTGAAAGATGGATGGGTGGCTCTGTCCACATAGTCTATTGCTCTTTTACTTAGTAAAGGCTTTGGAAGAACTCACTAAGTTAGTGCAGAAGGTGTTTGAAAACAGAGAGCAGATGATAAATCTCTCTGGGGACAGGCCCGCCCACTCCTATGTCTCCAGGCGAATCCTTACTCTGAAATAGATGGGGTATATCCGAGATATGGTGGATGTTCAGTTGTGCCTTGAGTACGTTTTTGTCTGCTGTCTTCTTGGAAACAATGTCTTTAACTATTATGGTAGTCTCACTGGCTTATTGGAGGTGTTCCCTTGAAGGATGACACATATTTCATTTCAGAGCAATGGCACTAAAATTTGATAAACCAATGAAAAAGAGCTTGCTACCAAATTTCAAAACATCTTCAGATGCCACTCACTCACATGAGCTGGGAAACCCTTTAGGTTTTTAACAGAACCCTCACCCACTAACACTAGTTAGTGGCGTGTTCATCATAGGGTTCCCTCCCGAGATGCCTAGCACATCTGGGTGTGCTGTGATTCCTGAATTACAGTGCAGTGTTTTTTTTTCCAGAGTTGTGCAGGAATCGGAGGATTAAAAATTACCTCAAGGTTACCCACCACTCAAGGCAATTTTAATAATGGAAACCTTGGGTAAGATTAAAAACATATGTGGATGTGATATGAGATGGTGATGATGTCCCACATCCTAGTTCTACATGTTTCGGCCATCTAATAAAGTGCCCACAGGGTCAGTATGGCTTTCTTGAGGACCGATCCCTAATCAGTGACCACACCCAGATGCGCTAGGCGTCTCGAGTGGCAACCCTCTGATGAAGCATGCCACTAACTAGTGTCAGTGGGTGAGAGTTCTTTTAAAAACCCAACTCACGTAAGTTAGTGGCATCTCAAGAGGTTTTGAACTTTGGTAGCAAGCTCGTTTTCATTAGTTTATTAGATTCGATTAGGGAAGAAAAGCGAGCCTGTACTCTTCTCACCCTCTCCTTCTGTTATTCACTAAAATTTGTTATCCAAGCTTATTTCATGCAATTTATTAGCCACCAACGAGACTAGAAAATGATCATCGCCTGTTGGCCAGAGATCTTATCAAGGTTGGTGCCTTTTGGAGAAATAATCGGGCTCCGTTTATGGCCTCTTCTATTTCAAAAGATACGTAAGGGAAACACTTATCCCTTTGATCCTTTCAGTTGTGTGTCCGCATGTCACAATCATTGAGAACCACCAGTATATTCTATTCTCTGCATGCAGAGATTTAATTTTTCGTCAGAAGTCCTGTCATTTGCATTACAATTTGCAAACCAAATCCACAGCAAATGTAAACTTAGCCTAAAATCACTGAAACAAGAAAAATGAACTTTGCACCAGACCACATGTGCAAATAAGAACACAAAGAACGAACCGACTTGCACACCCATGCTCATGAAACTTTGTACATTCCTCAACAGGACGATGGTAATGTACAAGACATATTTATACAGAAGGGTAAGTGCCACTACCTAGTAGATGAATATCAACCGGAACAAATATTGAGACAATAATATTTACCTTTTTGAGAAGCAGAAGCCAAAGTTGCTTCATAACAGGTACTCTCTGAGAAGTTCAGCATGATGAAAAAACAAATCAACATAACATCATTGATAACTGACATGAGCTGTGGCAGGCCCTTGCCTTTACTTCCTCTTCCTCCTTTCAGCTAGCAATTAGACCATGACCTGAGTATTCCTGCTTCTCTACCTAGCCTGATGGTTGTCATATATTTGGTGTGACGCAGCACTGCTGGCACCAGAGAGGTGTGGCTCCCATGACACATGGACTGCTCAGTGGCCAAGACATCAATGGTCTTTTCAATCTGCAATAACTCCCAGCACAGTCAGAATTGATGCGGACCAGAACCTCATCTTGCTACACAACACACCTATTCTGTAACGACATTGCATTATCCTAGCGCAAAACCTGGTTGCTGAGGTAGCAGTTAATTTTCACATAAGGATTGCTGTGGGAGATCTTTGTTCGGTTGTTGAAGGATATGGTACACAAATGCACTCAGTTCTACCTTTCATGCGTGCTATCTCCTGTTTGAATCAAACTGGTGCTGCTACACCTGCACTATCGACAGGCACTCATGTTTACTTAGTTGATGTTCTTCAAGGTATTCCCCAGCATGCAGTTTTTGGAGGGATTTAGTGTCCACAGAGTAGAGTCTTGTGTCATTGCTATCTTCGCCAGCTTCCCTGCTGAATGTTGTTAGGTAGGTGAAAAATGAAAACCTCGTCCAGGTGTGGCACTTTCATTTACTCACATGTGCATCCCTGAGACTGTAAGAGTGCATTCATTTACCTTCTGACTCATGCATGTTGTCATTCATATGTTATTGCAGAGGCAGTAAGTCCGGATTTCTTCTATTTTACTCAACATGAATTACCGTTCGTTTGTCGTTCATGTATTGCCATGCAGCAGTTTACTATGTAGCATTGCACAAAATACTGCCCGACATCTATGATGGATATTGTTTCTGGCTGTTTTCCACATGTTGGTGAAATAAGTGTCCTGCAAAGTGTCCAAGAAGGTGTTATTCTTTAGCTTCATCCTCTACCACCACATTGGTTTCTTTTGGGTCTTTACAACACATAATGTAAGAAAGTAAAGATTACAAGTTGGTTTTCGTCGAGGAAGTCTTCTGTCTGAAGATATCTAAGACTCCTCCTTTAGCCCACAATGCACCAGTACAAAGACTCCACCTCAAAAAAAAATTCTTGCAGCGGGTTCGGACATTTAGCTCCAGCTCCAAGACTGTCAATTAATTTTCTGATCCTTTCAGCTCCAGCCGTCAAGGTACTGGTCAAAGTCTGAAGAAGCATCATTGTCAACTCCGGTGACTGGAGTTTTCAGTTCCGACCCACCCCAGGATAATCTCCTTCCATTTGGTCATATTAAGAAAAGCTGCCACGAGAGGGTAATGAGGAGAAAACACCCTTCTGGTTTTGCCCAAGGTATAATTCCAAGTACCTGTGGTCCAATCAACAGAGGGTGTGCAATCTCCGCCTGTCTCCAGAGCACAAGAATTCCTCCCGCACCACTTGCCAGGAGTTTAAAAACTAGAAGGCCCTTTGGTATCAACGTTTTCGATTCTGGGCTCACCACAGCATGTAGTGTCGGAATCCCACCGATGTTTAAGTCTTCTTCCTTGACTCTGAGGACATTAAGGAGGCCGAAGATGAAGGTGAAAGTTCATCAGGCTTGTTACCAGGCCAAGCTGAAGAAACACTTGAGGTTTCCAGTTCACAGGTCTCTGGATGTCCAGGAACAGCCAATCCAAGGACCCAGGACAAAGACTACACTAAGGCCACTATTCCTTGTACCCAGCCGGAGGACCAACTCTCCGGGGTCGGCTATGATAACAATTTCAACTTGAGGCAGAGCAGTGGTCCAGGGAAGTCTGGCATCTAGCTCTGACACCGGCCAGAAGAGGCTCCAACCTTAGTGTTCAGTTTCCAGTTGTAAGACCTTTCGATCCTAAGAGATCCTCTCTCTGGTCTAGGAAGCCTTCTGCGAAGGGCACCAGTTGACACCCACTCAGCCCTGAGTCTCCGAAAAGTAACCCTCAGAGTTGTAACCGGCACCAAAACATTCTCTTAGTTACCTCCAAAGTCACCTAAACCTCCAAAGTCACCTTAAGTCTGCTCCAAAGACGGCCTCAATGCCGAAGCTAGAGACCATTGACCCCACCCCTTGGCGCCATAGGGCTCTCAAAGGCGCCTGATGTTAGGCAGTGTACAATCTACCCACATCCCTTCATGGGAAAGGTCTTTGCGCGTCCACTCCTTCGGGAGGACACTCACTCACTAAAGCCAACACTAGGCAGGGAGAGAAAGCCCATATTTGAGGTGTAGATATTGACATAAATCCTATTCTATCCAGTCCCCAAAAAGAGTAGGGACAAGCCCACTAGTCCTGCTCCACAATTCACTCCCCAGCCTCTGCCTTGGCCACACACTTATTCACCTCCTTCCTTGCTTGGGTGTCTGTCAACTCATACCACACAGACTCAGATCAAGAGAGTCACAACGACACACTTGACTCTTATAGAGAGGCGCCACCAACAGGGGGCAGGGATGATCCCTGAGAAGATTACCATGTCCACCCTCCGGATGACACAAGTTTAGATGCCTACTCTGTCAAAGCCTCTCCCCCGGTGGCTGCACGACATACCTTATTGTCATTCATTAGGCAGCAGACCATCATAAAGTTAAGCTGCATATAGTAGAGGAGGAGGATAACGTCTTGGTAGAGACATTCTCCAAAACTTAATGTGCATCCAGTATCCACCAATGCCAAAGAGCATGACTAAATTCAGCGCAGAGATTTTAAGGACCCTGTGAAGGTGCAAGTAGTCACACCTAAGGTGGAACAGAAGTATGAACCTGCCCCAGGTAACCCTTTCTACATCGTGGGGCATGTTTCACCCAACTCCTTGGTTGTGCATACTGCCAGGAAGCTTGATAGTGCCCAAGCAACCGGGGACGCCCTTCCTGCAGACTAAGAGGGTAAAAAGACCGATGCAGCTGGAAAAGAGGTGAGGACAGCCACTAAGTGCAGGATATCAAATTTTGCGAGATTACTCTCCCTTTATGACCGAGACCAATTGGAGGAAATGGAGCAGTTAGTTAAGCACATCCAGTGGCGTACTGCAAGAGCTGGCAAGGACTAGAAGCAGAAGGAAAAATTATTTCCTCTGTGAACATTTATGACTTTCTCGTCCCTGCCAACACTGCTACGTGAGTGATTAATACCACTATCATTCTCTGCTACCACACTGGTATCAAACCAGAGATACATGTGCTCATCACCACTCTCTACGCTTTGCGATAAGTGGACAGCAGTACCAGATTACGGTTCTCCCATTTGGAGTAACATCCCGAAGAGTGTTCACAAAGCGCTTAGTGGTTGTGGTGGCACAATGGCGCCGGGACAGAGTTCATGTCTTTCCATAGCTAAATGATTGCCTGATAAGGAGAAGCAGCAAACCTACTCAACTGGCCATGTCTTTCTTGCACAGATAGGGTTCACAGTGAATATGAAGAAGTCATATCTTGAAGCACCCCATACTCAACCCTTTCTGGGACCTGTGCTAAACACTGCGTCAGGGAAAGACTACCCCAACCAACAGAGGAGATGGCATTTCAAAAACTGTTCTCTCTTCTTCAGACATCATGCCGCATTACTGTAACAATGATCATGAAACATCTGGGGATGATGGCCTCATGCATAGTCATTTTGCCTCACACGAGGCTGCACATGCATCCACTACAGATGTGTCTAGCCAGACAATGGTCACAAGTGGAGGGTCAATGAGAGGTTCTAATTTTGGTGATGACAGGATCCAGCAACACCTAAAATGGTGGAATGAGAACAGTTTACTAGGCAGGCCATTTCTTGACCCTCAGCTACAAGTGACCGTCAGTACGGATGCCGCCCTTACGGGTTGGGGGGCACACTTCAACCACCTAATGGTGACGCAACCACAACAACAGGGTTGCCATATCAATTGCCTGGAGCATATTGTAATCCAGCCAGTATTTTACAGCCTTATACAAGGAGGGGAGGGATCCTTATAAAGACAGACACAGACAACATAACTGCCATGTATTACATCCAGAAACACAGCAGGACAGCTGTCGGCGCTAGTGTGGAATACTTGGCATTTGGTCATTCACAACTATGTTCAGTTGCTAGTGGAGCATCTGCCAGGAGTAGAGAATATTTTTGTGGCCTGTTAATCTGGACACATCAACAAGTCCACAAATGGGAGATGAATCGCCAGGTATTTCACAGATACTTCCAAAGAGTAGGCATGCTCACAAGCGATCTATTTGCCACTGTCAAAAATGCAAAATGCCGGGGGCGTGGCCTAGCGAGCTAGCATGGCGGTCGCGCTTTAGGCGAGCTCCGCTGAGCCCGTCTAAATTATCCTGCAATAATCCTGCCTCATCGGCCCGTTTAAGCTGAAATTTCCCAGAGCGTGAGAGGACTCAGCAGGGAATGCGGCGACGGTAAAACCTGCCGTTTCCAAGAGCCTTCGAGGCGATTTCCTGAGGCTTGCGGCCTTGAGGCCTGACTGACGCGCCCGGGGCAGAGCGGCTGGGGCATTGGCCGGACGTGGCCGTCGCCGAGATCGAGGTCCAAACGCGCCTCGCTGTAGGAGAGCCTGGTGGACTGCGGAAGCTCCGAGAGGTGGCTCTGAGGCCTAGGCTGCTGAGACGGTGGTGCCTGCAAGGAGGGAGGGCAGCGGTGGCGGCCCAGTGATTGCGCTGGCCCCCCCGCACTCCCTCGCTGTATTTCGGCGGCCGGGTCGGGCCGCGCAAGGAGGTGGGCCTGCGGCGCCGGTGAAGCGGGGCATTTGTGGCACCCCTGGATTGTACCCTTGGGGGGGGGGGGCTGTCGGCTCCCCCTCCCCCCTGCGTCCGCCTCCTGCATTCCGGCGGTCGGATCGGGCCGCGCGGGGAGGCTGAGCGGCGGCGCCGCGAGTTGTAGACGGGAGCAGTGCATCTTGGGCCGTCTCTGAGGGGGGGCCCCGAAGTCTTGGACTACATTGCCAGGCCGATAACGGCCCGAGATAAGAGTTGTGTGTGGTATGGGGCCGGTGGTGGAAATCCTCAGGCAGCAGCTTTGTGGGTGATTTGGTTCCCCCTCCCCTGTGTCACCTCGCGGTATATCGGTGGCCCAGTCGGGCTGCCCGAGGGGTTGGTTCCGGCCGTACTGGTGCTCTTTGGTGGACACTGCCTTTATTTGCTGCTCGGGGCTTTCCCGGTGGTGCCCTTTGGTGTCCCTCTCCCCCCTTGTGCTTTCTTTGCCGGGGTCCGGCGGCCGGATTGGGCCGCGTGGGGGGTGTGGGCCGACGGAGGTGGAAGCGGTTATCCCCGGGGGCCTGGGACACTTTGGGTGGAGCCCCGGAGGTCGCGTGGCTCCCGAGCCGGAGGTTTCTGAGCTGGCCTACGTAGGGCTTATCCTGGCCTACTGGGGTGCTTCTGTTGGTGTCCGGGAGCGCGGAGGTAATTTATGTGGGCCGTGAGGGCCGATGAGGCCGGTGCACTGGGAGTGGCAGCAGCTGTCTAGTTTCTGGGTCTGCTCGGGCTGGCGCCCTGTCCTATATGCTCCTTGCCTGTCTGGTAGAGGGTCTTGTGACGGTGGTGAGTGGAGCCGATCGCTAGACCCCGAGCGGGGCTTTGTGTGATGAATAAGAAGCCTGAGCAAATTGAGATTGCCTCCAGTCTATGTGGATGCGGTCCTTGTCAGAGGCGGCTTGTTGATCTGTGGGACTGAAGACGTTGGGGTGCTCCCGTGTGTGGGCTGCTGGAGTGCCCTCCCGCACAGGTGGTGACAGGTGGACACCCGCTAGGGGGGGGGGGGGGAGTTTGACTGCCTGCGGAGGCGGCCGGGCGAGTGCTCGGTGTGGCTTGTGGGTGGGAGATCTCCGCTCGTGTCCTACCTTTTCAGGAATCGTTGTCCTGGACCCGGCCCACGCAAAGAGGGATTGTGCAGGAGTAAGGCCCGCGCACCTTGGACTTGGCTGATATACTCGGGCTGGGGATCCCGTCAGGGGGCCTGTCTCGCCGGCACTCAACGGTTTTGGTGCCCCATTGCCACGATGACGAGAGACAAGCTGACGGGGGGCTCGGCTAAGCAGACCACGCTGGACCGCTACACTGGATCTGGGGCCTCGGCGTCTGACCAGGGAGGCGCTCAGGGTGGGGTCCCGAATAATGCAGCCCTTATGGCGGCAATTACGCAGTCCAGGACTGCCTTGGAAACCAAAATCAGGGAGGTCGGCTCTGAGGTGCTACTTCTCCGGCAGGATCTACGGAATGCAACGGAGAGAATCACGGCAGCCGAGACTAGGGTCTCCGAAGTGGAGGACTCTGTTACCACCTTGAAAAAAAAGGTGGCGACACTAGAAACCACTACCAGAGGCCTGGCTTCACGGGTTGAAGATGCAGAAGGGAGGGCAAGGAGAAGAAACCTGCGTTTCGTGGGGTTCCCGGAGGGATGTGGGGGGGAGGACATGGAACAGTTCTTGACTAAATGGCTCGTTAGTTGGCTTCCCCCGGAATCGATGTCTCGCTGCTTTGTTATCGAACGGGCTCACAGGGCCCTTACGCAGAAACCGCCCCCGGGAGCCAGGCCACGACCAGTCACAGCGAAGATTCTAAACTACCATGACAGGGACGTTATCCTGAAACAGGCTCAACTCAAGGAACCTCTCCAATTCGAGAACACTCGCATCTTTATATTTCCGGACTACACTAGACTGGTTCAGCAAAAGCGGCAGTCCTTCATGGCGGCGAAGGCTCGTCTCCGGGAATTGAAGCTGCTGTATGCTCTCCTGTATCCGGCCAGACTGCGAGTGGTGTATCAGTCCCGTACTTTGTTCATTGAGTCGCCCGAAGATGTTTTCAATTGGACAGACGAAACGGTGAAGGTGCGGCCGCACACACCGCCCAGGCTGGAGTCAGATTCTTCAACTAGTGACATGGTTCGTAAACCGCCCAAGTCTAAACTCAAGGCGACCAGGAGATCAAGATCCAGGCGGCGTTCGCAGTCCCACAGTGATGCCGGCAGATCTGCCTCGGCGCCTCGACCTGGGAACTCGGCCTCGCAAATATAATGGGACTCTCTCAGTTGGGGGAACTCTTGAGAACATCCGTTTGGCCGACGAAGCAAAAATGGGGGCTAGTACCCTCCCGTGACTTCTTGTAGTCCGGGGGACAGCCGTTGACTATGGGTGGGTTCCAGGGGATTCATTGGCGTGGGCGGGCGGGAGTCTCCCGTTGGTGTCCCCATGCCACCTTCGACGCGACAGATACTTCAGCAGTTTTGAGGTATTGGGGTGGGGGGTAGTTGGGTTGTTTACATTAATCGTTTGCACTGGATCACTGCTATGTAGGGTTATTATTTGCACTATCGATTATTGTTCCATGTATCATGACCTGGGATGTTTTTGTTACTTAACTGCACTGCATCGCCATTGCTTTGAACCGCTGCTCGCGTATGGGTTGTTTCCTGTCCTGCCTATTGACGCTACAGGCTATATAGATGGCAGCCCCCACTGCTAGGGTACAGGTCCATGCAGGAGATCTCCGGATCGTGAGCTGGAATGTTAGGGGTGCGCTGGACAAGGTGAAGAGGGGGGCCATCCTTCAGCAGGCCAAGCGCTATCGGGCTGATGTCCTGATGCTGCAGGAGACGCACTTACCGGGAACAAAGGCCCCTTGCTTTCTTAGATACGGGTATCGGCAGGTGTTTCACTCTGGGTTCACGAGGGGATCCCGGGGGGTCGCCATCCTTATTCATTGGAGGGTCCCGTATACACACTCCAAGACATGGATAGATACGCAAGGGAGGTACGTCTTCATTAGGGGTACTATTTATGAGGAGCAGGTGGTGTTGGGTAGTGTTTATGCTCCCCCGCCGTTGTCCTGGACATTGGTTGAGCGCCTTACGACCCTGTGGACAGATATACCAGATGGACTGGCATTCGTAGGGGGTGACTGGAATGATGTGTTGGACATGACTTGGGATAGATGGAGACAGGGAGGCCCGTCCACTGTTGGTCAAATTACTAAGCTACATTCCCTGGTGTCAGGATTGGGGTGGGTGGACTCCTGGCGTAGATTGCATAGGGAGGAACAGGGCTATACATATTTCTCGGCAGTCCACGAGTCATTTTCAAGATTGGATTATATATTCGTGCCATCGGGTGCAGTTGGTAGAGTGAGGGAGGCAGACATTCTCCCGAGGGGACTATCGGATCATTCTCCAATCGCGATTATGTGGCAGCTTGGCCCCGTGAGGCCACCCTTTTTAGATGGCGTCTCTCCTCCTGGAATCTGCAGGATGAGCAGTATAGAGACCATATAGGACAGGCAATTGATCAGTATTTGGAGTCTAATGTAGGGTCGGTGACAGCGGTGGAACCCCTGTGGGAGGCAATGAAGCTGACTATACGGGTCGTAGATATCTCATATTGCTCTGCAGCGCGTCTGGCCAGAAAGGAGTCGCTGCTGAGGTCTGAGGCTCATATTGTGAACCTTGAGAGGGACAGTAGGAAGGAGGGGATGCCCTGGCAGCGAGACAAACGCATGCAGATTTATTGATGGACGAGGCTCAACTGGCGTGGTTGGCGTCCTGCAGTAGGATCTACCAGTGGGGGGACAAATCTAGTAAACTGCTTCATCGCTTGTTCCAGGGTGCCTTGTGCCCCCTGGTGCTTCCTGGTATATCTGGACCCAACGGGAGGATTCTGGGGGATCCCTCTGCGATTGCGGAGAGTTTTGCTCAGTATTATGCGGAGCTCTACACCCCGAAGGAATCCTTGCCAGAAGATATGATACACCGCTTCTTGGGGGACCTTCCGCCCCGTACCCTTTCCGTTGGGGCTCGGGCGGAGCTGGACCTTCCGCTTACAGAAGAGGAGCTGGGCTCAGCTCTGGGTGACCTGAACTCTGGGAAAGCTCTGGGCACTAATGGGTACCCATGTGAATTCTTTAAGAAATATTCTCCGACATTGGGACCCCACCTTCTTCGGGTGTTGAAGGAGGCACGGGAACGCGGTTGCCTCCCGTGGGACTGGAGGCATGCCGAGGTGGTAGTATTTCACAAGCCGGGCCGACCCCCAGACCAACACGCTTCCTATCGCCCTATCTCATTGCTAAACATAGAGGCTAAGATCTTGGCTAAGGCCCTGGCCAACCGCCTCCAATCCCATATTACTTCTTTAGTCCACCCAGATCAGGCTGGCTTTATGCCTCAGAGAGCGACGCGGCATAATATTCGACGAGCACACATAGCCATTGCCACTATTCGCGGGCTGGACGTGCCGGCCGCAATCCTGTTGGCAGACATGGATAGGGCATTCGATTCCCTTAGCTGGACGTACCTGTTTGCTCTGCTGGACTGCCTGAACACGGGTCCACGCTTCCTGTCCTATTTAAGATTGCTATATACGGACCTCAGGCCTCGGTTCGCATTGCGGGGATTGCCTCCTTCACCTTTTCCATTGGACTGGGTACCCGGCAGGGTTGCCCTTTGTCGCGATTTCTGTTTGCTCATGCAATGGAGCCCTTGGCGGCATGGGTGCGGATGGATGCGCAGGTGGCTGGTTTTGAGTGGGCCCAGGGACTGTCGGACCGCATTGCATTGTACGCCGATGATGTCCTATTTTTCTTGACCGATGTGAATAGAACAGGGCCAAGGCTGCTTCGTATCATGGAAATATTTGGGGAATCGTCTGTTTTTTTTATGAATCCTTGTAAGTCCACTTTGTGGATTCTGGGGTCACAGGTGGAACTGGGCACGTGGGCCTCGGCGGTGCAGGTTACTACGGTGGGAATGAAGTACCTGGGAGTCTTCCTGGCGGACCTACCAAGTGTGTCCTGGGAACACAACATGATGCCGGTGTGGGCGCGGGTGCGTGAAGAGCTGAAAATCTGGTCTCATAAGCCCCTTTCCATCCCAGGTCGGTCGGCCATCTTCAAGATGGTATCGCTACCGCGGCTGCTCTACCAGCTGCAGAATTTTCCCTTCCCCATCCCCCCTTCGTGGTTTCACCAAGTCAACTCGGCTCTAGGGCAATTTTTGTGGGCAGGAAAGGCACCCAGAGTGGCATTGCGGACATGTTTTCAATCGACATACTGTGGAGTGCTGGCCACCTCGGATGTCCACTCATATTACATGGCCTCACAGTTATTGATCTTAAATGATTGGTGGTACGGAGACAGGTCTGACCCCGCGTATGCGGTGGAGAGGAGATGTATGGGGGCCAATACTCTACATACTATTCTTTACTCGGCGTCGGTGCGCAACACCCTTCCGTCGGCCACCAAGGTAGTATTCCAGGTATGGAGACAGGCTCTGCGGAAGATGGGGTGGTGGGGCAGACTGACTAAGGAGACTCCACTTTGGTCCAATGGGAGATTGCCACAATTAGCTGCTCTAGCGGGCTTCCGGGGTTGGGACAATATAGGGATCTCTACCCTAGGGGATGTGATGCGGGGCACGGTTCTGAAGTCTTTTCAAGATCTCCAGCACGAATATCAGATGCCAAAGACCCAATTTTATAAATCTCTTCAGTTCCGACATGCTATACTCCCCAGTGTAACAGGCTTGGAGTCCCTCCCTGATTTTAGTCCCATTGAAGCTAAACTGTTTATGGGAGACCTTTACGACCATAAAATCTCCAAAATGTATCAATCTCTTGTGACGAACTGCCCCACCACACTAGATAGACTTAGGGAGGCATGGGAGGAAGACCTTGGCCTGTTGGGGAGTGATGATTGGACGGAGGCGCTGGCCTCCCCTTGGGAGGCAGCGATCGCAATGCGACTTCGGCTAATACAGTTTAACTATTTACATTGAGTATATTATACTAGAGTCAGGTTGTGGAAGGCGGGCCTGGTGGCGTCCCCGATTTGCCTAAGCTGTGGTCAGGAGGAGGGCACTCTATTGCATACGGTCTGGCAGTGTATAGTGATTGCGAAGTTCTGCGAGGGGGGTTTTGGCCTGCCTGGCGGAGGTTTCGGGGTGGGAGCTCCCCTTTTCGCCTAAATTAGTGCTGTTACATGTTATGGAGGGTGTGGGGGGAAATATTTATAAGCGTCACCTAATGCTATTGGGATTTACATCAGCCAAACGTGATATTGCACGAAAGTGGAAGGCGGAGGCCCCGCCTTCCTTGTCAGCATGGAAGAATGGTCTCGATTTTAATATGGGTCTGGAGACTCCTATCTTTAAAGCACGGGAATTGTCATTGATGTGGTGGGATTTGAGGCGATGTTTGCAATGTAGTGTATAACAGTGCAAGGGGGGGGAGTTTTATTGGTTCTGTCTTATTTCTTTTTGAAAAATTTCTATATTAAATGTCAATGCACAATTTTTGTATTTTAAACTGTAGCAGACAGCCTCTGGGTGACAGAGCTCTGCACTGTACGTGTCATTTGAAGCAATAAAATATGTTTGAAAAAAAATGCAAATTGCCAAAGCTACACCTCCATGTACCCGCAGTCCGTGGACAATGCAATATGGATGCATTGTTGAGGAGTCTTTGCCTATGCTTATTCTCCAATTTCCCTAATTCTGTATGTGGTGAGGAAAATGAGGCAAGCATCTATGACCCTCTTTCTGTTTGCAACAGCAGTGGTAATTCATGCCTCTGGAAATGTCACTTCATACACACAAGAAACTGCTGTGGAGAGCAGACTTCCTTACACAGCATGCAGCTCAATACATCTGCACTTTGGAGACTTAAACCTAGCAATCTGGCACCCGAGTTCTTAGTTTGGTTATCTAAAACTTCAACTGGGGTTTATGCAGTTCTTGAAAGAGGCACACAAGCCCACCAAGCGTTCAGCCAAGTGGAAAACGTTTGTCCATTGCTACTTAGGAAAGGACAGAGACCAATTTGCCATGTCAGTTCAAGTTATCATCTGCTATTTGCTCCATCTTCCAAAGACAGGATAAAGATGTGGTTACATTTAACTGCAATAGCAGTTTACAAGCAAAACTTGTCATACTTGTCCCTCTCTAGAATAGCTAATGTTAAAACTTTAATGAAGGGCCTCAAAAGGGTTAAACCTCCAAGAATGTAGTATTGATGAGATCTGTTCGAGCCTCTTCATTCTTCCAAATACAGTTATTTTCTTGTAAGGTTCCTTTTGCCATAACAAGCCTAAGATGAATTAGTGAGTTATGGGCCTTAAAAGTGGCAGAACCCTTCATCCGGGTACACAAATAGGGTGATCCTAAATGTGGGATTGCCAGGTGGATTATTAGGTGCATACATGTGATATGGTAGAGCTAAGCGTACAATATGTAGTGCAAAGGACACTTTCTGCTCGGAAAAGGGGGGTTTTCTTAGAAAGTATTCTCATAGCAGACATAAGCAAAGCTGCTATGTGATCAACGCCACATATGTTTACTGAGCAGTACTTAAACCCTGTGATAGAGTGGCCAAGAAATCTGTTAAATGCTTTTCCTCTTCCAAATCCCAGGGCCTTAGTTCTTACCAATCTGGGGATTTTCATGGGGCAATGACGATTCCACCATTATTCTTGGATCCGCTGGCCCGCTCCTTTCTCTGCATATGGCATAGGCCAAAAAGTAGATTCTTTCCTTTACTCCCATCCCCAGACTCACCTGAGTTCCAGCCAAATAAACATGCTGATTATGTTTTCAATTGGAAGGTCAAGAAGTTGTGTCTTTTAAGTCTGTGTGGTTTTCATGTCTTGGCAGTATCAATTCTTGGCCCTCCCTGTTCCTTCTCTCTGTCTTGCTATTATCCTTATTGGAAATTTGCCATGACTGGTTGTGGGTCTTTGGAGTTTAGAGCTGCAACTCTGGGTTTTCAACTTTATGCAGGAGGAATTTAGGGAGAATTCAGTGTTTCTACCATAAGAATCCCGCCACCTTCCACAGGCTTCGACAGGTACATCAATTCACAATGTGTTGCTCAGGGGTTTCTGTCTGCAGTAGAACCCTTTGAAACGGTTTTCACTTCTCCATTTAATGTCCCATCAGTTTTTCAAACTCTGCTACCTCAGTTCCTTGTCTGATGCTCATTTATGAATTTGTATTTAACAAAACTAGCTAACTGGGTGGTTTTTCTTGTGCTCCTTTTAGTCCCTTGCAAGTGGCCTCATCTTTAATCTTAGAACTTCCCTCTCTTTCTTATAAGATTATTCTTTATTTTAATTTCCTTCCTCTCCTGAGTAATTCTTGCCCTCTTCAGTAGAGTTGTATAGAGCAACTGAGATGTACCTATAGAGGTCAGAGTTGTTGCTGAAGTGAGCTCATTTGTATACAAATTTTGGACTAACAGCGGGGAATTAAAACCTTACATGGCACATTTGAGAAGGGTGGCTTAAACCTGGCAGGTTGCAGCCCAAAACTCTGGCTTAGGATGATCTTCCCCTTGATCGCATATGGTTGTTTTTCCCATCTGTGACAGAGGCTTAAAGGCTTCTCATAACGACATTTGGGTAATGGCTTTGTCACCTAGTCCTTCAGTTTCTGATGCATATTATTGTTTCCATGTGAGAGTCCCTGTGAAATGAAGTGAGTGATGTGGACTTGTGCAATCTGCCTCTCACTCAGTTTCTCTGGATAGATTACATTTTTGAATGTGCACTGAATGTTTGGCCTCCCATGCTACGTTGTGTTCAATTTTACTGAATGCTAATTCCTCTTTTAGTAAGGAATGTGATGAGGAAGAGGGACAGTGATGGCAAGAGCCCAATTTATTTACCGGTAATATTCATTACCCTCAGCCTTATTTTTTTTGTCTTAGTCCTCATTACTCTACCCGCCTTCTCTTCCAGGCTGGCCTTTACCACATGTGAGATCGTATAGGTTGTAGGAAGGGGTTCCTAAAAGAAGGACACTTAAGTGTGGGGTTAATAGACCAGCTGGGTACCTGTACTGCCACACTGAATTTAGTAAGAACTTTGACGAGAAAGTGGAGGTCTCCGAGCTATGAAGGTTGCCAGAGAGTAATTGGCGCTTTCTCAGATTTCCAGTGCCAGCTCTCACAAATGTATTGAACATAGGCTAAGCACCAAAATAATTATTTTACCTCTTTGATTTTGGAGGGAAGGCCTATAAAGGCTACATAATCACATTCAGCTCCATGACACTGATGCAGAATGACAGGTTTTATTTACCTGGACCACAGCAACCGAATAAAAGGGCTATCCTTGGCTGGTCTGCTGCAGAGGGACTGCCTCTACCACACTATGTCAAAGACACAATACCAACTACTCAACTTGTGCTAGAGTCAGAGAGACTGCCTCGGGCTTGGTGGCCATGCTTGCAGGAGCTGGATTTCATGCAGGGCTTACACCAGAAACAGCCCTGGGATTGTTATGACATGGGATCACTGGGGTACATGCAGCGAAAGCCTTTTTCACAACAGTGTTATATGCTTATCAAGGCAGCGTCTAGTAGGGGCTGTTGTTGGCCATGGGAGTCTCAATGATGGCTCAGCCTCTTTTGTGGCAGGTACATGAACTTTGAATTGCAATTGTAATATCTTTGCACCCCTAAGCACTTTGTGAATTTTCGTTCACTATCCCGACTTGGTTTTCTGGAGAACGTCATCTATGGAGGAGATATAGACTCAGATTCTTTCCAATCAATGTTTGACCAATCACTTTGTCTTGCGTCAAAAGCTTCAAGTTGAAGGCTTCAATTTGGGCTTATTATTGCATGGAAACTTGCCACTGCTCTACTACAAGCAGATGCTCCAGTGGGACGCCTGTTCGTTTAAAGTTTTCATTTGTTTGCCTAATGCAGGCATGAACCAAAGTTCCTCTACCTGCTCCTTGGTGAGTTGAGGGGTGTATCTGGGCAACTCGTTTTAACATCTGTTTTGTTTGGTATTTTTCAAAAAGGTTTGTTCTTAATGTTGGATGAGTAGTCAGTGTGGAAGCTAGTTGATGCTGTGTACTTCTTGTCCAGTGGTAGCAGTCATTTGCAGACTAAAGATTTCCTGATTGACTAGTGAAAGCTTCCAAGGTACCTCATGAAATCCTTGTTGGAGGAACAATTGTGTGGGTTACTACTGCCAATATCGAGATGCCAGTGTTGACAAGTCACAACCCATGGTGCCGCATGAAGGGATTGGACTTGCTGCTACTGTAGCCACAAAAGCCCAAGATAGAGCCACACACACCATTGACTTCACCGTTAACCCTCGAGCCAACCTGGTGGTTTGAGTGGTTCTCTTAGTCTGCAGGTGTTAGAACAGATCTGGGTTGAGGTTGCCATCGGAAATGAGAGCTACAAGAAAGTGAAGAGGGATTATATCTATGCTTGGGACTGGCCCAGGATGATAGCAGTCCTAAATCATGTCCATATTTGCATTCCATGTTGTACATAAAATGCATGCCACCTGAAGATTTCACAGGTTAATTTGGAGAACGCTGTGTTGGCTGCAAACCTTTATCTGAGAATCTGAGGGCCAGGTCAGCGGAAAGTAAGGGGAAAGTAAGGATGTGGTTGTATCAAGAGTAAAACATTGCAGGGAGGGGGTAGGTGGGTTGCATCTTATACCCTGCTGTCAGCCAAGCTCTGGCATTCTCTTTCAAGGAACATCAGGGATGTGGGCAATCATTCACGTTTCAGGAAACTTAGTAATTGGCTTTTTATACTGTAATGGTATTGGTCTTGCCAGGCTTTTTCCCGTTTAGGCTAGGTAGTGTCAAGATGCCCCTGGGTGAGTGAGCTCTTCAGAAACTGTTTTTATTTATCCGTTAGTGCTGAAACGTCAGCACACTGAAAGCACTCTTCTCTTAACTCCACCAGCTCTTCAGCTGCTGTATGTGACACACTGCCAATTTCCTTGTCTGTGCCCCTAAGCCAGATGGAGTCATAGATTGTGGTGCCATGACCATTGGTTGGCACAAGTTCATTGGATTTGGAGAAAGTGGAGTGAGGATGCAGCGTTTGATTATCCACCACTGAGGCCAGGTGTGAAGGAAGTCCCTCAGCTGAGATCTGTGGCAAGTGTATGGAAGCGGTGTAATATTGTCCCATATATATTTTACGCTCGTTGTGTGTTTTACCTTGTAAGGGAGTAGAACAAAGGCTACTTTTTGGGTGGCTAGTTTTGAAGGTTTTAGTTTGAAAATGTAAACCACCAAATGAACCTTCAGAACATGCTACGTGTGCCGTACATGATCCTGGTGTTTTTGTTTAAATTCGTGTTTTACTTCAGATTGTATTTGTTTATGATAGTTAACATTGCTTAGGAACGAAGGTGACGCCATGGCTAAGCACCATGCCCAAGCACCAACCACTCCACGAGACTACTCGGATAATTAGTTCTAAGGAAGTGGATTCGCCCAGCCTTTGAGCTGAGGCAAGAGTTAACAGGAGAAAGATCATTAAGCTGCACAGCCTGACAAGCCTCCTCAAGTGGTGCAAAGAGAGCTGCAAGGCTGACAGAACTAAGGGTGAATTCCTAGCCGAGATGCCCTTATTCCAGCGCTAATCCTCTTAGGAGTCAATATGCTAAAAAAGCAACTGTCCCAAGACTTCTGCGGGTTGCCCTACGGTACAAATGGCTGCAGACTCCGCCCTCAAGGTGGAATGAGACCGTTTGAACCCAAAATCTTCCTGTAAGACTTTTAGGCCAAAAACTAAATCACAGTCCAGAAGCTGGACACCCTTCCTCAAGCGCCAAGATTGGAAGGATGCCTACGGTTGCATGTGTGATTTGAGAGTGGAATCCATCCTGAAGCCTGCACCTCACATGCCTACTCCTGGGAAAGAAACATATGGAGTCCTTTCGGATCACCTTCCTCACCAATGGGTGTAGTTTATTGAGCGAGACGATTAACACAGCTGTGGATGTGAAAGGAGAGGGAGTGCTTTGCTTGCTAAAAATAAAATAGAGGAACTACTTCCCTTCCATCACAACACGTTCTCTGGGGCACCCATCCCCCGCCTCCCCCCCTTCCCCCCTCACCCCCAAATAAAATTCACTTGCAAAACGTTATGATAAGTGCATGCACCCTGGAGGTAAAGAAGGCCAGATGGGACGTTCCATATCTGTTGCAGATGTCCTGCTATGCCTGCAGAGCCACGCAGTATTCCAGGGAAGAAGGGAAAAGTCGTATCTGTGTGCTTATCGAGTTTATACAGCTCTCCAGTTTGAATTGCACAAAAAAGCCACTCTGCTCACAGACTCTCCTGAAAGACTACCTTTATCAAGAACCTGGAACACGCATTTTTTCCACCTTTATGTAGGTTTTTGCCATTTCTTACAACATGACCCTTGACTGAGTGTACCAGTGCTTGAAGCGTTAACACGGTTGTGGATAGTTCCTTCCAGATAGCGGATCTAGAGGACCACGTACTTAAAAGTCCCCAATGTAGCCCTACATCCACAGTCTCAGCCTTCTGTGGTCAGAATCAGAGGATCCAGATTATATAGCAGGAAGCCTATAGCCACGTCAGTAGAAGCCTGCTACCACTGTATTGCATCTGAAATCTTTCGTACCAGAATTTATTTTGTAAAGGGACCCAAATAAAAATAGGATAAAGGATCCACAGATATTCATTCATCCATCAGAAAAGTGATAGTTCAAGAACGTGGCCATGACATAGATCTTTTGTAGGAACCTCCCAGTTGTATATCTTCCCAAATACGTGTTATGCATGTCACTCACTAGAAGCACACTTTGTGAAGATTTGAGATGGTCCGCCAGCTCACCGAATGGAGGCTTTCCCTAATTTGGGCCGATGAATTTATGAGCTGATTTTAATCCATTAGGAATGGTATGTTACAAAATTCTCACACATCCCTGAGGTATCTACTTTCACATTCTTCCTAGTAGAGTATCTCTCTATGGAGATATACGTAGGGGTGGAATACGATCCATTTGATATCTTACCCTTCGACCACCGGAGCCAAAACCTCCACCAAGACCATCAGTGCAGATTTTCACCTGGAGGGAAGAAACTGAAAATGGCAATGAAGTAGTAAATCTGCAATCTCCAGCAACCTCTCATATTTCTTATTTATTTATTTACTTATTTATCTATTTATGCTAGTGTTCTGCAGAATGCTGATTGCCATCTTACCATAACGTCAGAGTGCCAACAGGTGCCTAAATGAAAGGAACAAAAACATATGCATTGTTGTTATAATTACCAGATTATTAGAAGCCAGTCAGGTAGGTGTGTCCTCACTTCTGTCATGATAAATGACTAAGTTAAAAAAGTTGTTTTTTTTAGCAGTTTCTTGAATCATAGATCATTGGGTTGGTTCAGTACTGAGTTTAGGGTACATAGTGTTTCAGACTTTACCAGGAATCACTTCCATGTTTTCGGCAGTTGAAAGGGCGTGTTGGAATCAGGTGAGATAGTGCTGACAGAAGGTTTTTAGTTGGGATATAGTGCAGAGCCAGTTTTTATAAATATGATGGGCCCCCATGCCAGTTGGATCTTATGAATGATGCTGAGAGACTTGAATTTAATCCTAGGATCAACTGGGAGGCAGTGGAGTGCTGCCCATACCGAACATGGATTTAGAGGTAGGCTTCTACAAGGTCCAAGGAGGTCTGGAGTGCACCTTGGAGGACTGACGGGTGTCCATTTAGAAGTGGATCAGCTATGTGTTAATGTTCACCCCTTTCAGTTTGATTCTGTCTCTGTTTATCTGGCATATTGTTTCACTTATGCCCCCCACATCATGTACCTGCAACTTTTAGATCGATTTTGTTCTCTGCTCTTTCTTACCTGTCCTCATATATGCTCCTCGTGTGTCTTTTCTCTTTGGTTTATGGTTGTATGATTATAGCTTGATTAAATTAATGTTTGCACTGTAGAAGACGTTTACAATGCATAGGAAAGCATAAGCAGTAAACATAGTTCAAGGTGCCTCAGGTTAACAAAACAAACACTGCCAACTCACAAAGAAAACGGCGTTGTGAAACAGGATATCCCATTGAAAATGACAGTACACAATGTGACATTACACCAAAGTTGCAAAACTATATTAGAGGAACCAAAGTGAAGAAGCAGAGGAAGGGTAGGGCCACTCAAAGGACGTAAACAGTAAAATTGTGACATTCTGCAATGGCCTGTTCCTGGGCCTCTGTTACTGTGTTTCTAATGGATATTGCTAACTACAGATTCCTTGCTTTTAGAAAATGCTCAGGTGCCAGAATGGATCCAGAGAAATCTTCCACCAGTTCTCCAGTACGTTGCACCGTATGGTTCCGCAGTAACTCCGTACCACTGTGGAAGGGTTGGAGTGAAGCCGCATATAAACTCCATCCCTTTGCACTGAAATCAGTAACTCTTTCCCCGCCCTTCAGCGTGGCTCTGGAGTTCTGCCCCCAATTTAGTTGGTTTTCCAACAGCTTTAAAACTTTCAATACAATGTGCTAGGGAACAATATCTCCACCAAAAACTACAGGGTTCACACTGTGCTGAGACTTGAGGAGCCATATGTCAGGAACGTCACAAGGTATATCTGTGGTACTTGGTCTCCGGGCACAACTATGTTATGCGAGAAGTGTGCCCTCAGAGGCCCCAAAGTGATACGGGAGCTGAAACGCTATGTCGGCGAGCAGATGAAGAGGTCGTGGTGGAAGCATTGGTCCTGGACACAAATCTTGTACCTGGTCGTGGTCACGGTCTCGAGGCTGCTCCCGTGAAAAATCCACTTCCTAGTCAAAGTCTAGGTATAATCGCAAGTAAGCCAATTGGGACTCAAGCCTATCTCGCCACCCGAAGTCTAGCAAGAAGGTGCAAGGATGTCAATCTATGGCTCACACCCCTCCAATGTCTTTTGCATCCAAACCAATCCCACAGTTCGTCCCCACGCAGACCACATTTCCTGGGCATTCATCAACCTGTAGCAGACAGCACTCGTAAGTGGGCAATGCTGCAGGTTTTCTGGCCCCACGGAGCTGCAAGGGTCTACAGTCGTACTTCTGGTTGGCCCGCCCTTATCCTGACTGTCCCCATGGGGTCTTTACTGGGTCTGTGCCAGGTCCGGTCACCAAGATCCCCGTGGTTCCATCTGCGCTGACTCTACCTGTGCAGGTTGATGGTGCAATCCTGATGCCAATATCAGACCCCGAGCCGACGTCACCCAATCCAAGGCTTGTGTTGTGCTATAAAGTCACAAAACGCAACCGATGATTATGGTGCCGGATTCCAATCCAAAACCTCTGCCCTGAAGCCAGCAGAGGGTTAACACCATTTTTCATTCTTATTTGAACCAATTGCAAGATGCACTACATGTACCTCAATTCAATGATGATGATAGGATCCTCCCCATACATTATACTATGGATTAAATTGTATGTAGTGTGCTTGACACAGCGCCAGAAATGGAGCTAGACTCGCCACCTATGTAAAGTGCTTCATTTGCAGTGGTGGTTCACAGGGCAGTTGAGGCACTTTCATTGAAGTGGCCCACTTTAGTGACAAACACAATTGTATTGACTGAGATTCTTTAATCAGAAAGAGCGTTACCGAAGGTAAGTAACATGTTTGTGTTTTTGTTATTTAATTATAATGTCCTTCTCGGCGGAATAGGAAGGTCCAAAGGAGTCAGTCGCACTTGCACAACAAGTGCTTCTGTATTGTGGTTTGCACAGTTCTGAATTGCTATATTCATTCCTCTTCTTCACTAGAGTTTTAGACAGCTTAACTAGTGAGAACTGAGCCAAAGAGGATGACTTTGAAGCCACCTGGCCAGCAGTTCTCAACCATTGGGGAGAGGACCAAACCCTCACAACTGGTGATGTGCTACATGAAACCACGTGAAACACATCCAGCAAAGAACTACAGCTATCTAAGAATGCAAAAACAGCAAGTGAGAACAAGGTCTGAACAAACAAGAAACTGAAAGAACTGTTGATGGATCATCTTCCAGAAAGGCGTGAATTGTTTGTTTTGGTTTAGGTGCCTACATCGTCCAGGTGTCTGGACTACACCTGAGCGGAAAGGATCAGACACTGCGGGGCCTAAAAGGGCAGGGAAATGTATGGAAGGAATAAATCACTGAAAGTAAGTTTAGAGCACATCTGTTACAACGGAATCGGCTCAAAGCGGGGAAGATCTCACTGGAAGGAGGTGCTGGTCTATCTTTGCTGAGAGGTGCAGGGGAGCGAACTCCATCATGTGGAGGCCAGTATGCGGAAGCAGAGGCCATCAGTTCGCGCTCTGAAACCCGCGGCAAGCTGGAGCTCTGCTGTAGAGATGCACTGACATCAGAAAGTACTTTGAGAGGTCCGGCCAGGCTCCATCAGCGAGTTCAGCGTGGTTTCCCTAGACATGTGCAATATGTCATTAACCATTAGTGCAGGCTGTCATGTGGTGAAAATTACGTTGATGGGGAGAGCATTCATAAGTGTATTTTTATGTTTGACTCTGTTCGTCCCTTCCTGCCCCCTGAACTGCACTCGAGGAGCAGTAGTACAGGAGAGGGGACCCATTCATACATGTACCCGGCGCCTCGTGCCACCCGACTCTCTTGTGCCTCATGTGATGTTGAGCTTTTCTGGCCAAGCGAATGGCACAGTGTGTTTCTCTGTCCTCAAAATGTGTTTTCATACAAGTTATCTGTGTGATGTGTTGTGCAGAAAATGCTTCTAGAATAATGGCCCTTTCATCGTCCAGCAGCACGGTGCTACCTACTGTGTGTAACCCGACCCTCGTAAAAACAATTGTCTAGCCATAATAGAATTTCCACAACCCACCACACACTGCCACCTGATGTGTTTGCCACAATGCTGCCAAAATCTACAAGGTCTGAATTCAGTGCAGTCTGCAGCTCTGAATTGCACTCTGCCCTATTGTGATAGAACTAGATGATATTTATTTAATTAACATTTTTTTTAAAAGAGTTTACTATTGACATCTGTAATGTCTAGGGCAAGTAACTTCACCCCCCATATACTACTGACATCCTGTAATGACTAGGGCAAGTCACTTCTCACCACATATTCACTCTTCTATCCCTCCACTATCCTTTTCAATCAAAATAACAGACTAGCATGTTCACTTCTCTAATTCCATATTCCACTATACTAATTCACCACTAATCCTTTATGGGTTCCAGAGTAGCGTGCTACTCGCCAACAAAGCGTTTCAACACCTCATCAGGGTTACAAGCGCTATATAAATGCAAACCTTTTTTCCTTTTTTACCCCTCCCTAACCCTTCTCAATCCAAATAACTGACTAACATATCCACCACTCAAATTACTTCATATTTCACTATACTAATTTTCAACACTAATCCTTTATGGGTTCCGGAGTAGCCTGCTACTCGCCAGAAAAGCGCTTCAACACCCCATCAGGGGTAACAGGCGCTATATGAATGCAAACCTTTCTTTCCCTTCTATCCCTCCGCTATCCTTCTCACTCCAAATAATTGACTAATATCCACCACTCAAATTACTTTCATATTTCACCATACTAATTCACCACTAATCCTTTATCGGTTTCCGGAGTAGCGTGCTACTCGCCAAAAACCCATCAGGGGTTAGAAGCGCTATATAAATACAAACCTTCTTTCCTCTTCTATCCTTCTGCTATCCTTCCGAATCCAAATAACTGACTAACATATCCACCACTTAAAATTTATTTGCATGTTTCACTATACTAATTCAACACTAATCCTCTATAGGTCCCGGAGTAGCGTGCTACTTGCCGAAAAAGTGCTTCGACGCCTCGTATGGGGTAGTAAGCGCTATACAAATGCAATTACAATACAATATAATACCCCTGTCTTTGGAGGGGGTAGGGAACCATTCGTAGGTTTCTCGCAAGCCCTCGGGATCTTTATCCCCAACTGATCAGGGGAGGGGTTTACACTGGTCACAAATAGATGCTAAGGCTTTTAATCACAGACTTTTTGCAGACTGCCAGCAGGCGTTACTTACCTGCTTGAACCCTTTAGCGCTTGGCGAGGAGGTCTTAAGTTCTTTTTCCTCTATCGCACAGTCGGTCTCTGGTCTATTAACGATTCCTGTGGCTAGTCATCACCCGGATCACCCATCATGGTTTGACCCAGAGTGCTCTCGGGCCCTCCGCCTTCTGAAGAAAGCCCTGAAGCAATCTCCTTGCGATAGGGAATGGGTGTCAAATTGCTGCCGAACCTATATGGGGGCACTAAAAGAACGGAGGTACCTGTTACAAACACAGGCATGGGTTGATCTGATTAAAGCTAGCGAACTGAGGGATACCTAATTTTTTTGGCAGATCATTAATAGTGTTTTTCCGATCCATCAAGGGCTTTCTTATGTCACCACATCACCCCTGAACAGTGGGTCACCTATTTTAACAGCATATATAATTTCGGCCTTCTCGAAGGGTCTTGCAATGATATTGCTATCAGTCTGGTTGACATTTCGGTCACCTTCTCGTTGGAGGAAGTCTATAGGGGCATTGAGGCACTGTCCCGGAACAAGGCGCCGGGTCCCGATAGGATTCCTCCAGATCTTTTCCGGGACAACATTGAAGTTTGGGCCCCGGATTTGACACTAGTATTAAACGCTGCAGGGAAGAAAGGGATGCTGCCCTCTTGGCTCAACGGCCACCATTATACCAATTTATAAAAAGGGGATAAGGATAACCAGTAATGCTACTGGCTTATTTCCCTTATTGATGCCCTAGTTAAGGTTATGGGCTGGGTCCTATTAACTAGACTTTCCTCATGGGCAGACACCAATCAAATAATATCTGAGGTCCAGTTAGGCCTTCGCCCGGGTAAGTCAACCATCGAGCAATGCCTCAATCTTTACTTTCTAATAAACAAATATACGGTTGCTCAACCAGGAGCCCTGTTTTTAGCCTTTATGGACCTTATGTCCGCCTTTGATCAGGTTAACAGTAAGTAACTGTGGGACTTATTGACCTCTTGGGCGTCGAACCCACCACTGTATCCCTATTAATGAATCTTCATGCCCATACTACAGCGGCAGTAAAATTGTACAGGGAGTGTGGGGGGTGCCTTACTGAACTTTTTAATTGCTCCGAGGGGGTTCGCCAAGGCTGCATTTTAGCCCCTTTTTTATTCACTATTTACATTAATTGTCTAGAAGCTGCCCTCCTGCCATTAGTCTGATTGCCCCGGGTCGGCAGGAAATCTTTACCAGTGTTATTATATGCCGACGACGCAGTACTTATGGCTCGCACAGTTCTGGGCCTGCAGGTTTTAATTGATGGGTTTGTTGACTTTATGGATAGACTGGACCCGTCAGTCAACTTTACAAAGTCATACGTTTTGGAAGTTGGCCCTCGGGCTCTCCGGTCTAAAACATTTAAAGCGAGATCCCACACTCTTGTGAAGGTCCCGGCCTTCCCCTATCTGGGAATTCTATTTGATGAAAAACTAAATTGGAAAAAATTGATGGAGGGAAAACGGAGTGACGTGAATAAATCTATAGAGGCTATTTCCAGCTGCGCCCATAGACTGTGATCTTGGGCACCAGATGTGATTTTAAAATTGTATCAGTCTATATGCACTTTGAAGCTTTTATATGGTAGTGAAGTTTAGGGGTATACTTTGACACATAAGCTACAGGTGGCCCAAAATACATTTTTGCGACAGATTCTGAAGGTTCCCGAAAGCACTCCCTCCTTTGCAGTACACGAAGAGCTTGGCGTCAACTTCTTAGCTGACCAGTTGGCAGTTAAGCCTCTAATGTGTTGGGTAAAGATATGGTCTAGGGAGGATAAGGATCTAAATCGCATGATCATATCAGACTCCCTGTCACTAGAGCATGCTTTTAAAATCCCCTGGTTACGGCATGTCAAGGAGTCCCTTTTTGCTGTAGGTAGGGCAGATATTTTTCGGTCTCGCCTACGCAGCGCGCATGCGCTGCATAGGAGGGCCTTTAGCCGTCGCTCTGCTCATTTTCAAGCACGCACTCGTGCTTGTGGCGGCATCCACCTTGCGGGAGCGAGGTGCGGCGCGCCACAAGCACGAGTGCAGTGCTTGAAAATGAGCAGACTGCTCTCCCAAGCGCGCGCACTCACGCACCACTCCCGTCCACATAGTAGTGGTACGCTTGTGTTTTAATGTTTTTTTTTTTTTTACCGAAGTTGACTGTATATGTAAACCATCTTGCCATACCCCCGGAGCTTCTCGATATTGAATTAAAACGAGTGCACGTTTTCCAGAAATAACCGGACTCTAGATGTGGTTTACTGATCTTTTAATTTTGAGAGCTAAAAAACCTAACGTTTTCACATAATATTTCCTTTACCCCCGTGGTGTTTGGTTTTACTTTAACAAGCCATTTCCAGAAACTGCGCGTTTTCTGAAGACCATTTCCTAGCCCCCTCCACCTTTCGTGCATTGCGTAGCTTCCTGTGCTTTGTGAGGTGGCACTTGTTTTTCCGAGCGCTGCTACCCGACCCTTTTCGCTGCCTATCCTATTGTTTTCCTATTAACTAGGTGAAGTGGTGGATGTCCCCGTAGGTGCGTGTAAATGCTTCACTTGCAGATCTGTGTGTTAAAGCAGCCATTTGCCTCTTAGTTGGGGGAAATAGTGCTAAAGACTGAGACCTTGTATGTTGTGGTATTGACAGTTTGAATTCAGTTCTCCTATTGCTTTAACAACTATTATGGCCTGCATATCGCCACTGGGTTACTAAACTGCAGATTTTTCTTCATGTTTTGGTTTGACACTAGAGTTTTCTCGCCGCCACTTTATTAAAGTATTGTGCGTGATTATGTTTACCATTTTTGGGGATGTGGTCTTACTGGTTTCTAAATTGGTTTGCCCCCGAGTTTGAGTTTGTCTAATGAGTGTGCATTACATGGCGTATGGTTTCTCAGTGTGGTTGCGTGCTTTGAAAATACATGTTTGTCAAATGGGCTAAAAAAAATGCTGTGGTAACAAGCATTTGGGTACTTGACGATCCATGAATGTTAGGATGGAAACATTTATTATTGGTAATAAAACCATCACCAAGGTGTTTTAATAGGGGCGAAAAGCTTAAATTCTCTCAAATTGTTAGACATGCATTCTGATGTTTTGCAGTGGTAAAAAAAATCTACTTTTGCTGTATTTGCAGCGAATGTGAATGTTTCTCCTTGTTTTGTAATATTTGCAGCTTCTTAATGCCATGCTATTATTTGCTGTTATTTGGCACAAAACTATATATCATTGAGCGTGCGCATGCACACACACACACACACACACACACACACACACACACACACAGAAAGATGCAAGCAGACATGCACACACTAAGCATTCCACACATTTCCTTTAAAATACCTCCGAGAGTGTCCCGATTCTTTCCCTCTTTCTCTAACTTTTCTCTCACATAAAAACACGCACACATGAGCAGGCAAGCACACAGTCGTAAGCAAACACTCACACAAAGTCTCAAGTGGGATCAAAGCCATTTTAAACTCCTTACCTCCCCTGGCTATCTTAATTGCCGCTGTCACTGGGCTGCGTTGATTCCTGTGTTTGCACAAATGCACACGATAGTGTCAATGTGATTAATAGAGCAGAGCTTGGATGGATCCTGCTCTGTCAAACACAGTATGATGGTGAACACTGGACATTATGCAAATGAGCCCGCGCTGAATAGTTCAGCTGGGGCTCAGTTCAGGGCCACAGAAGTGCCTTGGCTGTCAGAGACAGGGTCCACTCTGACAGCCTTTTGCTCACCAGCACTTGCAGCCAGTGAGCCTACCTTTCATGAGTACAGGTACTCTCCTCAGAGTGATAAAAATAAGAAGTGCCGATACTCAGAACCTGTGAGTACCGGCCCATTTAAAGCATTGGTCAGCAGAGACTTCGTGTCTTTTTCTCCAACTATTCCGTTTATTGGTCCGAAGAGTCCATACGTGAGTGTCTTAAGAAAATGAACAAGCATTGGGATAGCCAATAGGTCTCGCCTTTGGGACCTTATAAGTGTTTGGTTATCCAGCACAATATCCTTGGTGCAACAACATCAACTGTTACATGGCTAAACACTTAAAAAGTCCCAAAGGCGAGACCTATTGGCTGTGCCAATGCTTGTTCTTTCACTTGATTCAGTAGGGCCTCAGGACCTTAATACGGTAAAAGAATTGTTCTTTAAACACGCCTCTGCTCACCGTGAAAACACTGAGCTTCTGAAACCAACAGTGAGGGCGCATGCCTTGTTAAAGTCAGTTCAGGGTAGGGAAAACTATCTACCCTTACAAGTGCAACCGACAAGTTTTTAGTTACCCGTTTTAGGTTCAACCTGCTTCACCACCTCTTGGCATCTCTGTCTGGTTTTGCTCCCCCAAATGTGAGAGGACCCTGTGGTTGCGACTCTAGGTCTCCACAGGACACGTTACATTTTGTCCTTTTATGTAAATATTTTAGCTTTCTAAGAAGGCAGTTTCTTCGCCCCCTTTTTAAAGTCCATGACGTTTAAGCAAGCCAGAGTGGTGCTTATGTATTTACAGCTGTTGCCTAATGAACTCACACTTTGTTGAATGACATAAATTTTGCGGGCCGCCTATAGAACAAGACTATCTAAACCTGATTGACTTTTGAATGGCTTTTTGTGTCTTTGCTTTGTCTTTTTTTTCACCTTCTTTTAATTACTCGTGATCATGTGTTGTGTTTTATCTTAACTTTTAATTGGATTTGTAATGATGATTTTCTTATTGTAAGATTGTATCTTTTATGGTTGCAACTGCTGACGAATAAAGATTTATTTATTATTATTATTACTGATATCATGCAATGACTAGGGCAAGCCACCTCACGCCCCATATACTACTGACATGCTGTAATTACTAGGGCAAGCCACCTCACGCCCCATATACTACTCACATCCTGTAATGACTAGGGCAAGTCACCTCACGCCCCATATACTACTGACATGCTGTAATTACTAGGGCAAGCCACCTCACGCCCCATATACTACTCACATCCTGTAATGACTAGGGCAAGTCACTTCACGCCCCATATACTACTGACATGCTGTAATGACTAGGGCAAGTCACTTCACGCCCCATATACTACTGACATGCTGTAATGACTAGGGCAAGTCACTTCACGCCCCATATACTACTGACATCCTGTAATGTCTAGGGCAAGTCACTTCACGCCCCATATACTACTGACATCCTGTAATGTCTAGGGCAAGCCACCTCACGCCCCATATACTACTGACATGCTGTAATTACTAGGGCAAGCCACCTCACGCCCCATATACTACTCACATCCTGTAATGACTAGGGCAAGTCACCTCACGCCCCATATACTACTGACATGCTGTAATTACTAGGGCAAGCCACCTCACGCCCCATATACTACTCACATCCTGTAATGACTAGGGCAAGTCACCTCACGCCCCATATACTACTGACATGCTGTAATTACTAGGGCAAGCCACCTCACGCCCCATATACTACTCACATCCTGTAATGACTAGGGCAAGTCACCTCACGCCCCATATACTACTGACATGCTGTAATTACTAGGGCAAGCCACCTCACGCCCCATATACTACTCACATCCTGTAATGACTAGGGCAAGTCACTTCACGCCCCATATACTACTGACATGCTGTAATGACTAGGGCAAGTCACTTCACGCCCCATATACTACTGACATGCTGTAATGACTAGGGCAAGTCACTTCACGCCCCATATACTACTGACATGCTGTAATGACTAGGGCAAGTCACTTCACGCCCCATATACTACTGACATGCTGTAATGACTAGGGCAAGTCACTTCACGCCCCATATACTACTGACATCCTGTAATGTCTAGGGCAAGTCACTTCACGCCCCATATACTACTGACATCCTGTAATGTCTAGGGCAAGTCACTTCACGCCCCATATTAAGGATATGGGCCTGTGTTCTCCTTGGTGGGTAGTTCAGCCTTCACTTCTCTTCAGTCACATCAGTAAGAAGTCCTCCAGAGTCCAAGGCTTGGTGCTTGCCTTTAGGGTTGACGTACACCAGAAAATGCCCTGTCCCTGGTACACATTTTCTTTACATTGGTGTGCTCCTCCAAGTCCAGACGATGGACAAGATCCTTGGCTCAGCGAGACAGTATTTCTTTCAGGGGCACTGCAGGAAGTCAGAGCCAACCTGTAGTTCCCGCTTTCTTTACATTTCTGGATCAGCTTCCGGTAAAGAGGAAGCGAACCCTTGGTCTTTGCCATCTTGTTTCCAGCTGAAGTCAGGCTGGTTGGAACTTACGAGGTGTTTCTATGGATGCCATGCAGACAGTTAGTCACAGTGACTTGTCAGGCGACGATCTGCAGAACACAAGGTATGGGGAAAGGTGGGTGCCAAGAAGGGTATGTGGTCTTATAGGGAAGGGATGGTGTCTCTTCCCCAGCCACCAGAATGCTGCAGTATCAGAGTGTGTCCCAGAACAAAGGACAGTCAGGATGTCCTCTCCACTGTGGATAAAGGAAGACCTGTACAGAAACCAACATCTTGTGCATAGTCACAAACTGTGTTAGTGCCCCCCCCCCCCCCAAGAGACCTCAGCTATCGTGCACACTGCCGCCTCTCAGATGGCCCACTCATAGATGTGCACCCGCCCTGCCTACATCATATCCCCAAGTCACGATGATGGCATTACACGTGGGCAGTGTATGATCCATAAATATGGGTGTTGAGGACACGGGGCAAGCAGTACTTTTAGGTGGCTGCTGTGTGAAAGGCAGCGAGTCTTCTAAGACCCTCAATGCTGCCCGGTGCAGGGTTCCACCTCTAATTCACTTTGGGTTCGCTATCAAAATAATGAGGCAAGCGCTGGAAACTGGAAGAGAAGAAAATGGTTTATTTCTCATGAGGAGATCACGTCAACTGAGACACCGGGATGTCTGAGGGAAGTGTTCTGCTGACAACTCCCTTGGCTCTTCCTTTTATACAGGTTTGACACAATGCATTTGTTTGATCAACATGGTTACAAAAGCTTGGGGTCCCCGCCCGGGCAGGTTGTCACACAAGCCCAACAGTAATTCTCTTCCCACCCAGGTCAAACAGACAATCTTATCTTGCAGCTGGACCTTGCTTCAGGGTCTAAAACATGTGAGACCGGTCAGATCTAAGAGTCCGTTCTGTTGATAAAAACAGGTCCCATTGTTGGTAACAACAAGTCTTGCTGTTTGCAGTGCAATAAATCATTTTGCAAGAGTCTTTTTGGTGTTTGGAACCTGTTTGTGTAACTAGGTGTAGTGAAGGGTAGAGCGTCCAAAGGCTTGTCTGAAAACAGGGATGAGAGGAAAAACGAGTTTGTGGCAGCAAGTGGCGCTGAGGTTTGTTGTGGCAATAGAGTTTATAGCCCCCAGCACACATACCAGGTCGGTCAGAGGGTCAGAGGGATGCTAGTAAGGGCAGGGTGAAACAAAGGTGACCAACAGAGTACAAAATGGCTGTGATAGATTAAAATGACTGCAACTTATGTGCACATAGAATTCCACCAGACAAGATGGCGCAGGTAATGTTCATGATTATTGTTTTGCTTTTAACAGTGGCCCCTTTGAACATAACTAGCCAGCTTGTCAGTCTATTTCGATCTCCATAATGTCCCGTATCTCTTGATCATACATTACTCTCATTTTTGTTAGCTGAGTGTCCATAGTCTTAGGGTGCAAGGTAGTTATGCAAAGAGAACACAAAGGTGGTATACAGTGTATACCCAAACAACAACCACATATTGTCAATACTGGGACCAAGAGAATCATTGATATTTTCCAACCCCACTCCTTCAGGATGCCCCAAAGCCAACTTCCAACTGTCCAAGTCTCTGATCCTTGATGAATTTCTGAAGATAGTCTATGGAGATGTTCGATTGCTTCATAGACAGAAGGTGAATTATCAGGAATGTATACACAGCAGCTGGCACCGATGATGCGGCATGCTCCTCCACGGTCCGCTAGTACCACGTCCAGGACCATGCGATTTTGCAGGGTAACCAGACGGACCGCTTGGAGCTCAGCAGTGTTGTTGGTGAGGATGCCAGCAGTGACGTTCAGGGCGGTCTCTACCGCTTGGGACAGATGTCTGATGGCTCGGCTGTTTGCCATCGGACCCCATAGCGGGACGAGCCCTTTTGCTGCGTCGAGGAACTGTGATGAGGCAGAGTCTGCTTGATCAATGTCTTTAGAACGCTTTTCTCGATGATGCTCTGCAGGGGCTGTGTAGGTTGGTGGCAAAACAAAGGCGATGTAGCATGTGCCCCCCAGTTTCTTGGGAGCCAGGTGTAGGCTTTGGTTCCACAAACAAAGTACATATTGGGTGATGCAACAAGCGCTGGGGGTTGGCAGTGTTCAAAGTCCTTACAATGCTACAGGTGCTGTGACCCACATTCTTAGTCCCACGGCCTTCAATGCATACAAGGCCAGAGACGTTCACCACAGATAGGGCCACAGTCAGTGTTGCAGCAGTTCTTTTCTTCAGGTAGGAAAATGTGGCTCTGTTAGGATTATTGAACACTTGCATTTCCACTCGTTCTTTGGCGGGGACATCAATCTGGAATGTCGCATTGAAGGTGTGAGGGCAGAAGGGGGCGGCTGTCGTTCCTGTTTTGTTTAGCCAGAACTCGTTGTAGAACTGGGCGATTGTTCCGTCGGAAGTGGCATTGTCTTTGTAACTTTCTTGTAGGAGCATCATCCAGGCAAGGCAAGATCCGTGAATAGAAAAGGGCGAAGGGATGAAAGGGATGGAATGTTCAGTGGCATGTGGTAACAGCCCACAGACCCAACAGTTGGTAGCATTGGTGGCAAGATTGTGTTGGTGCAACATCTGCACGAAAGAATTATTCCAGAATTCTTTGCGTCGTTCTCGGAGATGTGGCGGTAGTGATACCAGGTAGTGTTCTTTCTTGGTGGTTGGTTGCATGGTGGGTGACAATGTTCTGTATGCAGGTGCATTCTCTTCAATGATCCAGAGTGCGACCATTAGCAGGAGACAGGTGAGAAATGCTGCTACAAGTGCAATTGTCTTTGTGCTGTGCAGGTTAGCAGTCTTGGTGTCTTTGCGGTGGTTTTGCAGGTGTTCAGTTTCTTCCATCATCTTCGAGGAGCTCAACAACTGTTAGGACCACAGACTTTTGTCTGGCGCTTTCCTGGTAGCGTTATTTGACTGTGCTGCCGATCTGTGACCTTGACTCAGTTAGTGGCCTGGTCGTTGGAGCTCCCTCCTTTCGTCGATCTTAGGTTGTACCCTTTCCTGGATGGCACCGTGGGGTCGGGAAATTCTGATAGTTCGAGGGTGTTTTCTTGTGGGTAGCAACTCAGAGCTGGTCGGTCTCTCGCGAGTACTTCCTCTTGCACCTCCACCCCTTCACAGGTTGCCGGGGTTGGAGGGACTCGTTTGCAGTGATGGGCATGCAGCCAGTTTCGTTTTCCTTGCACTCGGAGGGCAGTTCGGGTGGTGATCAGGACTTGCCAGGGGCCCGTCCACCTAGGCTCCAGATTCTTCGTTCTTTGGAAGTTGCGAATTAATATATGGTCGCCTGGCTTTATTTCATGTCCCGGGCCCCTGGATACGTCAGGCAAGGCTTGCTGCACCTGTTGGTGGATAATTGTTAGCTCGTTTGTCAATTTATGCAAGTAATCCGACATTAATATGTTCGGGACATCGTTAATGGAGGTGGGTCTTGGTGCCGCCCAAATGCTCATAGGCCTGCCGAAGACCACCTCATACGGGATCAGTCGGTGTTTGGTTGGGGTGGAGCGCATCGATAACAATGCCAATGGGAGGGCGTCGGGCCATTTCAACCCGGTCGTGGCAACTATTTTGGCTAGTTTTAGTTTCAACGTTGCATTGTGTCTCTCTACCAGGCCCGCTGTTTGGGGGTGGAAGACGGCATGGAACTTTTGTTTTACCCCCAACCCTCTCAGTATGCTCTGTATCACCTCGGCTACGAAGTGGGGGCCGTTGTCGCTCCATAAAATTCTGCAAAGGCCGTATCGGGGGAAGAATTCTTTCAGCAATACTTTTGCAGTGGCTAAGGCGGTATTGTCGCGGGTGGGATAGGCCTCCACACATTTGCTAAAAGCGCACACAACCACCAAGACATATTTTAGACCAAGGCATCTCTCTAGTTGAATGTAATCCATTTGAAGGATTTCAAAGGGGTGGTCAGGGACTCCAAACCCTCCCCGTGGTACTATTGTCCCCTTCCCTGGGTTGTGTTGTAGGCAGACTATACATTGTTGTACTAGGCGTTTTGCAGATTCTGCTATCTTGACGTTATGCCATACTCTGGTGATTAGTTCAATCATGGGGGTGGAGCCTATGTGTGCTGGTAAATGTGCCATGGTCAATATGGGGATGAGGTAGGCATTGGGTAACAGCCATTTATTTCCGTCTTTAGTTCTCCAGCAATCTTCCTCGTCTTTTAGTCCCACCTTTTCCCACTCGGTCAATTCGTCTTGTGTGCCTGTAGTCTGTATGTCCCTTACAGTGGTCCTAGCGTCAGTCCATCGTTCAGCTTGTGACCTGGTCACATACATTCGTGTCGTAGTTCTGTCTCCTGCCGTGGCTCGGGCAGTAACGTCTGCTAGTGCATTTCCCTGTCCAATGAGATCAGTCACTTTCCTATGTGCTTGGCATTTTATCACTGCTAACTTCTTGGGGAGGAGGACTGCTTGCGTCAAGGCGGAGACTAAATCTCCATGCAGGATGGGTGTACCGTGTGAAGTCAGGAACCCTCTTTCTTTCCATAAGATCCCAAAATGGTGAACCACCCGAAGGCATATTGGCTGTCGGTGTATATGTTAACTGTCGTGTTAGTCGCTAAGATACATGCTCGTGTGAGGGCAATGAGTTCTGCAGCCTGGGCTGAACGTTGGGGAATACGGACTGTTTCCAGAACGGTTCGGGCTGTGGTGACAGCTTTTGCAGCTGAGGTGGTGCCGTCGGGGAGTTTGATGCACGAACCATCCACCCATAGTTCTCCATCTGGTTCTAGAAAGGCGGTGTCTCTGAGATCTATTCTACTCTTTGTTTGTTCATCGGTTAGTGTCACACAGTCGTGTAGTGGAGTCACGCTAGGATCATTTTCGGGTAGGGGTAACAGTGTGGCTGGATTGAGGGTGGTGCATCGCTTTAGGGTAATGTGCGGTGCTAGCAGGGTCAACTCATATCCTGTCAGTCGGGCGCTAGTCAAGTGTTGGGTTTTGGTCTGGTTTAGTAGAGTGTCGACTGCATGGGGTACTAAAACAGTGACTGGATTGGAGAGTACTATTCCTTCGCTCTGGCGTATCGATACTGCTGCAGCTGCCACAGCGCGCAGGCACGCTGGCAGTGCTCTGGCTACTGGATCGAGGGTGGCAGAGAAATATGCACAAGGGCGTTGTTTTTGACCAATTGATTGTGTTAGGACAGACAATGCACATCCTTCCCTCTCGTGCGTGTAGAGGAAGAATGGTTTGGAGTAATCCGGGGTTCCTAGGACAGGTGCTGAACAAAGGGCATTGCGTAGTTCTTTAAAGGCTGACTGGCATTCGGGGGTCCAGGGGAGAGGTGAGGGGATGTCTTTAGCTAGGAGGGAGAGAAGGGGTTTGACAATGAGGCTAAAGTTCGGTAACCACTGTCGGCAAAATGAGGTGAGACCTATCAAAGAGCGGACTTGTTTCTGATCTTTGGGGACAGGGGTGTCTAGAATTGTCTGGATCCTGTCAGGCGTGAGTTTCCTCCCTTCTTTGGCTAAAAGGTGACCCAAATAGGTCACTTGTGATTTACAGAACTGCAATTTCTTTCGGGAGACCTTGTGACCATTCTCAGCAAGAAAATGGAGTAGTTTGATGGTGGCTGTGACGGCTATTGGTATGGTGTCCGCTGCTAGAAGGATGTCGTCTACATATTGTATTAGTGCCACTCCATCTGGCAATTGTATGGCGTCCAACTGTCTTTTAAGCGCCTGGCTATAGATGCTTGGGCTCTCAGTGTACCCCTGAGGTGCTCTGCAAAATCTGTACGAACGGGAGTTTAGGGTGAATCCAAATAGATAGCGGCTGTCCTTGTGTATAGGTATGGAAAAGAATGCGTTTTTGAGGTCAATTACAGTGAAGGTGGTGGCAGTGGAGGGGATTAAGGTCAAAATTGTCGTGATGTCGGAAACTACTGGGTATTGTGGCACTACGATTTTGTTTATCTCCCGCAGGTCAATGATGAAGCGGTAGGCTTTTCCGTCTCCCTCTCCCTGTCTCTTTACAATCGGTAGTATGGGACTATTACAAACGTTGCTCACTACTTCCTCTACCACCCTTGCCTCTACCAAAGAGTGTATGATCTCTGTCAGTGCCTTCTCACCCTCTGGCGATATTTTGTACTGCAGTACTTTCGGTAGGGTTGCGTCCTGTCGTATTGTTACGTGTACTGGGTCAATCATCATTCGTCCTACGTCTGAATCAGCCCTAGCCCATAAGTGTGATGGCAAAGTGTCCAGTAGGGATGCGTCAGTCTCGGAGATGGGAAACATGTGCTGAGAAGGGTTCTCTCTATGGCGCTGGGGGTTGTCATACAGGACGACACGCACTCTGTCTGGTGAGCATCTGATAGTCGCATGGAAGTGTTTCAAAAGGTCGAGACTCATAATGGCGTCTCGGGTGTTGGAAGAGAGGAGGAATGTCGCTTCGACGCTATTGTTGTCAAGGTTAAAAGGGATTGGTCGGGACAAAGGGTTGGTGGAGGGCGTACCGTCAAATCCTGTTGAGGTCACATGTGAGCCTGACAAGGGTGCCCTTGGAATCAGTCGTTTGGATAGTGCACTACGTGTTGCTCCCGTGTCTACCAGAAATGGCGACTTTGTGCCCAGGACCTCAGCGGTAACATAAGGGCCTTGCTGATCAACATAGAGCTCGACTGGATCCCTCCCTTGCCTCTGGCTGTCCTATGAAAAGTCGTACGCATTGTCATAATCTGTCTGTTGGTACTGATTCTGTTTGGGATGGTCAAATGTGTTCACTCTTCCTGGCCTTTCCTCGCTTGCTTCACTCGCGTACCCTCTCCCACGTCCTCTTCCTCTCTGTCCACTTGCTATTTCCCTCGCCCCTCTGCCCCTACCAGCTCCTAGCAAAGCCGGGCATTGGGTTTTCCAGTGTCCATATTCTTTGCAAAATGCACATTGATCCTGTCCTAGGTCTTGGCGTCCGACATATGATGTCGATGAATTGTTTCTAGGTGGCTGTACTCTAGGGGTATTCTGCTGGTATCCTCCCTATATTGCTCCCTTCCTGTATTCGCCCCCTGGAGTTGTGCTACCATTACCCTTTCCTTCAAGTCCTTCTTTTTCCTTTCTGTAGCCCTGTCATTTTCGTTTCTCTGATGCTCATAGTACTGGGCCATTTGGAGAATGGCCGCCGGTTTAGATGCTGCCCAACTACTTTCGCTGACTTGTAATTTCTGGGATACATCTGGCAGTAGTCCTTTGACATAGTTCTGCACAAATAAGTGGTGTCCGGTTGCGGTGGACATGTCTTGTCCACTGTAATCGGAGAACACCGTTTCAAATCTGGAGAAATACTCTGAGACATCCTCTTGTGGTTTCTGGCGGCACGCGGTTACTATGGACCAGTCTATCTTTTTCTCTGGGATCAGCGTTTTCACTTTCTGCACTATTTTGTCAGGGAGGTCCAATATTGCTTTAACCGGTTTTTGACCAGGGTTCCGCTGTTTATCTAGTGTGTTAAGTTGTTCCCAGGTATGACCAAGCAGTTCGGTATGGTCTATTTTCCTAATCTGTTTCCACACATCTGCTGGCAAACATAACCCGAAGAACAAGTCTATGTCGGCAAGTGTCATTATTGTTGATCCCAGAGCGGTACCTAGCTCGGTGTAAAAGGCGGTGGGGTTCTTTCGTAGAATCCGGTAAAGATTTACGGAACGTCAAAATGTCCTGTCTGTCCCATGGTTGATACACCCAATTGTAGACCACCCTTCCTCTAGCATCTTGATGGTTCATATCGTTATGAGTCCCTTGTCCTCTAGGAGGTACCCAATAAGGGGCAGCTTCTTTTATCGGCATCATGCTATCTGGTTTTTCCACCGGGGGTCCTGCTATCTTAGATGTCCTGTCCTTATCTATCCGTCCTTGTTCCACGAGGTGACGGAATACCTCCAGTGTGGATGAAAGAGTTCTGTAACATCGTTGTCGCCTTCATCTCCGGTGTCTACCTTCCTATAGAGAGCCACTAGTCGCTCGGGCCCTACATCTTGGTACTTCTCTTCATATGCAGTAAGAGTGTGGTAACAGAGACGTACAATAAAGTATCGTTTGCGGTTTTCAACATAGGGGTTGCATATGTCAGTTACATGCTCTTCTGTCTCCTTCATATCTATGAGGGATTTAACTACTTTATCAATGCCTGCTCGCTCATTTTTACTTAATCGCGGGACCCTGGGCGCTCCTGTTTCTTTTGATCCTACCTCTACTACTGTATCCTTTGATGAGGCATTTGGTGTGGGTGACTCGGTGGGAGCAGAGGCGGTGGAGACTGAGGCGATCGTGCCATCTCCGGCTATACTTTGGTGGTCCTGTCGTTGTACTACGGGATGAGTAGGGGCGAAAGGGGGTGGCATGTATGTGATTGGGGGACCTAACAATAAATCATCATCTACCCTTTGTTTTGCTGGTAACTTGGGGTAAAGAGTCGAGGGCGTTCTAACAGGGCATTGATCTGATATTTTTGATTCCTGTTCCATTTTATCGATTTCCTTTTCTTTTAGTTTTTCTTCTAATCTTTTGCAGGCTTGGTAAGCTGATTTTCGCGTTTCTTTATCTTGTCTAGCTTCGTCCCTTTTCTTTCTTTGAGCTGCCTCTTTTCGCCATAAGCCAAAACTGTCAAACATGGCTGGTCTAGTTTTCTTTTTGTGGAGAGCTAATTCTAACGTTTCTATTTTAGCGGGATCGAAAGATCCCGTCAGTGGCCACTGATTTACCCGGTCCTTCCTAGTGTATTTATGCCATAGTTTGCTATAAGCTACGGTGGCTAATCCATACTTTACGTACATGTCCTTGTTAGGGGTGCCTTCCGGCGGTGCCGGCTGACTGACCTCTAACGAACGGTCGGGTCCAAAACAATTACAATCAAACAATCTAGAGAAAACAGGCATGACGTATTTATCGGTCAAAAATGAATATCTCAATCAATCAATTTAGACAAAAAGTCTGCACTACCTGTCCTTCGCTGCCTGCAAAGAGAGAATATTCCTATTCTTCGTTGTTTGCAAGCGGGGAAATGTTGCAAATAACTCAATATCAAAAAAGGAATACTAGTATTTCAATCAAACTATTCAATCAATCAATTTAAGTCGTTTTTTCACGACCTTACCCGGACCGTATGGACAGTTCTTCGTCTTCCCCTTCCAGCGCCTGGTTGTCCTCTCACTCCAACAATCAATGCGGCGTTCCTCTAAGGTCCCAGTCAGGACCGCAGGTCACTCGAGAGAGGTCCGTTCGGAACTGGTGAAGTTCAGTCAATCGGCAGCCAGACAAGGGTCTTCTCAGGCAGGTATACCCCAATCGTTTAGTCGTTCACTCCGTCGTTAGGACCTCTCTACCGGACCTACGCGTCGCTGATGGGCCCCTACGCTTGGGCGCCAATTTGTGAAAGGCAACGAGTCTTCTAAGACCCTCAATGCTGCCCGGTGCAGGGTTCCACCTCTAATTCACTTTGGGTTCGCTATCAAAATAATGAGGCAAGCGCTGGAAACTGGAAGAGAAGAAAATGGTTTATTTCTCATGAGGAGATCACGTCAACTGAGACACCGGGATGTCTGAGGGAAGTGTTCTGCTGACAACTCCCTTGGCTCTTCCTTTTATACAGGTTTGACACAATGCATTTGTTTGATCAACATGGTTACAAAAGCTTGGGGTCCCCGCCCCGGGCAGGTTGTCACACAAGCCCAACAGTAATTCTCTTCCCACCCAGGTCAAACAGACAATCTTATCTTGCAGCTGGACCTTGCTTCAGGGTCTAAAACATGTGAGACCGGTCAGATCTAAGAGTCCGTTCTGTTGATAAAAACAGGTCCCATTGTTGGTAACAACAAGTCTTGCTGTTTGCAGTGCAATAAATCATTTTGCAAGAGTCTTTTTGGTGTTTGGAACCTGTTTGTGTAACTAGGTGTAGTGAAGGGTAGAGCGTCCAAAGGCTTGTCTGAAAACAGGGATGAGAGGAAAAACGAGTTTGTGGCAGCAAGTGGCGCTGAGGTTTGTTGTGGCAATAGAGTTTATAGCCCCCAGCACACATACCAGGTCGGTCAGAGGGTCAGAGGGATGCTAGTAAGGGCAGGGTGAAACAAAGGTGACCAACAGAGTACAAAATGGCTGTGATAGATTAAAATGACTGCAATTTATGTGCACATAGAATTCCACCAGACAAGATGGCGCAGGTAATGTTCATGATTATTGTTTTGCTTTTAACAGCTGTGTGAGCTGATTATGGGTGTGTGCGTGGCTCAGCGAGTTAAACCTTCGCCCCTGCGCCATGCGGTTAACTGACTTGTGCCTGAAACTGTAAGGGGTGTTTCTCGTATACTTTGTGTCCGTGCTTGAGCCGTTGATCTTTCACTTTGTGTGTATGTGTTGGAATGTTTGACGCGCGTGTTTTTCTTCTTTTGTGAAGGAGGGGCGCGTGCTGCTGAAACGGCTTCTCGTTACCAACGGTGCTTTTCTGCTATGCAGTGCGCCTAGCTAAGGGTGCTGGGAAGTCAGGAATTGGCCGTTTTGTTTGTGAGACGCGCACGCGGGCGATTTGCCGCGCTTTATAAATCCTTGATTGATTGATGTACCCGTAGTTGTAGTCTCACATTTGTGTATTGTAATGTCATAAAGCATTGCATGTGGTGTGTTGCCTTTAGTTCTTGCATTATCGCAGTTCCATTACAGCACCTTATAATAATACATTATGGGAAGGGGATGCGTCACATTATATTCAGCAGTTAATGGATTGAGTTCTTATTGAATTTATACATTCACAGGAGGAAAGGACACTTGGATTCGGTTGTTGAGCGCCCAGAAAGCCCCAAGCCTGCATCTGCGATTGCAGTGTTTGTGCATGGTGTTTAATTAACGGTGGTGCCAGTAGTCATAGTAGCCATTTTCGGTGCCCACTGGGGTTCACGGTATTAGTTACCCATTACAACATTAGTGCTCCGGATACACTTTGGAAAACAGGCTTAGAAATAAAACACTGGAGTGCATTCCGTTTCGATGACAGACATTGCTTCGTATTTGATGGGGAACAAGCTCCTTCTATAGTTTGTATATACAACTCCCCCTAAAATGTTCCATCTTCTCCTATCTCGCAACATAGAGAAGTTACTTTTGATGTGGACAGCTCTAGGACTGCTGTTGTTACCGCCGTGTACCCCCTGAGAGGTGTGTTTACCCCCTTCTCACCCCATCCCTCCCCCTCCCATTCAGTGGTAATTCATCATTATTATGCATGTCAGGCCACTGTCCTGAGTGAATAGGACAGTTTGTTCCTGCTGGGAGTGTTCAATCCGGGGTTGGCTGTATCTCAGCAGGATGTTTGTAGCTCCTGGTTGTGTGACCCACCCTCTTCAAGTGTGAAAAACTCTCATATTGTTATTTCGGTTAGCCTGGGAGATGGCCACATGTTGGCAGGCGCACATTTCCCATACGGTTGAGCTGCCGTGTGGTAAAGGAATTCTGTATGTGGCTCTGCTGTAATGATGCCCTCTTGCATGCTACGCAATAATAATATTAGATTGTTATATATTTCTCCACATCGCCCTTCCAGCATTCCAGATATCAGGCGCTCTGTTGCTCATGTTAATGGTACTCAGTTTGCCACCCTTGGAAGTATGGAAGTTTAGTTGGCCTTGCCTGCATTCAGACTAGCTAGGGAGTGATTTCTGCTGGAGCTTCAGAAGTAGATCGATTAATATAATGAATTGTTTCAAAATCAAACCTAAGATCTATTCATGATCTCTTAATGTAGTGCAAATTCTTCCCAATTTTTTTTGAGTAAGTTAAACAAGCATTGGCAAAGTCAGTAAGTCTTGCCTTTTGGACCTATTGGCTTTGCCAATGCTGTTTGCCGATGCTGTGCAGTAGCGTCCAAAATGAAAACTATAAATGCGTAATGACGCGGCCTCTGCTGGCAGCAAGTTCATTTTATAGGTGCCCGCATGCTTGATGATGTGTGCGTGCATATGCATCACTGCCCATGCCTACGAAATAATGTATTACAGCAAACAAATGATGGACGGAATGCTGACAATGCAAACATTCTCCCCCAGTCAAAAGATCTGGGTTAAATCCATCGTTCTTTTGCCCACTGTGCCACCCCAGTTTGGACCCAGCCATATGCAAATCAGTCTTGACCCTGTGCCCCATGGGAACAGTCCATACCGAACTGCCAGACCAGGTCCTCCCTGGACGGGAAACAAGCATCCTGGGACCGGTTTCAGGGTATGTCACCCTTCTTCAGCCAGGCTAGCTTGAGCACAGTGAGCAAGGGACCCACGTCTGGGCATACCCTGTATGACATTGTTCTGCATTCTGTCCATCAACTGTTGTTTTTGCATTTGTCACCCCGAGTGGGACGGGTATGCCCAGACGTGGGTCCCGTGCTCTCCATGCCACTGGAATCAAGCTATCCTGGCTGAAGAGGGGTGAAACCCCGAAACCGGTCCTAGGATGCTTGTTTCCAGTCCAGGGAGGACCTGGCTTGGCAGTTCGGGCTGGACTGTTCCCATGAGGCACAGGGTCAAGACTGATTTGCATATGGCTGGGTTCAAACTGGAATGGCATGGTGAGCAAAAAAAGATGGATTTAGGCCCAGATCTCTGTACTGGGGTGAATGTATGACATTGTTCTGCATTCTGTCCAACTGTTGTTTTTGCATTTGTCAACCAGAGTGGGACGGGTATGCCCAGACGTGGGTCCCGTGCTCTCCATGCCACTGGAATCAAGCTATCCGGGCTGAAGAGGGGTGAACCCCCGAAACCGGTCCTAGGATGCTTGTTTCCAGTCCAGGGAGGACCTGGCTTGGCAGTTCGGGCTGGACTGTTCCCATGAGGCACAGGGTCAAGACTGATTTGCATATGGCTGGGTTCAAACTGGAATGGCATGGTGAGCAAAAAAACGATGGATTTAGGCCCAGATCTCTGTACTGGGGTGAATGTATGACATTGTTCTGCATTCTGTCCATCAACTGTTGTTTTTGCATACGAAATAATGTAGGCGCCAGTTTTTATACTTACTGATTCAAAATGGCAGTCGCTCAAAATGTGAGCAATGGAAGAATACGTCCAATCAAAAGGATGGTAACGAGCGTATGCTCTGTGGGAGAGACAAACACAAGAAGAGGAAGTCAAGCCATCGAAGAAGCAGTTGCAGATGAGAGTGATAATAAAGTCTGCCAATGGTAAGCAATGGGCAGGCTCTAAGATCACTGTCAGTCATTGGTATGGTCCACAAGAAGCTTTCGCTAAACACTGTTTGGTAGGCGAAACCTAAAAAGACAGATCTATTGAGTCAGGTGAAAATTCAGATGTAAGGCTTGGGATGAACACAAGTGCGAAAAGTGATTTTAAGGAGAAGGCCTGCAGTTAACCAAACCCTCAGGCTAGTATGAGGCCACCAAGAAGGCTGCCTTAAGAGACAAAAGTTCAGACATGTTGTGCATAATGGAAACCAATCAAGTGAATTCCAGACTTGAGGGAGCAAATGCAGCAAACCATTGCAGTGGCGCCTGACTCCCTAACTGTGTTCAGGTTTATCTCAATAGTTGATAAATAACGTTTTTGGAAGTACATTCTAATCCCAGTGCCTGCTACGAGATAACGGACAGGACAACTTTGAAAAGCGGATTCATCCTCCTCTCTCAAACTCAGTGTTAACATGTTACCTTTTGTGCATACGTGGAGTATCTTCGGCCTTCATTTTAGATCCATAGATTATATAGGTGCATGCGAGTACAGCAAAGTATTTTTTATTTTTGTTGTTGTTGTTGATATTTTTGCATAAACAACTGCAACTTCCATCAACAAAGATAAAACCATATAGCGAGCACCAATTGGAGAGCATACACTTTCCAATTTCCGTTATTACAATCCATCCCTCAGTACATTGTCTGAGTTCTGGGCCTCTCCATAGTGTCTCCTGTACTACACAACATGCCGCTGCCCCATCCTTCATGTACTCAGCAGTGCGCTCTGTGTTGACTCGTGATAACCTCCTCACATCTTCATTTTACTCGATTGAAGAAAACAAATTCTGCAGCATGCGGCCCTTTGTGTCAGTTTTCCCCCATGTGCTGATCCCTTCCAACCTCTCGCATGCCTTCTTGCCTCTGCTAATGCCCACTCAGAAACCTCTTCAGGCCGCACCTTAGCGTGGGGCCTGTGGCAGATCCATCTGAGACCAAGACTTCTTCTGGCTGGTAGCAACTCTGTACTGCATCCTTCTAGCTTCAGGTCAGGGGTTTACCCAGAGCAAGCAGGGTTTTATAGTAACTCCAGTCTTATGCTGGCTGTCTGCTTGAACACAGCAAACACTGCGAGCGCAGCAGCCCAGACCATATGTATGAACCCAGTCCCCTCCTCTGCATCTCGACGCCCACCCTAGCGGGTGGATACATATTGCATAAGCTTGGAGGTGCCACGTAAGTGCGGCGTAACACGTACAAATTAATTTAAAGTTCAAATCTAGCATCGCCGGACACAGCGCAGCAAAGTATTTGTTAATAGTGTAAAAAGTTAATTTTCATAATCTGGGACTTTATCTTTTTTTCCCCAAAAACATACACCAAAAAAGCGCTTCAAAGCCCCATCAGGGGTAACAAGCGCTATATATATGAAAACCTTTTTCCCTCTTCGATCCTTCCACTACCCTTCTTAATCCAAATAACTGACTAACATATCCACCACTCAAATTACTTTCATATTTTACTATACTAATTCACCACAAATCCTTTTATGGGTTTCGAAGTAGCGTGCTACTCGCCAAAAAAGCGCTTCAGCACCCCATCCGGGGTAACAAGCGCTATATAAATGCCAACCTTTTTCCCTCTTCTATTCCTCCGCTATCCTTCTCAATCCAAATAACTGACTAACATATCCACCACTCAAATTACTTTCATATTTCACCATACTGATTCACCACTAATCCTTTATGGGTTCCGGAGTAGCATGCTACTCTACGAAAAAGCACTTCAACGCCTCGTATGGGGTATTAAGCGCTATATAAATGCAATTACAATTTAAATTTGGGCACATTAAATAAATTAAGCTGTCCGGCAACTCGGGCTGCTCCGGAGATCCACAGATGCAATGCAGTGATAGCCTGTTATTCTTTTTCTGTAAACTCAGAGAGTGCATTGTGCAGTTGCTTTTTAAGTAGCCAAAATGCTGGTTTCGGTTTTGGAGGCAGGTGGGGTGGGTTTGCAGCATGAATCCTTTTCTGGATTCACATGCTGTGCATCATTCTGCCATCTAGTGGTTGGGTCCGGAATTGTCCTTTTTTTCTTGTTTTGGTCGCTGTCGACCACCATTTGGTGCCAGGTACGTCTCCTGTGTGACGTCAGACGGTATCCTGGAGGTCGATGTGCGTGGTGGCCATCTTCAGATTCTTTTATCCGCCGTTGGGTCTGGAAGCAAGACGGGAAGTTCCGAATTTTTTTTCGTTTTTTCCCCAAAAACTTCGAAAAAGAAGATTAACGAAGAAAATCATCGACGTCACCGAAGAATTATCAGCGATCATCAATGTTGTGAGTAAGGCAGAACCAGAGGACCACTCCAGTCCACAAATGGTGAGGTAGGGGCCATGGAGAATACCCCCTTCAAGTTCTGCCCCAAGTGCCACCACAAGTACGCACAACGCGACCCACACAACGTCTGCAACCTCTGCCTGCCCGAAGACCACAAGGACAAGGACTGTGAGGCCTGCGCAGGGTTCCTACTTAAAACGCTAAGGACACGCCGAAGTCAAAGACAGGCCCACTACGCCACAATGTCGCAGACAACGAAGAAAACCTCCCTGAGAGACCTGGGTTTCTCGAGCGACGAGGAGGAACATGGAGCACCAGCGGAGTCGATGCACAAGGGATCGGACGTCAAGGTCCTAGAGGGGGACTCCGAAAAAATCCACGCCGAGAAAAAGGCTAAGGATCCGAAAAAGAAGACGGAGAAGGTAAGACACCTTAAAAATCCGTCAGAACCGAAGGGCCACGAACATAAGGCGCACAGGGCAGACCCGACTCCGAGTAAGAAGGCGATCGAAGGCCAGCCGCAATTGAAAGAACGCCACGGAACCCAACCAAGGGTTACCGAGGAGGGAAAATCGCTGAAAACGCCCAAACAAAGGGTCGACACCAAACCCACAAAAAAGGCCACTTCACCGCCGAAGACTGATGTCGGGAAGAAAAGAAAATCTCCGGCTACCGACGCCGAGAGGGCCCTCGAGGTCGAAAAGAAAAGGAGAAGACTTGAGGAAGAAATGGCAGCGCTCCTACAAAAGAAGAAGGACTTCGATGCCTCATTGAAGGATTTTTGTATCCCGAAAACACCGGTGGCCGAACCAGAGAGCGTCTACGCCGAAGAGGCAGAAGACGCCGAAGGAGAGGAAGAAGGGATCTTCGACTCTCCGCCGACACCAGAACCTCGAGGCGAAGAACCAGAGGAATATGGAGATATACCGAAAGAGGAGGAAAACTCAGAAAATTTTGATGAAGAGTGGAACGACCTAGACACCGAGAGTCCGGAAGAAGAGATTTGCAACTATCCTTCGAAAGCTTCACCTCCAGATGACATAGCTTTCTACAATGACATTGTCAAAAGGGCAGCAAATCAATTTGGAGTACCCTTAGAGGAGGAAAAAGGGGACACATGTTTCTTGCTAGAAACACTGGCACCAGCTTCAAGAGGAACACAATATCTGCCTATGCTGGCAAGTATCCTGGACCAAGGCAAAGAAGCATTCAAAGAACCAGCTTCAAACAAGGGGGTAACCCCCAGAGTAGAGAAAAAGTACAAACCCTCCTCAAAAGACCCTAAATATATTCAGGGAAGTACAGTACCTGACTATTATTGTCACCACAGCCAGGAGGAGAGCCAATGCAGTCTCCAACACAGGGCCACCACCTGAAAAGGAAAGCAAAAGGATGGACATGGTGGGGAGGAGAATGGAGAAAGAGGCAGCAACACAGTGGCGCATTGCCAACTCTAATGCCCTGTTAAACAGATATGGCCACCAATAGTGGGACGAAATAGAAGAGTTGCTGAACAAACTCCCAGAGGAGGACAAAAAGAGGGCAAAATCTATTGTCCAAGAAGGGAAAAATGTGGCTAACACCTACTTAAAGTCAGCCCTAGATTCAGCAGATACTGCAAGCAGGCAAATGTGCCCAGGAACCATCCTCAGAAGGTATGCCTGTCTCAGAATGTCAATCATAAGCACTGTATAGAATATGAAGCTTATGGGAGGGCGAGGCCGGGCGTCAAACACAGCAGATGCATGTCTGGTATACTACCAGCTGGAGTGCGAAGACCAGCTGATTTCACCGTGTGGAAGGAATATCTTTGTCCAGGGTGGGCCTGAGAGTGTGAAGGAGTCTAAAAGGAAAGGAACCGGGCCCCCATTTCTGAGATGTATATCTCTTGCGGCGCAGAGGTGGTGCGCATTGTCTGAGGCTAGTTACCCGCTACAGAGCCATGTTGAGGCAAAGATAGAGTGGAGGAAGATGGCTACCGACTATAAGGGCTGTGGCAACACAGTGGGCTTGAGTGCCCTGCTTGTGCGCTTCAGTGCAGGGCAGTGCTGAGCTTGAGCGAGGAGGAGGTCACCTGGGCAGTAAATGCCACTTTTTGCTCATAGCTGTATGTGAGCTTTCCCTGAGGCACTATTTAATTGTACTGTATTTTGTACACTACAGTCTCGGTCTGCGTTTCCTGTTTAAGTGTGGTACCTTGTTTATAATATGTGACATGTCTGAATAAGACCAGTTGAAAAAAAAAGTATAGCAAGATTATGCCCAAACATTGGGAAACATATTTAAAAGAGAGGCCTGCTTTTCTAGGGTATGTGCCCTGCAATCAGGGATACCATTGCCTGGCAAAAGTATAGACCACTCTAAATATGAGTGCTCTACAAATCTCACTAAAGAGTAGAACTCTGATAAAAGTGTAATAGCTTTTTAACAGCTTGTGGATATTCATGACCTGGCCCAGCTAGTCATGGACTGCTTAGAGTTGGACAAGCCTGTAAAATCAGCTCCAGACTCTACAAAGAGCCATATGGCTAAGATATAGACATCACTTTCTGTGACTGCTTTCACCATGGGTGACCTTTCTTTTAAGAGCAGCTATAGCTGCTTTGTCACAAAGTGAATGGGCTCAAGGCCTATCCACATTTGTCTGTTATTATGTAGATACGCCTGTCATTCTTCATCCTGGCTGTGGACAGCATAGACAAAAGGAAGCCTGTACAAATAGCTTCAGTATTTACAAACAGCTGTTTCGCTTTTAGGTATTGGCTACAAACAGCTTTAGCTGTCTGTTGACAGACCTATTGTTTCCAATACATTATACATGCTTAGAGTGGACTGTTGGTCAGCCCCTAGCTCACGATTGGATGGCTCACTTGTATATATCGGTTCCGTGCTCCTGATTCAGTGGCTAGCCTCCCTGTTCTTGTGTTTGTCCTGCCCAAGAGCATTTTGGCCTCACTGTGTTCTGAGTGAATGAGTTGTATCCTTCCACTGCTGACGTCCAGTAACTCTTTTTCCTTTTGCATATTTCCGTATCATTTTTCTTGTATTACTTATTGGGAGTGCATGGCTTTCCTCTTGTTCACCTTCCATTGTCTGGTTCCCAATGTACTCTCAACACCTCTCTGCGTGGCCTCTTCGTTGGTCGTGGCTGCTCTGATCACATCTAGGAAAGGTCAGCTGATGAGAAAACATTTGGGGAAAATGGTGGGACGGAAACTGTTTGATTTATTTTCTCTACACTCTTGGGTGTGTGATATATTCGGTGTTAAATCCGTAATGTATTGCTCTGTGTCTGCAATTGAAGGGTACCTCATTAGTTGGGGTAGCAGTATACTCACTGGACATCACTAAGAGGGAATACATGGTCTGCATCCCATTGTGCTCTTATTTTTAGGATCTTCTGGTCTCTGCCTGCGCCATGTCAGACAAACGAGACACCAGGCCTAGGGGTCCGAGCAGCTATTATTTGTAATAGTATAGCAGCTTTGGCTCTTCTGGAGATGTTCAGTACTCAACCTTCAGGGTGTCCCATAGTCAAAAATAACGAAAAATATCTAGCAGGGTTCTGTTTGCTTGGGCTTGCAAATGTATCAACTGAAGAAAGTAACCCTCCGAGAACACATCCCCCATCTTTCGTATACCCATTTTCTACAGCTGCATATGTGCTTTAGACTCTAAGGTGAGTGGAAGGAACCTGTTCCACAGCATCAGTAAGTGGGTAGAATAAAGAATGCTATGTTGCATCTGACCTAGATGCTGCAAGGCGCCAGTCGTACATGCCACTGGATCAGTATCCCTAGGCAGCCTAGCACTCTGTTTACACAGCAACACTGAGAGAGGGTGTGAAGAGGCAGTTTCTGCCCTCACCACCATATGTGGTAGTCTGGGAAGGGAGGTGGTTCCAATAATGCCTAAAATACTCTTCACCCCAAATTAATATAATTCCAGGTGAGAAGCCTCCAGGCCACCATCTTTGTTTGGAAGGTTCAGTATCTCTCACTTGATGCAAAATTGCTTACCAGCTCAAACAAACCTTACAACGAGTGATCTCACTGAAGGAAACAAATGGCAGGAGAGCAGGTTACGAATATTCAGGAAAATACAGAGGAATCTCATTAATTGGGTGTTAATGGGAATAATACTTATTTATCCCAGTTTATTGCCACACCTGACATTCTCCTGGCCCTTCACGAACACCCATAAAATAGGTGATCAGTTCATGGAAGGATTCCTTCTGACTATTAATACATCATCAGCATATAGGGACAAAAGGATATGCTGAGCCCCTAAGCTCAGGCACCTATCTGAAGGGTGTTGGCGAAGCACACAATCTAATGGTTCGGCTCTCAAGACAAATAGGATTGGCGACAGTTGTCAAGCTTGCCTCTCCCCTCTAAATATCTTAGTTGGTAGTGATAAATAAAAAAAATAAAAAAAAAATAAAGATAGCATGTCATTGATGGTGTGGGATGCGTATGGAGTAGCTTGACCCAGCTCCGGAAGTCCTGACTCACTCCCATCTAGGTTCAGTTTCAGGTTGGAGGTAATAGAGCATGAAGAAGAGAGGTTGACGTACTTGGGATGAATCAAAATTAGTCTGATAGCACCATTCTGGACAGGAGTTGCAGAAAACGAGTGGCCAGTATTTTTTACTAGCATTTTGTCAGTATTTATTAAAGATAGTGGGTGGTAAGAGTTGGCACCTTCCTGATTTATATCATAATCAGTAGCATTTCACTTAATTTTATAATCCACATACCTGTCCGCAGAGTTTCAGCATTTAGTGTTGCAAAGAGGTGCAACGTAGAGACCCTGCACAAAGTGGCGATTTCGTAGATTACCTGGTTGAAGTGACCCATTTGTGACCTTCCAAAGTGATCTGCCTAGTGTGTCTGCTTTTACTTTGTCGACACTTAGGAAATACATTGCTATCATTTTTAAACCTTGGCTAAAGCTCGGTGCCAGATCGTGTGTCTTTCAGAAGGGTCCCGGACATCATTAATCCTAGTTTGTGTGAGGTACTACCTGGTGGTTGTGACGTGTTCATCATGTCTGTCTGCCGCATCACTTAGTTTAAAATTAAAGAAGGCAACAGTGACTTGCGGACTGGATGAACCACGCTTAGCACCTGAAAGTGGATGTAATCAGACTACTCTTTTTCCGACAAAGCATCTTGGTGCATGAGTGCTTCACATCCTGTTTTGGAAGTATGCACCACTATTGGCTGAATGGATTTTTTTCCAGTTTGTGGCTCCACTGAAGCATGTTCTTGTCTTAATATTGCTAACAAAAACAGTAAAGAGTTTGATTAATTGGGCTGACTTCCCAGCAGTATTCCTGGCATCACTGACCCTAAAGACATTACACACAATGTATATCACATTCTATGTTGTGCAGATTTTACATAGCTCGTGTTTAACATTTTCATCAACCTATTGGTTCTGTTTGGTGTTAATATCCCAGTGATGGTTCAGCCCAAAGGGAAAGTACTTCCATGTGGCTAAAGCTGTAAGATCGTCAACCTCAAACTATGTTTGTATACGTAATTAAATTGTGGCTTAATTGCAACTCCTTGAGAAGCACTATAAAAATGTTGGCTGCATCTGATCTTACAAGGGAGGGCAATCTCTGGCTATTAGCTGAGCATTGGATTGAATGTATAAGAACTACTGATGGATAGATCTTACGCAAAATAAAACGGGTTCTGTTCAGGATAGCTCTTAACACAACCACCACTGAAAGGGTTTGTCTGGAGCCATAGATGCTGGAGGTTTTTAAATGTTGTTTATTAAGAATTTGACTGGAGAAACCAGAAATCAAAGTATGGCTAGTGATGCAGCGCGTACAATAAAAACTATTCTCCTCCCAGGTCACTTATAGGTCATCCAGGGGCAAACTATATTTCTCATATCCACATGACGATGGGGCCCATAAACATCGCCTAATACACACGCACACTCCTGGATTTCCTTTACACCTTTATGAAATTCTGTACTCCTAGGAGAAGCATGAGAACTAAATGGAGAACACCATTTATGTACCGCTGGAAAGAGCCGGGATATCTTATTACCTTAATTTGTCACTTTCTTTTAGTTATTTCTTAAGATATTCCTGCTCATTGTTTTGTCGATGAATCATTCATGTAAAAAATTAGTTCATAGTGATTAAGACCAGCTGAATCACAATAACCAATTACTGATGTCACAATCATTTAGGAAATTAACCACCGAGTCATTTTGGTTTAAAGAATCTTAAATTTTATATAATTTTAAAAGCATGAGAAAGAATTTAAACTTTATTCAATTATTCATTCTTAAATTCAAATATTTATTAAGCATAATCAATTTATTGCAGAAAGGAAATTTTTTGTCATGAAGCCAAAACTCTAATTACCTGCCTACCTTCCTAATTTAGCCTAATGATTTCTATCCTAAGTTTAAGAATTAGAAATAACCTGATTCTCATACTCAACTGGAAAATTAAGACAGCAACAGCAACTTCAGCTCGTCAGCATCAGCTACCTGCAACCCGTCTCATCTAACAGTCTTTCAGCATCTCCCGCTCAGTAAGGGATCGATCAGGATCACCCAGCACTGGAAGCCACCAACACCAACACGACTCTCCAACTCTGCTCCTGACTGTGACTGCAACTGCGACTGACCCCTCCCACTAAGAGTAGGCCCTCTTATACCCTAATTCTAACTTTGCTAACTAACTGTTGCAACATTAATAACACGCTTTTCTTTCATTGGTCCATGCATGTCATCTTATTCATTCTTTTAATCAAGTTTTCTTGGATCCAAGGGTCCTTGGATCATTTCCTTTCCCATACGCTCAAACATATTTTCATCCGTTTCGATCAGTACATTTGTAACTTCTTTCGATACATTCGAGAACTCCGCAGTCATTGTCCTTTCTCTTAAACTTGTTTCCCACGGGTCTTCTGCTGATCATCACGGCACACTATCAGTTCAATTAGGTCACATCAGCCTTGACCATTTCTCGCATCCTAGCGTCTCAGTAACATCACGAGGTTCAGTTTTTTCTCCGATTTCATCCCGTGTCACATGTCCCCTTGCGCCTGCGCACATCTTTCCACTGGCGGCCATTTTATATCGCCACTCGGTTATACTTTAGAAGCACTAATTTGAGGCAAACAAAACATAATTAAAATAGAGAAAAATAGCCCTTTCATTTCCCTCCCGTCATCTACGTACCCCAATTAGTTATTACCTAGCAGAAAGCAACATTTAAGCTGTTCCTTACTTACCATCACTATTGTTTTTGCATCGACACATTTTATTTCTATGAAGCACAAACATGCATTTATTTTTTAATTAGTACGCATTTATTTTTACGTTATAATTAGACACACGGACATCCATTAATAGATTATTTAGCACACACATTGGCATGTTACCATTCCCACACATACAGTGTTGATTAATACATTTAAACGAACATTTTATTTAATTAATAATAAAATTTGTTAGGGATTAAAAAAAATATTTTCCCTGCTCCATCAACTCCCCCTTTGGTGATTTTTAAATCACCACATAAAACCAAGTCATACTTCTTTTCAGGCAGCATGTCTTTCATCCTTTGCCTTCTGTTATTTACACATCTGTTTCTTCTTCATCTTGCCTTTTAGTCTCCTTATACATGCTTTCTTTCATTTTCTCCAACTCAATTTCACCCATTTCTCTCTCTCTCTCTTTCATTATTCTGTTATTTCTTTTTATCTTATTTTGTCTTACTTTTCTTTTTATACATGTTATTACTATTTTCAATACCATGGCTAGCAGTATTACTACAGTTGCTATTATTATAACTTTCCCTATCATTAGTCTACTCATTCTGGTCAACCAATTTGCTACTGAAGAAAACCCTCTACCAAGTTTTCCCAAAACACTTTCAACCTCCAGTGGAACTAATTCTTTGTGCAAATTTGTAATATTTGTAATATACTTCTGTATATTTTCACTTTTATCAGGAATGTAAGTACAACAATGTTGGACTTTCAACATTCCACAGACTCCACCCTCTTTTGCCAAAAGAATATCAAGGGCAAGCCGATTTTGCATCACCATAGCTCTCATGGCAACCATTTCGGTATTTACCATTAAGAACCCTCCCGCAGTATCTGTAGACAAACGATCTACTACTGTGGATAATTTCCGAATTTTAAATGCATTCAAAGATATTCCCACTGCTGGTATTAATGCTCCAAAAATATCACCTACAATTTCTGAAAAACTCTCCCTCTTTCTACGTGTAAAGCTATTAATCATCTTGTATGTTCCCTTTTCTTCTCTGTCCATGTGAAATTTTTTGGGAAAGACCAGGCCTACATAGCAAGTTCTATACCAATGGTCCGGTAACCTGTAATAAGCTCTATTCCCACAAATATAATAGATACCTGGAAATATTGGATCTTTTCCACCTTTGAATCCCCAACCTCCCAGAATTTGATAATTGTCATGGCAGATACTGGAACCTACAAAGTAATTGTCATAGACTGTCTTATTTCTCCTAATACACAACTTTCCTGTTTGCGGCCAATCTAATGTCATTGCTGCATTTATCTTTTCCCTTCATGATTTCCTTCCTCAAACGTCCATAGGCGTTTTCCTTCCTCTTTTATTGCTTCTTTTTGAAATTTCAGTCTCCTTTCTTCAACCATTTCTAAAATTACTTTTTCTTCTTTCTTTAACTCACAGGTAAGGTTGTTACTAACTATTTCTTCTAACGTTAATCTTCTATGTTCTAAAAAGAATTCTCCTAAAACTTTTGCTGGTTTTACTTTGTTAAGTTCTGGTACTACTGGAATATTTGCAAAAATCTTATCTATATCAGTATAATAAGATTCTAATCTACCTGTTTTATAAAATAAACTTGCTATTACACTACATGTTATTCCATAAGTTAGAGGTAGGTGATGATAAGTCACACCTTCTGACACTGATGCAGGCAACTGCATACAAACATAACAATCTCTCACATCCATTGTCTCTACATATTCATACAACAGTTTTGTAAAAACATTTTTTGAAAAGTCTGTTACTGACTTATCCTTATGTAACTCTGCACTACTTCTTAAAATAACTGGTTCTTTAATATTAGTTTCTTTTTCTGGTTTAGTATCATTTTTTGCTTCTATCACAGCTATACTAATAGGAATTGTGATTGCTAAAACTATCCATATGGTCATTAATAACCCTGTACAAAAGCAGCACATTTTGCACCATCTTTTTATAAACTCACATTTATCTCTTCTATCCCTATTATTTTCCATTTTTCTTTTTTCTATTTGTTAAGTTTCAGAAAATTGTGTCACTACACCTCAGAAATGACTTAGATGCCACTCTGCTCTCAAAAATCTTTGCTTGGTACTTTCTTTAATTCTCTCCAGAATTCTTTCGTTGTCACATCCGGTGATTTGTCACGTCCAGTAAAATTGTCATGTCCGGCAGAAGCACTATAAGTCTTCACTTCATGTTTGTTGCATCTCACCTTTTCCCATCCGACTTCTCAGTCTCTGGTTCTCGTGAGTGTTTTTTTCTTCTTTGTAATCTGTTAGTGCAATATACAGCCACTCAGGTGACTTATACTTTGCATTCACTTTCTTTGTCCTTTTGGATTTTTGTAATCTTTTTCCACTTGGTTTTTCTTGTCCCTTTTGACTTGTTACTTCATTTACTTGTTCAGCACTTTCGTCTCCCGCTCTTATTATTCTATATCTCAATTTTCTTATATAGCTGTTGGGCCAATTATCTCCTTTTCTTGGCCTTTTGGCTTCACCTTCTCTTTCTTCTCTTTCTGATTTCCAATTTCTTTTGCTTGATTCAGTTTTTACCTTTTCCTCTTCTCCACTTTCTTCAGTTTCTGTTTCAACTGTTTCACTATTGTCTCTTATTTTAAAACTTATGATCTCGTCATCTCCTACTGGTGGATCTGTCTTCTCCTTCTTGTTTTCCCTTATTACTGTCCCTCCTCGGTGTTCTTCCGATTTGGTGTTTTTCTCCCTCTCTGTTTCTAAATTTCCCTGTTCTTCTGTTTCTCTATCTGTCCCTATTGCTCCTCGGGGTTCTTCTCGATTTTCTAACTTTTTGTGTACTTCTTTCCCTGCTTCATCTATTAATATTGTTTCTGAAGGATTTCCACCATAGCTTGTACTTGGTTGTTCATCTAACTCAATTTCTTGCTCAGTTTCTTCTCTAATTGGTTTATAACCCCAAGTTTTCCTTAGGAATTCTTCACGGTTTTCAACTGAATCATCAGATTCTGAAGTTGTGTCAGATATTTCCAGATGTCGACTTACAGGTCGATCTTCAAGTTCTGGAATTTCTGAATTTCTTTCTTCTTCTTCTTCTTCTTCCTCTTCTTCTCTAGAGGTGTTTGTCGTTGGGGTTTCCAGATGTCGACTTTCAGGTCGATCTTCAAGTTCTGGCACCCTTTCTCTTATCCTTGTTGTCCCAGCCGTTAAACTTTTATCCCACACTTCCAGACGTCGATTCACGTGTCGATCAGTAGGTTCTTGAACTCTGATTGTGTGGCTGGCATGGACCCAGTTTTTCACTCCTGCACACTTGACGGCAGTCGTTGTCACCAGGATTACTTGTCGTGGCTCGTCCCAACGAGGAACTAGACAGTTTCTTCTCCTGTGGACTTTTATGCGGACCCAATCTCCTGGATTCAAGTCGTGGGCTGGTTTTCTTTCAAGAGTGGTCGCATCCGGTCCAACCTGATGAAACACAGAACGCACCACATCAGCCAGTCCCTTGCAATAATCCAGTATTAGATCATCAGTTATAGTTAATAACTTGTTGACAGGTACGTGTGCTTGTCTCATTGCTCGTCCCATGATCATCTCATGAGGACTGAGTCCAGTTTTCTTTTCAGGGATGCTTCTGATGGTCATCAGAACAAGAGGCAGTGCATCCGGCCATTTGAGTCCTGTAGCTTGACACATTTTTCCCAATCTGTTTTTAATTGTTCCATTAATCTGCTCTACTACCCCAGAAGCCTCTGGTCTGTAAGCACAATGTAGTTTTTGTTTAATACTCAATGCTTCACAAATCAATTGGATCAACTCATTTTGAAAATGTGTTCCTCTATCTGTCTCAACCGTGACTGGAAAACCATACCTTGGAATGAATTCTCGCAGCATAAGTTTTGCCACTGTTGTTCCATCATTCCTTCTTGTGGGGTATGCCTCCACCCAACGAGAGAACAAACAGACGACCACTAGAACATATCTTAGTCTATTACTAGGGGCATCTCGATAAAGTCTATCTGCATCCTAGTGAATGGACCTCCTTCCCGTCCTATTGTTCCTAGACTCACTACTGTTTTTCTTCCTGGGTTAAACTGCTGACAAATAAGACATCTTTGACAAAGACTTTCAGCAATGGCTCTGAATTTTGGGTTATACCAGGTTTGTCTAAAAAGTCTGATCATTGCATCTCTCCCAATATGAGCTTGTCCATGGTACATCCGTGCCATGTCTGCAATCATGCTATCAGGCATAACTGGTCTTTCATCTCTGTATACCCACACACCATTATTTTCCTGTCTTCTACATCCTGCTTTTATCCAGTAATCTTTTTCCTCATCTCTTGCAGTTTCTTGTAACTGCCTTACTTCATCCCATGTCTCGACAGTATTAGTGAAAAGCAAAGGACAAGAGACATGCTCCCTTTCTCTATTTTTGTTCATGGACGCCATGTTCTCTGCACAATATTTAGCGATCTCATCAGCATAATTATTGCCGACCGCTATGTAATCTTCGTTTTTCTTATGCGCTTTGCACTTCACTACAGCTATTTGTTTAGGCAACTGTATCGCCTCAAGCAGTTTTTTAACAAAATCTCCATTTCTGATAGGTGTTCCTGCAGATGTCAAAAATCCTCTTTGTGACCAAATCTGACCGAAGTCATGTACGATGCCGAAACCATATTGGCTATCGGTCACAATCGTGACTCGTACATTTCTTCCTAATTTACATGCTTGAATCAAAGCAATCAGTTCCGCAACTTGTGCAGACCTTATTCCTTTCAGACAAGACGCTTCCATCACAGTTGCCACTGTGCACACTGCGTAAGCTGCGCTTAAAACTCCTTCTTTTGTTCGCAAGCATGAGCCATCCACAAACATGACATAATCAGATTCCCTTAACGGTTCATCTTTTATGTCAGCTCTTGGTTTCGTGCAATATTCCAGCACGTTCAGACAATCATGATCTACTTCGTCCTGTTCAATTATATTTTCTTCATCTGGCAATGATGTAGAAGGATTTACATTCATGCATCTATCTATCTATGGTCACATTTTCAGCACTCAAGATGACTTTTTCGTACTTAGTCAGCCGACTATGTGTCATGTACTGTGTTTTTGTTCTTGTCAAAAGAATTTCTACTGAATGGGGAACATATACTCTCAGTGGATACCCCATCACTATACCTTCACTTTGTTCCAGACTTACACAAGTAGCAGCAACTGCTTTCAGACATCCAGGCAATGCTTTTGCTATAGGATCTAAAACAGCTGAAAAATAAGCGATTGGTCTTTTCATTGTCCCGTGTTTTTGTACCAGTACTGAAAATGCACATCCATCTCTTTCACTGCAGTACAACTCAAAGTCCTTCTCATAATCAGGCATGCCTAATGCAGGTGCCTCACACAGTTTCTTTTTCAATTCTTTGAAAGATTTCATTTCTTCTTTGTTTAACTCAAAAGGGTCTTTTACATCTTTCTTGGTCAATTTTTGTAAGGGTTTTGCAATCAAAGAGAAACCACTTATCCACTGTCGACAATATCCAACCATTCCCAAAAACATTCTTACCTCTCTTTGAGTCATTGGTGCTCTCATTCCTTGAATCATTCTTACTCTTTCTGTCGCTATTTTTCGCACTCCTTTCTCAATTTTATGCCCTAAATACTGGACTTCTTTCTGACAAAACTGTAATTTTGAAGGAGACACTTTATGTCCTCTTTTCTCTAGATGGTTCAGTAAAGCAATTGTATCACTTACACATGCTTCTTTGGTTTTCGATGCCACCAACAGGTCATCGATATACTGCACCATCACTGATTTTTCTGGCATTTTCAAATCTTCCAGAGATTTCTTTAGAATCTGATTAAAGATTGAGGGGCTTTCTGTATACCCCTGAGGAATTCGGCACCATGCCAAAATACGCTCTCCAAACCGGAACGCAAATAATGGCTGGCTATCTGGATGCAAAGGAATAGAGAAAAATGCATGGCACAAATCTATCACAGTGTACCACTCAGCTTCATGTGGAATTTGATATAGAATTACTGCAGGGTTTGGCACTATTGGACAACAGGGTACAACTATTTTGTTGATCTTTCTCAAATCCTGTACTATTCTATATATTCCATTTGGCTTTTTCAGTCCCATAATAGGTGAATTACATGGACTGCTCATGATTTCTTTTAGAATTCCCTGTTCAATCATCTTATTTATCACAGGAGTTATTCCTTCAATTATTTCTGGAGTTAATTTGTACTGTGGCGTATGCGGGTAAGTTGTCCCTTCTTTCACTGTCACTTTTACGGGATCAACTTCTCTCATTAATCCAATGTCTTCTCCTGTAAAATCCCACACACTTTCTTTTACTGCACTTTTTAGTTCTTCTGGAAGTTTTTCTGCATCAAATGCAGGAAACAAACCATTCGTTTCAGGTTCCTGATTCATCAAAGTTACTTTATACAAAACATCTTCATCTGAAGTCTGAAAACCGATTCCATCTGGCGTACAATAAATTGTGCAATTCATCTTGCACAAGAGGTCACGACCCAAAAGATTTACAGGACTACAATCGCACACTACAAATTTATGCATTTTACTAAAAGAACCAATTTTTACTTCCACCAATTCAGTAAGTGGGGTTTTAATCTGCTGATTGGCTACTCCTACTACTTGGATGTATTCACCTGAGAGAGGAAGGTTTGGAATTTCCACTGATCTAACAGTAGAACGGGTAGCTCCAGTATCGACAAGGAATGTTACATTTGCACCATTCACTTCTCCATCCACAAAGGGACCAGACTGATCTACCTCTAGAGTTGCGCCAAGCACGCACTCTTTCCCCTCTCCTGCGCACCGTCAGAATCTTTCATCCGGGTCATCCTCACTCTGACGCAACCAATACTGAGAAATGTTAGCTGCTCGCGGCAACTGTGTTACCTTCTCTCCTCCGTAGAATCCTGTTTCTGTACTGTATCTTTGTTGGTTAACAGTGTTGGGAAGTGGTGGTTGTGGCACCTGACTTTGTTGAACAACTACCTCATTCTGCACCTGTGGAGTTAATGATTGATGTTCCGGATTAGGTTTAGGTGGGAACTTACACTCGTTTCTCCAATGCCCTAATTTTCCGCAATTGCCTTCTCTTTCAACTTACGCTGTTTACTCTCTATTTCATCACTACAATACTTAGCATACCTCAGCACCTCATCTACACTTCCATTCTGCCAGTTTATCATGTGTTGCTTAATCATATCACTTATTTCTTGTTTCAGGCCAAACACAAATCGGTATACAAAATGACTCATGTCTTTTTCACTCAATTCTTCATAACCACTATACTGCTTGAAAACCAATAACAATCGCTCATAATATGCATGTACAGACTCCTTACTTTCCTGTGTAGTTCTATCTATTTTTACCCAATCTGTCTCTTTAGGAGGAATCTTATTCTTCAAAAAGGTAATCACCTTATCGTACTTCTTCATCACATCAGGACCTGGAGCTCCTGTCTTAGGATCTCTTGGATATTCTGTAGTTGGCCAGTCAACTGTAATCTTACATTCTGACCACAAATCTGTTGGTACCACTATGTCAAACAATCCATCTAAATCTATCCACAACACTTTCGAGACTTTTACAAACCTCTCTACTTGTCGGTACCACTCAACTGGCTTCTCTCTTAACTTTGGAAAGTCATTGGTAAATGACAGTATGTCCTGCCTAGTCCAGGGAACATGCACGTAACTACCACCTGGAGTTTCTCTCATGGGGTATTCTTTGGCAACAGATTCTTTTTCAGTTATCATAAAGGCCAATGAACCTTTGTCTGTAGTTTTCTCATTCTTCTTTGTCCATCTAACCTTCCATCTGTCCACATCACCCCATTTTCTCAACAACACAATTAACTCCTTTATCTGTGTCAGCCTTCCTGCCGTGTTCAAATTTTCAATATCCTTTTCACAAAAGTCTACTCTGTATGGTTTCTGCTACGTTTTCACTTTTGCAAAGTCTATTCCAATCTCACTGGCCACTTCTTCTAGTTTGTCATGTAAATTCTTTGCCCTCCATGTAATACTTTTGCACAGAAACATTATTTCATCATCCTGGTAATTTTTTATCTTTTCGGTACCAATTGTTCCTAAAATTAATTCTTCCATATCGATTTTTAACCTAATTACATCTAATGGTTTTTCTTCTGGTTCTTTTATTTTAAATGCCTTCATCCATTCATTTAACTCATCAGGAGTCGGACCTATGGGTGTATTATTTAGTTCTATCCAATTACCACTCTTTTCAGGGGTTTCTGTTGCAGATTCTGTTACCATATGCATTTTCCTACCATTGCACTCATTTACCGTCAAATTTGTAGGTGGACTTGGTCTGTAAGTACTAGCCAAATTACTTGTACTTGCACTTTGTTCCATCCTTTCTTTTTCTCTCTGAAATTGTGAACTCATGGGAATCACCAAAGATCGTTCATCAATTTTCTGATTCTCAAAAACTGGTATTACTGGACCTATTGTTACAGGCACAGTAACTGCTTCCATATTTTTCGTTAATTCTCTAATTTTCTCAGTCAGTTCTTTTGTTGTCCTTGCCAATTCGCTTGCATTGTCGCTTTCTATTCCTTCATTTTGAGAAGTTCTCATTTGTTCTTGTGACCTATTTACTTCAATTCTTTTTCCGGACTTTTATTTCGCATAGTCTCTATTAGTGGCGCATTTGGTGTCACCACTGTAGAACTCTGCTGATACGGAGGTGGATTTCTATTTAAAATATCTTCCAGCAACTCGTCATCCGTTTCGCTCTGATGCATATACTTTTCTCTCTCTATATGTTTCTTTTTCTCAGTCCGCTTTTTCTTAGTCCCTTCCTCAACTGTAAAAGCTGGAAACAAACCTCCTGTCATGTTAGCACATCTCCATCGTTTTATTCTGTCCTCATGATTTACTCCCCACAATCTTCCAGGCATAAACTCATGATCTCTCATTCCTCTGAATCTCTCTCGTTCATACATCTCATCTTCCCATTCCGTCAAAGCCTCAAACTGTGTTGGTCTAGGTCTAGGTTCCAATTTACAAATTTTTTCTCGCAAATTTCGCAAAACCGCTACACTAAATGAACCATTCTCAGGGAAAGCTAAAGCACCATCATTCTTCGTATATTTTGCCCAGTTTTCCAACCATATGCACGTATGATATCCATATTTCAGCATCATATGTGAAGCTGCTGATTTCGGCGGAGGAATTACTTGTCCCTCTCTAGTCACAACCTTTTTGTCTTTCTTAAAGAAATTCTTCAATTTCGTCGTCCATGACGTTCTCTCCCTTTCATACTCGTAATATGGCATATTTTCTATTTGTTTTCTCTTTACGCTAACGCTGTTCTGTATACGGAACTTTGACCAATTACAGCGCGACTCACACTAACGTACCAATCAGAACAATTCCCACCGTCCGCGAACCAACCAATCCTAGCGCGGCACTTTTCTACGTCACTCCTGCTCTGTGTTCACGTGACTAGCGCACTATCCAATCCTAGCGCGGCACTGTTCCACGTCACTTCTACTCTTTACCCCTCCTTTACAAAAATTTATCGGCAATTCTTCTTTTCGCTGTTTTCTTCGTTAGTTACAACAATTAAAACAATTCCATAGTCTGATTCGCTAAACAAAAGTGACAGCTTTGTTCTTTTACACAAGAATCCTGTATTTCCAGTAGGCAGCGCTTACATCTACCCTACCACAGAATTATTTACTCTCGCCGATAAAGTAGCACTTCCCTCTACCTTACCCTTCTTTCAAGCAAACAATTTACTCGTTTCTCTGGGGAAAAGACACATGTGGAGACTAGGCTCCTGAGAATTAAGGCCAAAGTTTCACAAGTAAACGTGATTTGCTATTTCAATTACACACTTTTCGTACAGAAAATCCCTAACATAACACAACCTGCGTTATTACCAAAATGAATTCAGACCATGTACCAAATTCCATGTGACTTCTCTTGCCACACGTGTTCCACTTCCTACATCCCAGAAGCGTGAAAACTTACATATAACATAACGCGACTCAACATATAGTGTTAGTCATCAAAATAATCAATAAACAATAATCACTAAGCTAATCTATAGAAAACCATAACTCTGCTACCAAGAAATCTGATGCAGCGCGTACAATAAAAACTATTCTCCTCCCAGGTCACTTATAGGTCATCCAGGGGCAAACTATATTTCTCATATCCACATGACGATGGGGCCCATAAACATCGCCTAATACACACGCACACTCCTGGATTTCCTTTACACCTTTATGAAATTCTGTACTCCTAGGAGAAGCATGAGAACTAAATGGAGAACACCATTTATGTACCGCTGGAAAGAGCCGGGATATCTTATTACCTTAATTTGTCACTTTCTTTTAGTTATTTCTTAAGATATTCCTGCTCATTGTTTTGTCGATGAATCATTCATGTAAAAAATTAGTTCATAGTGATTAAGACCAGCTGAATCACAATAACCAATTACTGATGTCACAATCATTTAGGAAAATAACCACTGAGTCATTTTGGTTTAAAGAATCTTAAATTTTATATAATTTTAAAAGCATGAGAAAGAATTTAAACTTTATTCAATTATTCATTCTTAAATTCAAATATTTATTAAGCATAATCAATTTATTGCAGAAAGGAAATTTTTTGTCATGAAGCCAAAACTCTAATTACCTGCCTACCTTCCTAATTTAGCCTAATGATTTCTATCCTAAGTTTAAGAATTAGAAATAACCTGATTCTCATACTCAACTGGAAAATTAAGACAGCAACAGCAACTTCAGCTCGTCAGCATCAGCTACCTGCAACCCGTCTCATCTAACAGTCTTTCAGCATCTCCCACTCAGTAAGGGATCGATCAGGACCACCCAGCACTGGAAGCCACCAACACGACTCTCCAACTCCGCTCCTGACTGTGACTGCAACTGCGACTGACCCCTCCCACTAAGAGTAGGCCCTCTTATACCCTAATTCTAACTTTGCTAACTAACTGTTGCAACATTAATAACACGCTTTTCTTTCATTGGTCCATGCATGTCATCTTATTCATTCTTTTAATCAAGTTCTCTTGGATCCAAGGGTCCTTGGATCATTTCCTTTCCCATACGCTCAAACATATTTTCATCCGTTTCGATCAGTACATTTGTAACTTCTTTCGATACATTCGAGAACTCCGCAGTCATTGTCCTTTCTCTTAAACTTATTTCCCACGGGTCTTCTGCTGATCATCACGGCACACTATCAGTTCAATTAGGTCACATCAGCCTTGACCATTTCTCGCATCCTAGCGTCTCAGTAACATCACGAGGTTCAGTTTTTTCTCCGATTTCATCCCGTGTCACATGTCCCCTTGCGCCTGCGCACATCTTTCCACTGGCGGCCATTTTATATCGCCACTCGGTTATACTTTAGAAGCACTAATTTGAGGCAAACAAAACATAATTAAAATAGAGAAAAATAGCCCTTTCATTTCCCTCCCGTCATCTACGTACCCCAATTAGTTATTACCTAGCAGAAAGCAACATTTAAGCTGTTCCTTACTTACCATCACTATTGTTTTTGCATCGACACATTTTATTTCTATGAAGCACAAACATGCATTTATTTTTTAATTAGTACGCATTTATTTTTACGTTATAATTAGACACACGGACATCCATTAATAGATTATTTAGCACACACATTGGCATGTTACCATTCCCACACATACAGTGTTGATTAATACATTTAAACGAACATTTTATTTAATTAATTATAAAATTTGTTAGGGATTTTAAAAAAATATTTTCCCTGCTCCATCACTAGACAAAGACGACATTTTTCCTGGGATCCGGAGCCAGAGAGGTTTCCATATTATGCTTCAGAAGTTGTGGAATCAAAGAAAGCAGCTAAAAAAAGGTCCCAAGGCTGCAGGGTTTCAAATGTCACAAATATATGTATGTATATGGTATTTCTAAAGCGCAAACCTAGCCAAAAGACGGGTAGCACTGTACATGATCAAAGACAAGCATAAAGTAAAAGATTTATAGGAGAGCTGGGCTGCGTGCAGTTAATGCATTGTAGGTTGTGTTCATTAAGGAGGTGAGTTTTAAACTCTTTACTTAATTGGAGCATCTTAGGGTGGTTGGATGGATGCAGGGATGTTGTCCCAGATTTTCGGTGCATAATGGAAAGGGCCTGCTCCCTTGTTATTTATTTTATACACTTCTTAGTCTGCAGTCCAATGTTGTCTTGGCAGCAAGCCTGCCGAGAACCAACAGAGATGGGGAGCTTGTCTGCAAGATAGGTTTGGTGCTGGCAGTGATGGCTTTGTAAATGATGCAGCTGGTTTTGAAGAAGGTGCAGGCCAGCAAGGGAAGCCAGTCGTGTTCCATCAGGATGGGGGTGAAATGTTTCTTGCTGTACAGTGGAACTAGGAATGACTCATCTATCCCTAAAAGTAGTGACAGTGTTTTTTGGAGAAATTCTCAGCTCAAGAAGGTGATGTTGGATAATAGGTTCTCCAGTGAGACTGACTGCATGCCTCTAATGTAGAATCCCTGGTGCATTTTTCATTGCGTTACGTGATTTTCTCGACTCGGAACATGCTCTCGAGATACTGTGAGGTTTTACGTTGAATGACACCTTGATGTTGAACTTATCGCTAGTGAGCCCTGCGATGTAAATAGAGATCATTCCCTTTGAACAATGACTGTTATGACGCATTTGGTGCGATCTGCTTTGACTGCAATGACTGGCATAGTGCTATTGGTGCCCTCTGCTTTGTTAGTGAGTCGTTGGTAGGGGAGTGCTCCTTCCTGACTCTTTCGCTGATTTAGTTGGGTCTCTTGGGTCTCAGAAAGTGTCCTGGGGCACTCCCAACACTTTCTGAAGTATCACACTCTTTAACACGGATCTAAGACAACTGAGGTACAGAGAAGGATTCCTGCTCAGAGGGGTAAACATACTCACATTAAAATGCTTTTAAAAGCAAAACACTTTAGGCTGTAGAGAGACGTGAAATAATACTTGTAGAAATATATTAGCACTTAGAGATCCTCGTTCCTCATCACAGAACAATTAACTGTCAATAACCGTTACCTCCTATCTCTGTGGGACTCTAGAACAGTCAGTCTGCCTTAAAGTGGTACGTCCATTTTCTCTCTTTTTAAAAGTATCTTTATTGGGTTTTGAAAAACAACACAGAATGATTCCTATGCAAATGTATCAGACATAGTATGACCATTAACAAAAATAAAGAAGAAAACCACAAAAAACATACATAGCCATGTTTGCTTCGGAGGAGAGAGGGAATCAAGCTCCCCAAAATCACATCTTGTCACCCCCCAGTTTTGGGTGTAATACTGATTTTCACTCCAGGAAACCGTAAATGGGGAAGTACTACAGAGATGTTAGGCTACCTACTCCCTATACGGGTAGGAAAAACATGCTACTTATATATATATATATTCTGAGAAACAACCTTAAGTAGCGAGGTTGAATCTCCTGCTGCCTGCGCGAGTTGCCCAGCTAATACATGTGGCTCACTTGTGGGATGGGCCCTAGTCTTCTAGGTGCAGTGAGGAAGGCTGCTTCTCTGAATCCTTCACTCCGGATGAATCGGCGAACCAATGTGGCCCCCCTCTCCAAAGGTACATGGTGGGTCATCCTCCGCCCCCCTCCTCCCATCCAGCCCTTCACATACATTTTAAAGGTATTCCTTATTTTCTCAAGTCGGTCCATCTTGTCTGCTAGGATGTCTGACAACTTTTCCATTGTGAATATGTGCCAGATCTTTGACCACCATCGACCTAGGGGAGGGGGAGATTTAGTAATCCAGTAATGTGCTAGTGTTACCCTTCCTGCCTACAGGAATTGTGATGTTAATAAATGTGATATAATAAAAGCCCGTGTGGATATACAAAGGATACGATCTATACTCTCCAAGGTACCCCAGTAAAACAACCGTAATGTCCAATGATAGTGTCACCCCTATCACAGCCTTTGTTCTGCCCAGTTTGGCTTGACCGGCGGGCATGCCCTACCACACATTGAGCAAAGCCTATCTCATCTGGCAATCCTCAGCAGCACAAATCACAGCTCTCCAGCATCTCCCTCAACCAGTCAGGCATCAGGCACCAACAGATCAAGATCTTGTATGCTTTTTATTTTGTATTGGGTGCAAATTGAAACCCTTTTATGCCCTTTACCCAAATGTCTTCCCACTCCTCCTTTTACAACGTGCGCTCTGAGCCCTCCTCCACTTTATGCAAAACGTTATGACGGAGCGGAGTGACTCGGGCTCAAGCTCATGACACAATGTATGCTTGAGATGCCTTTTCTTGCAGGAACCATCCAAAATATAGTCTCTATTTGAGTCATTTCTCTGCTTCCCCCCTCTGCGTCTCACCCCAGTTCCTGCCCACTGTAATGCCTTTATTAGTTTGAAGTTGTCTGTGGTGGAGCTGATAAGGTTGTGTACATTCTGCTCCAGTTCGGAGTACTGGTCTGTTGAAAAAATCCCCTAATTTCCGAGGACCTTATTCCTCCCTATTCAGGCATATGGGGCTAGTTAAGGCCGACTAAAAGTCCAGGTTGCAAGTTAGGGGGGTTAGCAGGAACGGTATGTAGTTGGCTTCGTCCTTCTAACCAAATCATCCCCATATATCAGTGGAGTACTTCCAATGCACAGGAGGGTATCGGGTCTAGGTCTAGTGTGTGGAGATAGCCGTAGAAAACAATGGAGCGGAATTGAAGTGTGCCTGTCCTCCACCTTCATCCACAGCTTTAGCCTTGAATGTTCCATCCACTCCAGTGCCAGATGAATTTGTGCCATCAAAATATATTGTGACACATCTGAAAAACCTAGGCCACACTATAGTGATTTTTTAGGTCTCACCTAAGACAGCGCCTATATTATAAGACATTCTGTTACCTTACGGGGGCTTAGAGGTCACCTATTGCTTACCATTGGTTGGTTTCATTGTCACACTCATTTACTTGCTTTGTCAAATTCCTCTTTGTGTGTTTGTCCCTCCTCTAGAGCATGGATGCATGATTGTGTCCTTCCACTGCTCGCTTTTTCAGGCACAACTTTTTGGTTTAAGCACTCTACGACAGTGTGTGTTTCTACGACAGTGTGTGAGTTTTTCAGCTATCTCTCTGTGTACTTCTCCGCTCCCCATGTTCCTCTCCCTGTCCCATCCGTTGTCCATGTGCCTGCCCCAGCCCTCCGTTGTCTGTCTGGTTACCCTCAGACCCTTCCGACCAACCTCCGTTGTCTATATGCTTTTCCTTGGCCTCTTCCCCTTACTCTTCTTTGTCCATGCTCCTGCCTGTTGTCCGTGTCTTACCACCAGCCCCTTCCACCGACCCGTTGTTGTAAGTCTGCTTGCCCCCAGCCCCTCCCGCCCCCTCGCTGTTAATGTGGATGGCACCAGCCCCTCCCACCGACCCTCCGTGGTCCGTTTGTTTGCCCCTACCCTCCATTATCTGTGTGAATACCCCCAGCCCCGCCCGCCAACCCTACGCAGTCTGTGTGGCTGCCCTTTCACCCAGTGCTGTCTGTGTGCTTGGCCCACGGACCCTCCCGCCTACCTTCTGTTCATGTGCTTACCCTCAGCCCCTCCTCCTGACCCTCCGTAGTCCATGTGCTTGCCCCCACCCTCAGTTGTCCATGTGGATGCCCCCTGCCCCTCCCAACGACCCTCTGCAATCATTGTGGTTTCCCATGCCCCTCCCACCCTCTTTTCATTGTCCCTGTGGTCGCACCTGCCTCTTCCACCTCTCTCTCTGTTCTCCCTGTATTTGCCCCAGCCCTTCCTATCTACCCTTCTTTAACACTCCCTCTCTCCGTTGTCAGTGTGTTCTCCCATCCCTTCTCGCCTTTCCTCTCTCGTTTCCCTGTGTCTTAACCTCACTCCCTCCTTTTTGCCTCGGGGAGGCACACGGCTAAAATAAAAAGAAAGCATTATGACGTGGCCAGCACTAAAGCACATTAGCAGTAGTCCAGTTATAGCACTTTTCAAAAACAGCAGCCGTGCTGGTATATAGCATAGCTACAAAGCATTGCCAAAGCTAATAGCTTTTGTAGGCAACACCTATTGACTTTGCCAATGATAGCTTCAAGAGCGTGTGTTTTGCTGCCTTTGGTGCTTTGTTACTCCATATAAAAGTGAGCAGGCCAGAGTGAAGGTCCTTAAGTGTTGCCCTGGGAAACTGTAGTGAGAGTGTCCGGACGACATAAAGCAAGTGAGGGAGGAAATTCATTTTAACACTGTTGATGCAACCAAACCAAGAGATTTCCAATCGGTCCCAACAATATAGGTCTTTAAACAGATTGTCCAATAAAATTGGAATATTAAAATCATAGAGAGAAGAGCAGTGACTAAGAATCCTAACTCCCAGATACTGTATGGGACCCTCTGAATATTGAAAGCCCTCCTACAATAAATGTGGTTGTAATATATGGCCAGGGTCGGCCACTGTTCTTCCCAGCTATGTAGTATAAATAATTTAAAAAACCCAGACATTTCCAAAAAAAAGCTCCATCTCCACAACCAGGGCTGGTATCGAAGTTGCTGATTCTGTTAGGAAGCACAGTCAGTCCTCTGCAAAAAGAATATCCGTATATGATCCTGAAGCAGTCGTAAACCCCCTTCTTACCTGATTCCCATTGAGTCTGTTAATCAGCGGCACCATCATTAGGGAAAAGATATGGGGCGACGGTAAACACCCCTGTCTTGTCCCCCTCAGATCTGTTGAGGGAGCTTGCCATTGACCTTAATTCGTACAGTTAATTGCTTAATTTTGACCAGGATAAAAGAAGTCATAAAGGGATCCAAAGACATCTTAACTAAAGTTTTTGAAAGAAAACGCAAACCTCCCCTATCAAAGGCCTTTTCTGCATTAAGCGAGAGAAGGACCATCGGAATTTTGAGCCCTGTTACCAAGGGGATGAGGTTGACGGCCAGTTGTGTGTCGTCACACCCTTTACGACCTTATTTAAATCCCTACTGGAAGCATGAGATCAATTTGGATCAAACCTAGTGTAATCATTCTTGAGGCGAACTATAGGGTGATAACAGCTGCATAATTTGGGGTTCTTGTCAGGATTCAGGAGGATCCTAATGGTTGACTCCATCATAGTGCTCCTAACTCTCTCCATCTCTCCCACATGATTGACAGTTTCGCCAGTGGAGTGGACAAGGCATGAAATTCCATGTAGAATGCCATTGAAAATCCATCCGGGATGGGGACTTTATTCTGGGGAATGCTCTGTATTGCCAGCTTCACCTTTAGTGGAGAGATTGGCTGATCTAGTGCTAGGATTATATCTTGGGGGATATAGAGGGGCCTGTATGATAGGGTTCTTGCTTCTCTGCGTCAAACACCTGACCTCGATAAAGATCCGAGTAGTAATCGCAAAATGTACATAAGATTTCAGGCATCAAGCTAAATTCTGACACTCTGTAGGATGTAACCTATGCCATCTTGGAGAAGCAGGTGGGGTTCCTGGAACAGGGCAGTCCCACGGTTCTTAACATTAAGCCATTTTAGCTGTTCAACGCTTGGCAGGCGAATTCCAGCCCTCAGCATTAATGGTAATCAGGCGTAAATCAGTGGTGATAATTCCAGGTGAGTGTACTCGTTGGAGATTCGGTTCTGTTGCTGAGGTTTCTCCATTCCCCATTGGAGCAAAAACCCTCCCTGCCATCTCCCAGACTCTCTCAGCTCAGATCCCTGCAGGATCATAAATGGTGATCTGCTCCTAAACCCTAAACCCCTCACTCCTCGTGCACACCTAGGCCATCACAGAGGCAGCCTGCAAAAATCAACAAAGTGATTAGTAGTAAGGTGGTAGACAGCCAGCCAACCCGCCTCATGCTGGTCGAACATGAAGTTGCTGTCCCTCAGTATATGTTCAGCCTTAACGTCTCATACCTGTCCCTGCAGGTCGGTAGGCCCAAACTTGTTCCCCTCCCTAAATGAAGTTATTTTCACCATCTTTATCCGAGGTAGCTTGGCGTTGTTCTCTCTCCCATCTCAGTCTGTTTCCGCTGCCTCCTGTGCTCTCTCGCTGACTTTGCTTTCCTCCACCCCCGGTCCCAGCCTTGTTCACTCAAACCATCCTTCCTTTCTTGCACCTGCTTCGGGGGGGCCAGCCAGGCCACCAGGGAGCGGGCTTCATCCTGGTTGTGAATTCCGTGTGGTGTTCTGTCAAGGGAAAACAAGGGATGTACTGGGTATCTCCACCTATGTGTTATCTTTTTTAGGCGGAGATCACGGAAACTTAACGGTTTGCTTACATCGTGGCTGAAATGTCCTGGAAAAGTCTTATTGTGTCTCCACGGAGCTGTATTGAAGATGTTGGCATTTGCTGCCGCCATTATCCTTTCTTCAAATTTCAAGAAATGGATCCTCGAGGCAGGCCCTGTCGAGTTTGAGTAGTTGCCTCCGAGTCTTTCACGCACCATCTTTCTAAGTCATGGTTTTGTCTATGAAACACTTCATATATGGAGAGGATCTCGACTTGTTTATTCTTGTGAGATGCCACGGCGGGCTGGGCGTCGCGATTTATCAACTATGAACAGGCATGAAGTACTGGAGCACGGTCCACCGCGTCCCGGCTACGAGCAGAAAGAATCTCCCTTCAGGAGGGCTATCCTCTGCTCTGGAGCTCAGAAGCAGCACAGTGACGCCCCCTCTCTTCCCGGGGCAAGCAGTGTCGTTGCGTGACACTGGAGTCTCGGGGGCTTCGCTTCAAGCTCGCCAAGCCGGGGAGGACGCTACAAATTGTCCACCATCTAGATTCGAGCCCAGTGTCTGTTCCTTTTGCTCCTAGCTTTGGTCTCTCCTGCCCCTCCAATAGCGACGAAAGCCTGGGGGGGGGGTGGAGGCAGCCCTCACATACTCCGCCCTCTTCGGTCCACGGTGCCTCCTGGTGCCCGCTCTGATGCTGCTTTCCGGCTCCAAGTGTGGTTGCCCTTCTGCTCCCTGAAGTTTGTGTCTGCTTCGGGGCTCTCCTGCATGGTTTGGTATCTGAGGTGGCCGCAGACCAGCCGGTGACTGCATCGTGGGGCAGGAATCTACCGAAATGTTCTCGGCGGCCGACTAGCCTCTCTGCTCGTCCCCGGCGGTTCAACATGGCCCCAGACCAGTGCTTAGCTGGGACCCATCTTGTTGGGTCTCTATTTCTAACCTGGCCACGCCCAGCCAAGGCCATTGTCTATGCACAGGATTGCCTTTCTAGTTGCTTCTTAAGCTTTATTTCCTCTTTTTGAATATGATTATGGAATAAATAAAAGTAGCACCGTTGGTATTCAAATTAAATGGCACTCATTATTGGCTTATGGAGTGATTAAAGTGAGACAGGCATTTTTATTTAGTTCTGAAATGAGAGATTTCTCTTAAAGTATTTTGGGATCTTTCCCTTAAGGGAAGATGCTGAACATTTAGGTGTTTCAATGAATATCTAGTGATATGGGACCGCCTTTTCCATGCCACTTACAGCTAATGCTTGCCAGTCTTCTTTATAAACCCCTTCGTAGTGTGGAGTCCCTAAATTTAAGACACCCCAAAATTCACCTCAATCAGAATGCTCACTGCTGGATTGGAGGCGGTGTTAAACCTTCAGTTTATGAGGCAATGTGTCCTCGCACTAAGGCACCTCCCAATGCATCAAAATACCAGAATACAATCAATTAAATAATGGGCCCACTCAGTAATTGAGTTCTAGATTAATAGAAATTTAAGGTATTTTATTACAAAATGTTGAAGTAAAGTGGTACAGAATCAGGACTACGAAGACCCTTAATGAAAAGGATAATGCAGAGATGCAAAATCAGAAATTATTCCCAAGTGGTCAGCAAAATCAGGAGAGTAACAGACAGCATCCCTACTAGAACAGGAAACTCTTCTGGATCACCCACAAAAACGAGGGGTTTATACATCATTTTCACGTATGAAATTACCAGAAAATGCAGAATCACTGTGGTCTGAGCAAATGTAGCATTTCATCAACAAATCAGAGCACATGGAAAATAAACTTCATATGGCCTTAACCTTTAAGCACTTTCCCACTACATGAATAATTATTCTGTCCCCTCTATGCTAATGCCGTCCGGAGATTCTACGGCAACTAAATGCATGAACAATAGAGTGTTATATGAATGAATAGGCACAGTGAACCAGCGAAGGACCTTGAGGTTATAGCTGCAGTTTTGTGAATTAGCAGGGGAAAGTTCCGCGAGAGCAGCATAAACAATGACAGTGAAAATAAACAAGTATATGTCAGGTTGACTGTGTGCTGTAGAAATTTCGAGAAAAGATGGGGCAGGGGGTAAAGACGTGAGTGACAAGGGTGACTTCCATCTTGGCCAAGATGGTGTTTATACCTCAATTGAGGCCTAGCTAACAAGTATCAGAAAAATGCACTGTTACGCATTATAGAGATTTTGATTCTAACGCAGCAGTACTATATCAGCGTATACATATGTAATCAAGTGTGAAAATACATTCTGCATGTTATTAATGATGCACACAAATATAAACCTACAAAAGTGGCTGGTCGGAAGCTACAGGTTTCTGAGCAGTCAGTGGTCATAGCTTGAAAAGTGCAAGGCTGAAGAACTTCCTCAACACGAACCGTTTTCCAAATGAACCTCCTTTTCCTGCACTATGGTCCACCTGTGAGACTGGAGAAAAGTTTCTCTAGATCTTTGGAGTCCCTGCTTTGTGCTAAACTGTTTACCCAAAATAACTCTTCATTACATCAACTGAGTAGTGGCTGAAAGGCGGCACTCAATGCCTTACCAAAAACTACAAATAATAAGATATGGTGTGATTTTGAATAATTCTGTGCTTTTTTGGGCACAGAGCTGAGTAACCTCTGAGCTCAGACCTCATATATCTGTGAGTTTTTGCATCACTGCAATGTCTAGTTTTTTTGGCAACAGTCGTATTGCTTAAGACTGGAAGGTGTAATGTTAATGTAAACCCTTTATTTTGTGTAATTCTGTCTGAGTCATGATTCCAATGTGTGCCGGCCACTGCAGTGTTCAAATCTTTACAGAATTTTTAATAGATGCAACAAATTATATTATTTTATGAATTTGTATAATCGCCTTCAGAAATGAGCTATTCACATGCACAAAACAGATGCCAGAAAGTCTCCAACTCCCAATGGAAAGCTGCATTGATCTGATTTTTCTATGCATCCATTTCTGGTGTAAACTGCTATCTTGGGCAGACAGTATTAGTTTAGATGTGAGCTGCTGTTCTCCTCTGTGTACACACTTGGTTGTGTGGGCCTGGTCAGCATGAAGTTTCTCTAAGAGTTCTTTACATTTTCCACTTTATTTGGGTGAATTCCACCTGGCATTTCATTTCATGTCGGAAATCTGTCAGTGGACTATTGAGGATGCAAGATATGATGGTTCCCATCTCGTGTTGCACCTTCTTCACTGTTTGTAGGTAGTTCTTCTGGATTGTGATGCGGGCGGGGTAGAGGGGCATTTATGGCATCCATGGCTTCCACCATATAATGCAGCATCAGTTTGCGCCAGTTTACCGAATGGCCTTCCTGTGCATGTAGAGGAGAGAAGCCAACAGAGCTTGTGGATATCGCAGGCTGAGGCACACCATGGCAGGATGCTTGGCTTTATGGACATGGTGTCCGAGGCAGCCATGCTGCTCAGTGCAGCAAGCTTGCAGCCACTTGCTGTTCATTGTCAGCATGTCTGTCTGCTGGAGGGTTAAGTCCCTGAGGCAGCCTAAGGAACAACACAGGAGGTGCAGGCTAACTAAAGAAGCCACACCAGGGACAGCCTTGGTGACAAAGAATTCATTTTAGTTAGCAATATATGTGGACACCCAGGTCAGTGTATCCTTGGTTAGACCCTGTAGCCATTCCCCCTTGGGCCTGAAGGGCTGTATGCAACCTTTAGCACTCTATATGCATAATCGTACACGTGACTGGAGGAGTTGATGCCTGTTTTTCATACTTCCCTTGCTTGAATTATTTTGCATGACACGCTTCCTCATGTGTCATAAAGAAGCCATGTATAGCGGTGAGTGTTTCGCAGTGTTTTTTGTTTCAACCACTATGCAAGGAAAGGCCTCAATTTAGTGTCTCAAGCAGCAGCATCGACCATGTCTCGTGGTGGGATCTCGTTTGCTATGTTGGGGTGCAGAGGCGGTGGCGTCCTTGTCTGAGGGATTTCCTGCTGATGCATCTTCCACTTCTTTATCCTACATCTCGAACTGGCCAGCCCAGTCTGTTTGTGGCTGTCGCCTGCTTTCCATGCCGGGTCTTCCCCCTTCACGTGCACAGGTCCATGTACTTGGCACTCAGAGTAGGGTAACGTGTATCGGGTAATGTACCACTGGTCAAAAGAAGAACAAGCTCTGGCAAGGAACGTTCCGAATACCCATTGCGCCTGTCATTCCCTGGTCACGCTATAGTAGGTTCATTGGTGACCTCCGTCATACTCATGTTGGTTCAGGACACTATGGCATTTCATTTCACTATGATCTGCACAGTTGCGCTTCATAAAACAAAGCATCTATTCAAAAGCACCGCCGCAGTATCGAGCACCTAAGCCTTGCCCCTGATCACTCGCAGATTTCCTCTCCTTGTAGGTCCTGAAGAAGGGCAGCAGCACGAAACCATTCCACATTGAGATAGTGATTTCATAAAAAAGATATGACTAGAAATATGGAAGTACCCATAGGCCAGATGTTACCACAGTCCTTGGTGGGAGCTGAAGAGAGAGTAGCTGTCACACAGTAGATCAGATTAGTGCCACTCAAGAAGGGTTACTGTCTAGGAAACTTCTAGCTATAGCTTGGAGCCCACATGTGGGAAAGGGCAGGCTGGAATTATTGCAGATAAAGTGGATATATAAGCAGCGATTCTACCATCAGCTGCCAATAAGATTTCTTTCCTTTCATACAGAATCAAAAGGACAGGGAGAAACCAAGGCAAAGGCACAAGAAGCGACCAGAGTCCCCAGGTGTCCTCACCCCCCCTGCTGCTGTCATTTCCACAGCTGAGGTGAGGACTTTTTTTCTCTATTTATCTGTGTTTGGTTTTAATTCAAGCATCCACAGACTCCCAGCTCCTGTACTGTGTGAATCATTTTGTCCTCTTCTCTCCTGTGTTGTATTTGTGTCTCAGTTTACGTTCATGTATATACATCACTCACATATCTAAGATTATGTGCAGTCTGTATGGGAATTTAAATCGGTCTACCGGGTTTTGTTTACCGGAGCGGGTTGTGTCCTTGTTGGGTCATCTTCACTCGATAAGTTATTATTTGCATGTCGCATGGTTATGTTCACCCATTGTGGAGTTATGTATGTGGTGTCCAGTCATGGTCGCTCTGAATGGATTTCTCGTGTTATGTTCACTCGGACTAGTTTGTGTGTGCTGAGTTATGTTCACTCTGCATGAATTTGTGTCCATTTCTCGGATTTTGTTCACTCTTTTTGGATTACTGTGTTTACGTGTCTCGGATATAGTCACTGTACTGGTTTTTATGTCTCAATTCATATTCACTCTGTATGCTTTTGTGTGTGTGTCACAGAGTTCCCTATACAGGTTTGTGTGACTGCTAATTTTCACTTTGTATCCGTTTGTGCAACTGTGCGCGCATTACAGCTTGTGCTCATTCTGTAGGGTTTGTATGTCTCTCTGAAGGCATGTACACTCCTTGGAAGTTTGCCTGTGCCTGTCATAGGTTATGTTGGTTTTGTTCAGGTTTGTGAGTTTATTTACACACTTGCAGGTTTGTTTCCGCGTGCTTATTTGTATCAATTCATGCACATTTCTGTACTTGTTTGTACGTGTATGTCTGAGTTTGTTTAGATCGACTCTACATTTTTGTGTGCATCTGTGTGTGTCGGTCTGTGCACGTCTTTTGCTGGTTTGTATTTATTTTTTCTATACCTCGTTTAATGGTCACTTCAATGAATTTGTACGTATGTGTATGGGTGTATATCATCTGTGTAACCTTTGTATGCATGTGTCTTGAGTTTGGTTGTCTTTGTACAGGGTTCTACCCCTGTTTACATGTAAGAGGAGCCGTTATTAGTTGTTATCCTTTGGAAAATACTTACCTTGTTGCGCCGGACAAAACAAATAGTTTATATAAAAAAAAGGTGTGGGAAGTAATTTATAAAAGCTGGGATGTTGGTATTAAAGCAGAGAGGCGAGGGGTAAAGAGAAGAGAAAGGGGATGAGGGAGCTACAGGGTTGTTGGTGAGTGTGTCAGTGAAGAACACTGTATTTTGGGCGAGAATCGAGGGGCACATGAACTGGGTGAAATAAGGGCAAAGTAGGGGGATGTTACCTATGTTGCTATTTACTATAATTCTTTCCTCGCAGGTAGTGTTTGGTTATCGACTAGAATCTGCACAGTTTGCTGCAAACTCTGAGCTAATGCTAATCACTGTTAGACGCCCTTCTCTCCTGCATCTTTGTTCTCTGGCCTTGCTATTAAAACATACCTTTGTCCTAAAACAGAAAGACAGTAGAGCTTTTTAAAAACATCTTTATTGAGTTTTTCAGTAGTATGCAAACCGCATTATAATGTAATGTCACAATATATCATTGACAAAGCAATGAGGTGTACAGGCAGTGATAAGTGTTCATATGGAGCATACTGGGATACAAACTCTAGATGACTCCAAAAAGAACAAGCATTTGCAATGCAATAGGTCTCGCATTATTAAAGTTTGAGCTATTGGCATTGCTAAATAATGCAACACCAATAGCTCAAACTTTAATAATGCGAGAGTTTGAGCTATTTTTATTGTAAATGACATTGCCTTTTATTTATGTTTTGGTTTTTGAAACATAAATAAAAGCCATTGTCATTTACAATGCCAATAGGTCAAACTCGCGTAAATGCGAGACCTATTGCATTGCAAATGCTTGTTGTTACTGAAAAGCCCTTTCCACAGCGCATACTGGCTCCTTTAACGTTACTCACAAAAACAAACAAGTACAGGTAAAGCACGAGATGGCTTCGTGTAACCAAAAGCACAATGCTCCAGCACTGGAATTATAATCAACATAGTGGCAGAACTTAAATCCCAATGGCAGGAGTCAGGAGGCCTCACAAGGAACATATTAACCTGTAATAATGTGCTAGAATCTGTTGGAGGAATATGGTTAAAGACTAGTGTGCACACTGATGAGAGGCATGTGAGTCCAGGACAGTGTCTCCTATGAATGAGCAGTGCGGACCCTGAGTAACAGTCTCTTAATCATGCAGTTTTGCCATCTGCACTAGTCCTGTTATCATCAGCGCTATTCTTATTGTTGTCATCGGCACTAGTCTCATTGTTATCATCAGCGCTATTTTCGTTGTTGTCATTAGTGTTGTCATCAGCACTAGTCTGATTGTTGTCATCAGCGCTATTCTCACTGTTCTCGTTAGCACTAGTCCCACTGTTATCATCAGAGCTATAGTCATTGTTATCATCAGAGCTATTTTCATTGTTATCATCACCACTAGTCCTGTTGTTATCATCAGGGCTATTCTCATTGTTGGCATCGGCACTAGTCCCATGGTTATCAGTGCTATTCTCATTGCTGTCATGAGCAATAGTCCCATTGTTATCATCAGTGCTATTCTCATTGTTGGCATCGGCACTAGTCCCATTGTTATTATCAGTGCTATTCTCATTGTTGGCATCGGCACTAGTCCCATGGTTATCAGTGCTATTCTCATTGCTGTCATGAGCAATAGTCCCATTGTTATCATCAGTGCTATTCTCATTGTTGGCATCGGCACTAGTCCCATTGGTATCATCAGTGCTATTCTCATTGTTGGCATCGGCACTAGTCCCATTGGTATCATCAGCGCTGTTCTCATTGTTGGCATGGGCACTAGTCCCATTGGTATCATCAGCGCTATTCTCATTGTTGGCATGGGCACTAGTCCCATGGTTATCAGTGCTATTCTCATTGTTGGCATCGGCACTAGTCCCATTGTTATCATCAGTGCTATTCTCATTGTTGTCATGGGCACTAGTCCCATTGTTATCATCAGTGCTATTCTCATTGTTGTCATGAGCACTAGTCCTATGGTTATCAGTGCTATTCTCATTGCTGTCATGAGCACTAGTCCCATTGTTATCATCAGTGCTATTCTCTTTGTTATCATCAGTGCTATTCTCTTTGTTGGCATCGGCACTAGTCCCATTGTTATCATCAGTGCTATTCTAATTGTTGGCATCGGCACTAGTCCCATTGTTATCATCAGTGCTATTCTCATTGTTATCATCAGTGCTATTCTCATTGTTGGCATCGGCACTAGTTCCATTGTTATCATCAGTGCTATTCTCATTGTTCGCATCGGCACTAGTCCCATTGTTATCATCAGTGCTATTCTCATTGTTGGCATCGGCACTAGTCCCATTGGTATCATCAGCGCTATTCTCATTGTTGTCATGGGCACTAGTCCCATGGTTATCAGTGCTATGCTCATTGTTGTCATGGGCACTAGTCCCATTGTTATCATCAGTGCTATTCTCATTGTTGTCATGGGCACTAGTCCCATTGTTATCAGTGCTATTCTCATTGTTGGCATGGGCACTAGTCCCATTGTTATCATCAGTGCTATTCTCATTGTTGGCATCGGCACTAGTCCCATTGGTATGTGCTATTCTCATTGTTGGCATCAGCACTAGTCCCATTGTTATCATCAGTGCTAGTCTCATTGTTGTCAGGAGCACTAGTCCCATTGGTATCATCAGCGCTATTCTCATTGTTGTCATGGGCACTAGTCCCATGGTTATCAGTGCTATTCTCATTGTTGTCATGGGCACTAGTCCCATTTGTTATCATCAGTGCTATTCTCATTGTTGGCATCGGCACTAGTCCCATTGTTATCATCAGTGCTATTCTCATTTTTTGCGTCGGCACTAGTCCCATTCTTATCATCAGTGCTATTCTCATTGTTGGCATCGGCACTAGTCCCATTGGTATCATCAGCGCTAGTCTCATTGTTGTCATGGGCACTAGTCCCATGGTTATCAGTGCTATTCTCATTGTTGGCATCAGCACTAGTCCCATTGGTATCATCAGTGCTGTTCTCATTGTTGGCATCGGCACTAGTCCCATTGGTATCATCAGCGCTATTCTCATTGTTGCCATGGGCACTAGTTCCATTGGTATCATCAGTGCTATTCTCATTGTTGGCATCGGCACTAGTCCCATTGGTATCATCAGTGCTATTCTCATTGTTGGCATCGGCACTAGTCCCATTGTTATCATCAGTGCTATTCTCATTGTTGTCATGAGCACTAGTCCTATGGTTATCAGTGCTATTCTCATTGCTGTCATGAGCACTAGTCCCATTGTTATCATCAGTGCTATTCTCATTGTTGGCATCGGCACTAGTCCCATTGGTATCATCAGTGCTATTCTCATTGTTGACATCAGCACTAGTCCCATTGGTATCATCAGCGCTATTCTCATTGTTGTCATGGGCACTAGTCCCATTGGTATCATCAGTGCTATTCTCATTGTTGGCATCGGCACTAGTCCCATTCTTATCATCAGTGCTATTCTCATTGTTGGCATCGGCACTAGTCCCATTGGTATCATCAGCGCTATTCTCATTGTTGTCATGGGCACTAGTCCCATGGTTATCAGTGCTATTCTCATTGTTGGCATCAGCACTAGTCCCATTGGTATCATCAGTGCTGTTCTCATTGTTGGCATCGGCACTAGTCCCATTGGTATCATCAGCGCTATTCTCATTGTTGTCATGGGCACTAGTTCCATTGGTATCATCAGTGCTATTCTCATTGTTGGCATCGGCACTAGTCCCATTGGTATCATCAGTGCTATTCTCATTGTTGGCATCGGCACTAGTCCCATTGGTATCATCAGTGCTATTCTCATTGTTGGCATCGGCACTAGTCCCATTGTTATCATCAGTGCTATTCTCATTGTTGTCATGAGCACTAGTCCTATGGTTATCAGTGCTATTCTCATTGCTGTCATGAGCACTAGTCCCATTGTTATCATCAGTGCTATTCTCATTGTTGGCATCGGCACTAGTCCCATTGGTATCATCAGTGCTATTCTCATTGTTGACATCAGCACTAGTGCCATTGGTATCATCAGCGCTATTCTCATTGTTGTCATGGGCACTAGTCCCATTGGTATCATCAGTGCTATTCTCATTGTTGGCATCGGCACTAGTCCCATTGGTATCATCAGTGCTATTCTCATTGTTGGCATCGGCACTAGTCCATTGGTATCATCAGCGCTATTCTCATTGTTGTCATGGGCACTAGTCCCATGGTTATCAGTGCTATTCTCATTGTTGGCATCGGCACTAGTCCCATTGGGATCATCAGTGCTATTCTCATTGTTGGCATCGGCACTGTTCCTCAGTGAAAAATCTAAGAAAGTTTCAAAAGAGCAACCTGTGCCCGACAGGCACTTCAAACTTAGCAGTCTGTCAGGAAGTACATCGAAGAGCAGAGCCCTCCACCGCTGCAAGTAGCTGAACTGAATGCCCAAAGGAACATTTTGCGTGCGTGGTGTACATTTATCTGGAGTTCGCCAGCAAACCTGTTACACTGTAATCAAACATTCCTCCGTACATCCACGCCAAAGACAGTCAGCAGAAAACACGGGAGTTCTGCCTCACAGAAGTCCGAGGAGTGGCCTAAAGATGGGGCAGACATTTTTATACTGTGTGAACATAGTGCAATGCATAATACTTCAATATTTCAACACTTTTAAAAGCAGCTGCGAAACTTATTTGAGATACTATCTGGAAAAAACCAGTGGTGCGCGCGCACCACAGAGGAGCGGGGGCGAGGGAGCGCGGCAGCGAGGCGAACGCGCGCTGCTGCGCGTGCTAGCCATGGACGGGAATGGGCGTTGCAAAGGCGGGACATGCGCCCTCCTTTGCCCAATCGCGGGCCTTTTTTTTTTTTACAAAAGAACACGCGAAAGCCAATGCCTGCCGGCGAAAGCCTGATCACACGCACGAGCGTGTGGTCAGCTTTCAGAACCCCATACAAGAAGTCTCGCGCTGCGCGAGCAGGGATGCGCACTGCAACGCTAGGCGCGAGACCTAATAAAGGTAACCAACATCATCTAATAGCCTGGCCCATTTTCTTGGGTGTTTCAGGGGTATTGGTGTAGTGTCTGCAGGAGGCGCAGTATGTCTCTGGTATCTGATCCCCTAGTGTGAACCTTGTGCAAGGGGAGGGATTAATGCAAGGGCGGTGACCAGGCCTTGAGTGACGCGTCTTAAGGTTGCAACGGTAGTCACACACCTGGCTTTCATGGTCAGGGTCCCTCAGAAATGTGACGATTAGGTCATCCCAGGCTGTGATTATGTGACATTTGCGTAGGCCCCGTGTCTTCTCTCGTCGCAATGACTCTGCCTCGTCCCAGTGGACTACAGTATTCTGCCATTGTGAAAACTCTAGGAGGGACAAGGCTTTCCATCTCATTGTGATTGAGCGCCTGGCCAGTAAAAGAGCAAGGTCAATAAACCAGTTGGTTGAACCCCCTGCCCTTCGTCGCTTGTAAAGGGCCAGTAGACAGCAGTCTACATGGTTCAGGTTCTGTTGGCCTGTAGTTCTTGTGAGAACCATGCAAACCTCATCACAAAATGTGCGCCAAATTAGACAGTTCCAAAATATATGTCAGAATCTGCTTGAGGGGTGTGGCAACAAGGGCAGTTGGATGATGCTGTCAGATAGAGTTTATGGAGTGTGGCCTGTTTCAGATAAGCTCTATGTAGGGTGTTGTGTTGTATATATTGAAAGTGTGCATTACGCAAGACCGTGGGCGGATATATGAGCACTCTATCCCACTCCTTGGATGTCAAGAGGCACCTCAGATCATGTTCTCACTTGTGCCAGAGAGTTGCTAAAGGATCTACTGTCTTGTCTGGTATCGCTTTTGCAATCTAAGATATAAGCCTTCTCCCAGAGCCTAAGGTGACCAGTTTCTGAGTAAGTAAGAATGTAGCAGAATCGGAGGCTGTTATGCCCCAGAGTCAATCCAATTCAACGGCTAGGCACCTGTGCACCAAGAAGTGTCCCGCCAGGAGGCCCATCTGCTCCAACAGTAGCTCAAAAGGGATCAGGTTCCCTTCCTGGAACAAGTCTCCAAGCGTTCCTATCCCCACGGATTCCCATGTTTCTATTCCTTCTCGGCTCACCGCTGTGTGGAAAACACATATGGAACTCAAGGGAAACTCCAGCACGTACGATGTCGTACTCCGGAAGGCCCGCCAGTAGCGGTTATAAGCTATGCGAAGAAGGGCATTGGGAGTCGTAGGTAACAGTGAACTTTGGAGAAAGAGCTCCCACGTCCTGTGTAATATTTCTCTTCTTATCACTGTGGACACCTCTGTCAAACTGTGACCTGCAAGCCAGCGAGCTGGCCATTGGAGCTGTGCTGCCATATAGTAATGCTCAAATATCGAAGCTCCGTGGAGTCGTCTGTCTGTGGACAGTTGCAACTTGGCTAGGGGAACTTTGTGTCTCCCCTTATTTCAGTTCAGGGCTCCTAGCATTCCATCTAATAAGCAGAAAACGCAAGGCATAGGGACTGACAAATTTCAAAGTGATAAAACAGTCTCAGTACCATCACTAACTTGGTCAGAGCTACCCGACTTTGCACAGTGAGCGAAATTGATTGCTTTCATCAGATTACCTTCGAGGAGATCACTTGGAGCATGATATATATTAATACCCAGGTAGCGGAACATGTGGGCATCCCGTTTGATATGATGAGTGTCCGCAGTTATGACATGAGCCGATCAGTCGGGGTGTAACGGAAACAGGCAGGTCTTAGACCAGTGTAGCCCCAAGCCTTAGGCCGCCTTGAAGGCGCTTCACATGTGAGCCATTTTATCTATTCCTTTTCGTATGTCCCTGACCTAAATGAGAGCATTGCCGAAAAAAGGGATACTACATGCATTTCACCTCTGAGAGGCACACCTCAGGTTGTTCCAGAATTGCTCAGATGCTGCACCAGTGGCTCGATTGCCAAGTGAAAGAGCAGCGGTGAAAGTGGACACCCTTGGCGTGTACCGCGGCCCACCGAGAAAGGGGCGGAAATGTACTGGCCAATTTTTACCCTGGCCATTGGCTCCGTGTACAGGAGTTTAAGCAGGTGTAGCATCTTGACACCCATTCGCCGTAGGACCGCAAACAAATAGTCCCAGTGCAGAATATCGAAGGCCTTTTCAAGGTCTAAGACCAAGCAGGCGGAGTGGGGCCATTGTGGCGGAGTTTCTTCAAGAAGTCTGTGCAGCCTATGCATATTGAAAGGTGAAGATCTGCTAGGTATGAATCCATTTTGGTCTTTGTGGACTAATGTAGGCATTTGTTCTAGCAGACCTGTTACCAGTATTTTGCTAAGAATTTTGTAATCGCTTCCCATCATGACCTAGAGTCCTATAGGAGGTGACCTCTAGAGGATATCTTTCTGGTTTCGGAAGGAAAAGTAATTTCGCCTGACACATAGAGTAGGGTCTAATTCCGGAGGCCAGTGCTGAAGTGTACAGCTCGACCAACTTTGGGGTCAAAAGGTCTGCATACGTTTTATAAAACTCGATTAATAAGCCGTCACGCCCCGGGGTTTTACATGTGGGGGAGTTGCGTATGGTGCAACAGATCTGTTCTGTTATTTGGTCATTTAAAGCGTGTCTCTGCTCTGCCATTACTGCTGGAAGCGTGACCTCGTAGAGAAACGCTCCAAGCATGTGCCGACTTGTGTCTTGAATGGGACTATACAGGGCTTGGTATTGTCTTGATTGTCTCTTGAGAGAAAGCTATAGAGTATGGTGTGATACATATAGTGGTCACAAGTACATTAGCCGATTCACTCCTGAGGAGCCACACCAGTAGACGACCCCGCTTGTCTCCCTCTGCGTGAATTTTGGCTTGTATGCTTTATGTTCTAACACTGCAGTGACTCAAGTAAACAAGCATGGCACTCGCACGCCTCGAGAAGGAGTCACAGCCATCATCTCCATTTCCTGCATGCTCCAACTCGCGGTGCAACGTACTCCTTGCTCCTATGATTCGAAGTATGCAATGCCCCCGTACTACCGTTTTCAATGCATCCCATTCTACTAAGCGTGTGGAGGTGGTATTGCTGTTTTTGGCGATGTAGTTTGTGATAGCGTCACGGGTCGTTGATTGGAACACCTGATCTTCCAGCGCTGTAGGTGCTAAGTTTGGACCGGCTGACTATAGCCCCCCCGGGTGAATCTTGATAGGAGGGGGTTATGATCAGTGAGGATCTTACCCAGGTACTCCACATCTGCGACTAACAATTGCGTGATTGGGTGAGATAGGAAGAAATCCAACTGGACACAGAGGTCATGTGCGGGGAAATAGGAGTAGTATTCTCTAGCGTTAGGACTTGGAGCCCTCCAGCTATCAACTAGGGTCCAGTGGGTGACCCACTGCGATAGGTAAGCTGCAACGCAGGGGAGGGGTGGGTGTGATCGATCAAACACTGCATCAATGATACAATCGAAATCCCCGCCAATTATCCAGGATAAGTGAGACCAACGAGTAGGGTGGACTGACAGGTTATCTAAAAATTGTGATTTACCGGTGTTTGGAAGCTAAAAACACCCCAACAATACCGAATTGCCACCCAACACCTCCTCTCCAAGGACATAACACTCCTCCAGGACCGCCTCCACAGCAATAGAGCATAACCCAAGTAGCCAGTACCATAACATTGGCCCCACCAGCACTTTTGAAGTTTGGAAACCTCCCCTTAGCGAGATGGGTCTCTTGCAAAAATGCAGCGTGTGTCCGCTGTCTCTCGAGATACTGATGCTTAGAATACCAATTCCTTGCGGTACTTATGCCTCTGATATTCCAGGTCACAAATGTCAGCCTACCCATTTATTGCATGGGGAAAAAGGGGGAGCATGGCCCATGAGGGGGAAGATTCACTGACGCACGGCCCGCAATGCTTCGCCAGTGCTAGCGGAAACGTCATCATGCATGTTCATGGTGAGACACGGGGGGTGAGAGGTAACCCAGCAGAGTTGCAAAGGGAACCGTCCCAGCATAATGTTAAAGGGAACCAGACACGTCCCTGGTCATGGACCAATGCATGGTAATTAAGTTTTATCAAATTATGTCCTCACCTGTCTGGGGTGTGATGGAAGAAGGTATGATAGATGCCATGCTTGTTTTTGATGTTTGATTCGTTGTCAAAAGATGCAACATCAGAACTCTGTTAAGCAAGTTGAGTCCAGTTCCTGGAGTTTAGCCGCCATGGCAAGAGTTGAGATTCTCCCATGCTGCACATGCGCAGTTGAGGGGGCGCTGGAGGTAGACCCACTGCCACATGGAGAGGTCTTCAGTTTATGGGTATGGTGGTACCCCTCACTTCGACTGATTCATGCAGGATCTGCTCAACCCTGTCCCGGGCATCAGCTGGGTCCTTGAAGAAGTAGGATTCCTCGTTTACAGGCACCTTCAGCCTTGCGGGGAATACCAGAGAGTATTGGAAGCCTGCGTCTCTCAGTTTTCACTTCACGCCCATAAACGTAGCGCGCTTGCCCTGGACCGCAATGGTGAAATCCGGAGAGAGCAACATCCGCGCATTTTTGTAGCTGATGCATTCCATGCGCTTAGCATCCTGTAGGATCGTACCTTTGTCTCTAAAATTGAGTATCCTGTCCACTACTGGATTCGAAGGCGTGCCAGGCGGGAGGCGATGGGCGGAAACCTGGTGAGTGTGTTCTATAGTGAACTGGGAGGAGAGGCTCGCAGGCGTTACCTCGGTGGAGAGCCAGTGTTTAAAAGAGGTATTGGGGTCGGTACCCTCTGGAAAGCCAATGATGCATATATTATTATGCCAGGGCCACTCCTCTGTGTCATCCACCTTGTCTTCAAGAAGACAACGTTTACTAGTGAGTTTCTAGACTCACTTGGCTAAGTCTTATGCTTGCGGATGAAGGTCCAGTTTAACCAATTCATTCTGCTGCACTCTGTCTGAGAGCTTACGCTGGTCTTGACGTAGGAGCCCCAACTCGACTGCCACAGAATCCACTCTAACCCAAGATCGTTGAATCGCAGCAATGGTGTTTAGGATCTTGTCCAACTTGGTTGCCATGGGGTCAGTCCGTGACGATGATGATGTTCCTGGTATCCAAGGGTCACATCGCTCCATCTCTGCCCCAGTAAGGATCCCCTGGGGGGATCCTACCAGTTATTTTTCTCCCCATCCGTAGCGTCGTCAGCACCCTCAGTGCAATTCGATATGTGTTTGCACTCAGTGTGGTGGCAGGGAGGTGCTCCAGTGCCGGCACCGGTCCGCCATCCCGCAGGTCATTTGAGGACCCAGTAAAGCTGGGGAGGCACGAGCATCGCAATGTATGTCTTGGCGTGGGACCAATAGTAGTGAGCCTGGCCTCATCACAATCGCCAGGCCCCATAGTCCTTCCTGCTCCTCCCTCTACACCGCAGGCTGTGGCGCAAACCTACCGCCGTGGAATGCGGACCGGGAGGGGTTCCAATCACCGCTTATCTCTGATCCCCAGGACCCAGGAGAAAGTGACTCTTCAGGCACGGCCGCCGCAGCAATCGCGGCCTGTGCTCTTCCTGTACCTGCTGTGCTCCCGGGCCGTGCCAATCAGGCCTCTTTAGGCTCCCGTGGCATAGCGCTGTCAGGAGGCATCAGTCTGCCAGGTCCTGCAGTCAAATGCCACTCAAGGCTGCCCAGATTGTGCCGGATTTCGGGCCCCCGCACCAAAGCCATCTTGCAGCGCCTAGCCACCAAGACAGCAGAACACTTACTTCCACGTTCAGCTCCTTTGAGCTGTGCTCCACTATCTTCACCTGTTTGAGCTCAGCTGCTCGATTCTCTCTGTGCTGATTATGAATTATTACCTCTGTTATATGTGACAACCTTTCGATTATCCTTGCAAGAGTTCTCCTTCAGACTTTTTACATTTCAGGCAAAGGAACAGCAAAACATGGAAAAGCAGCAGCTCTTTTGTCAGAGGTAAAACAGCTTAGCTTGTCGGAAATGAATGACTTGTTGCATCATGTGATGGACTGCAGGGTTTGTTGCCCAGTGTGATGGAGCTACAACTCTTGTTGCACCATACAGCGGACGTGCAGGTCTTGTTTCACCATGCGGTAGAGCTGCAGGTCACCATGCAGTGTACCTCTAAATCATGATCTGCTGGTCCCGCAACACAGTTTGATGGCACATCTGACCTTATTACACCCTGTGATAGAACTCCAGGCCCTGCATCTTGTGCATTGGCGGTTCTGACCTTTCTGTGCTGGTTGGTGGAGCTGCAGACTCAGTGGTCCTGTTGCACTGTATGTTGGAGTGGCTTCAGGCCTTTTAGAACTGTCTGGTAAATCTGTAAGCTGTCTTGCAACACTGGGGTAGACAATTTGTTACTACTGCTCGTACTACATTAAGATGTCACCTTATTTTCAGAGTCCTCAAGGCACTGCACACTTTGGAGTAAATGCAAGGTGGGAGACGTAATGTATTGTAAAAGCAGTGTGCTGGTCCTGATTACTTTGTTGCACAACGAGCAAGAGCTGCAGGCCTAGTAGTGGAGCTGAACACCATCTTCGAAGCCTTAGGTCTTGTTGCATAACTGTGGAACTGCAGGGCTTTTGCATAATAGACTTTTAGACCTTGTTGAACAATGTGATGCTCATAGAAGGGCTTCACACTTGGTGGCCATGCAACGTAGAGTTGTGATAGGTACACTAGCCTAACCTTTTTTTCAGGCATGATGTCAGCGTTTCCAGCTCAAAAAGCACTGTTGTCTTGAAATAAATCACAGATGTTGTCCTCCATTTATGCATGTATTGCAGGGAATGGTAACATTACATTCCCCTCTGAGAAGTGTTCTGGGGACGGGGACGAGATTGACTTCAGGATGAAGTAAAAGGAAGTAGAACCCTGAAGCTTTAAAAACAATAACCTGACTGTCCATTCATGTAAAATGCAAGTGCAATACACTGTTTCCTGTTAATACTATTAGACACTAATTCCCCTGTTTTTTCCCTTCTCTCACAGAACACAGCTGACCCACTTGAGAGTGAGAAGGATAGCCCAGAGGTTGTGAGGACAGAAGTCAAAGGGAAGAAGTTATCAGGTCATGGCACAGGATACAGAGGCAGAAAGACAGGAAGTGGAAAGGGTGCTTCCAACTTCTGCTCGACGGCTGCAAGTAGCACCTTCCAGACAGGTAATGGTGTTCTCTCTTCACTACGGTCACATGTGAACCATACTGACTCCCTCCAGAAAGTGAGTAAAAACACCGTAGTAAAGCAGCACGTTACTCTTGTACTCTTAACCCAGCAGACTCCCTTTTACTAAGCACATAATAAATAAGCCCCTGTAGGAAAAGCAACGGCAACATTGTGCACAACAAAGAGTGATAATAAAAATACATGGTAAGAGTGACTTAGCTTATTGTCTTAAACATGCCAGCCTAACCCTAACACCCTAACATGCCTGCTCAGATACGCCTATCTTTGTTCCATATCTCGGTCTATCAAGATGTCTTGCAAACAGAACTACCAGAGTCAAGATTGAGGGTGGCTAGCATCAAGGAAGGAGGTGACTTAAAATGCTATGCTGAGCCATTTATGTTTGCAGCCTGCATTTTCTATACCTGTGGAAAGAGTTCCACACCTTCACAACAGTTAGCTTGTGGCAGCTACTAAGACCCTTGAGACTTCAGCTAAAGAAGTGCCTCAGTGTGGCTAACCTGAGCATTGGATCTTGTGCTAACATACAATGGATAGTAATACACTGTTTGTGGAGTGAACCGATATAATACTCTCTGGCCTGATTCACAAAAGGCCTCCGCACTCATGGCAGAGGCCCCCCAGTCATGGGGGAGTCTCCGCACTCGGGGCGGAATCTCCATAATGAGAATTTTCATTGCAGAGATTCCACCCCAATTACGGAGACGTCCCCTCCACTGCGGGGCCTCTGCCAGGAGTGTGTAGGCCCCTTGTGAATCAGGCCTTCAATGTAGAAGCTTTGGGCTTTCACAATATCCAGTTTATGACAAGGTTTTTCGCTTCTAATAAAGAACTCAGAAAAACAATTAACAGAAATATTTCACGGTCCTTATGAAAATCTGACGAGATCATTGGATGGAATGACGTACAAGTCTTAAGGACTACCTCATTATTAGGAACCACCATGGACAGTTCCTCTGCAGTCTTTGGTTCCTCGCCTCCCCAACAAGTATAAAAAATAAAATATTCCAACTAGACCTAGCAAAATGTCTTTAAAGAATTTTGTGAAACAAAACAAAATACTCAGAATTTCTTCAAAGGCAGTTGCAACCAGAAGGGATTTGCATGATTCTATTGGTATGCCTGAAGTGGCTAAACAAGACACAAACGAGATAACAAGGTAAAAGTTATAATATACTGGATCCACATCTTTCCCCATACCAGAGTGCAAGCCTTAAACATTGTGATTATACTCACAAAGATTACTTTATATCCAGCTGGATTTTTGTCAGATTAGTCATCTAAAGAATGAGGAATCCGTAGATCAGGGATAGAGACAGAGTCAGTCATTTGAGGACAGGAATGCAATACTTTAACCCTCTCCTGTGAGGGGACTTCCTTCTGAAGGGGACAGCTTCATTGTTCACCCGAGAAGGCCTACTAGTCTAAAGTGCTAGTGTCACATTCCTCTTTAATGACAGTGTTATGTATTTTTCTCATGTGAAAATAACTAAAAAGAATCAATGTCTGTAGATGGTTTAACTTTCTTATGAATTCTGTTTCAAATTCTTGTATTTAAAACATTAAATGTATTTAGGCACAATATAAATTCTTATGGTTGAAAGACAGATTCCTCCTTGAAATTGATGTTTTTCCGAATTGAAAAATGGGTGAAGAAATACAGAAACTGAAACAGAAAACAGACCTATTTTCCCTTTTTAGGTTTCGCCTAGGCAGCTTTTGGGCTGTCTCTTTGAGACATGCTGTATTCAGGATATAGGCATTAAGCTCCGTCCATGTTTTTAATTGGCTGCTTTAACTGTCTTTTGCCAATGTTTTTTTTTCCCCATTGGTTACTTTGTTTAGTAGTCCCTCCCTTTCTACCGTTGTAACCTCCCATAAGGACTGCCCCTGTTACAGGTAAACTTATTCGGTATGTTTTAGTTACAGTTTGTCAGCACTCTTTTGTTAATGACTTGTTTCCTTTACCGATCGGCTATGACCATGTTTAGAGCGGCTATGTGCGTGTGTGCCTTTATCTTATTTTTACGTTGGTAGTGGTTTTCAGAAGGAGGCGTGGGGAAGCAGCGTTTGCAATTCTGTTTTAGTTTTTAATACGAGGCCCTTTCCAAAACAACCTCGCCTTCTTTTTCAGTGGAGGGCTTCTTATCTACAATCTGCCTTTTCTCTGCGGTTCCTGCAAGCCTATTTTTTGGCACACGTCACAGGAAAAGCGCTACATGAAAAATGAAAATAGCATCCTGTGCACGGCGTAAAACTTACACGGGCTCCGCGCTTCAATTTTCAGCACGGCGCCCATTTCATGAACTGTGGCGGCTTTGATAAGCAAGTTTGAGCAAAACAGCCGCCGCAGCTTCCTGTGTGTGTCAGCGAGCCCTGTTGCTTGGGAATAAATATAGCGGGCCTGGACCCGGTCATGGGTGACCAGCGGGTCATTGGGGATGAGTTGTATTCTTTACTATTGCAGGGTGCAGTACCTTATCTAGCTAATAGAGGCCCACAGAGACTGTTAGTAACAGGCGAGGGTACTGCACCCTTTCCTTGCTTCATGGATTTTCTTTTATTACTTATGCTACTGCTAGGATATTTTTGGAGAAAAAAATAATTCGAGCAAACATTCTCATTTGCAACTTCAATAACTTAACGAATGAGAGACCTTTTGCATTGCAAATGCTTGTTTCAAAAAGGCAAACCGTTTGCTTTTATGTAATGTTCAACCAGAATGGAGACACCTCTATCAATCAGAGACAGAGTTGTTTCTCCTTAGAGGTCCGTCAGTAAATCGGTTAAAAAACCTCTAACCTTGAGTGTTTTCTTGGATCTTTTGACGAAAGTTCTTCTTGCTTCACCTCAAAAGCCCTCAACTGTGCTTCCAGACCCAACAGCGGAAGAAATAATCTGAAGATTGCACCCACATTGAGGGGCTTCCGAAGTGTAGAGCCAGAGCCTTGTTAGGTCTGCCCAGGACATGCCCTACCTCCAGTGCTATCCGGCGGCTACATTGGTTGCCTGTAGCAAAGCGCATCGAGTTCAAGACTCTGTGCATGTCTTTTAAAATTTTGAATTCTTCCTCCCCAGACATTTTGGCCAATCTGCTTACACCTTACATCCCCTCCCGCCAACTTCGGTCTATGGGCCAGCATCTAGCGGTGGTCCCACGGGTGAGGAGGGTGCGTGCTGGTGGACGTTCTTTTGGTGTATTGGCGGCCAGACTTTGGAACACGCTCCCCACCGTCATTCGTAGCATGGAAAACTATATGGCATTTCGCAGGGCCATCAAAACGCATCTTTTTCCATCATAGACAGTTGTGTGTTGTTTTTTTGATCTGCTGTTTTTTGTTCAGCGCTGGGACGCCCCTTTGCTGGGGCAGCTGTGCGCTATATAAAACCGCATAACATAACAACTAACGTCATTTAAAATGGGTCATGGTGCCAATTCATTCAGCTGATAAACCCTGGGGATCATATGGCATCGATAGATCTACTGGATGCCTATTTTCATATTGCCATACATGTCAAACAGAGGAGAAATCTAAGATTCGAGGTGGTCAGATGTCACTACCAATTCAAAGTCCTTCCTTTTGGATTGAAGTCTGTCCCAAGAATATTCACCCAGTGCATGGCACCTGTAGCAGCCTACTTAAGAAGAAATGATCATCAAATATTCCCATACCTGGATGACTGGCTAATAAAAGCAACTTCGTACTAGGCTGCGATGAGTTACACAAAAGCATGCCTTCAAATTTTCTAGAATTAGGTCTCAACCTAAGCAGGGAGAAATCATGACTGATTCCAAACACAAGAATCACATTCCTGGGGGCGATTCTACACACAACGCTTTGCAAGGCTTTTCCTACAAAAGAGAGTCTTATCAAGATAATGAGACTAGCATCTACCCTCTCAAGAAAAAAGTTCACTTCAGTCATGCACTACAATTAGTTTCTGAGAATGATTTCATTGTGCATTCTGCTGATCCCCAACTGTCACTTGTTCATAAGACCACTACAGGAGCAAGCGGACAAACAGTGTACACTGGAGACGGGTTCATTCAACAGTGTTCTCAGTATAATGCCAGAAATGGTAAAGGCTATGAAATGGTGGATGACAAAGGATAACATTTCCATGGGTCTAACTTTTCTCAGCAAACCAAAAAGTTACATACATCATGACAACAAATGCGTCCATGGAGGGTTGGGGAGCACACCTCGAAGACTTTGAAGTGAGTGGCAAGTGGTCAACCAAAGAAAAGAAAAAGCACATGAATTTCCTAGAACTGAAAGCTGTGGCTTTACGGCTCCGTGCTTTCTTGCCAAGAAAAAAAGGATTGGAGTTATTGGTTCGAACGGACAACATGAACACAATGTTTTATCTAAACAAGCAAGAAGGAACGAGATCACATCTACTGTCCAAGGTAGCACAGGATATTTGGAATTGGTGTTTGCTACACAAGTTCTCCATGAGAGCAGAGCACGTACAAGGCAAGGAAAACCAGTGGGCGAACAATTAAGCGGATGTCTAAGAGAATGCCACGAATGGGAAAGGTCACAAACTCAGCTCTACCGAATATTCAACAAATGGGGAAAACTGACCATGGACCTATTACCTACCCCAATAAATCAGAAGTGCCAACATTATGCATGCAGATTCCCACACAGGGGATCATGGGGGAATGCGTTCCACATCTCATGGATAGGTATATTTGTGTGTGCCTTTCCGCCTCTGCCTCTGATTATTTTGATAGCCCTGGCGTGGCCAAGACAATTTTGGTACACGTAATTCATACTGATGTCCGAACAGCAACCCATTCCACCCAAACCAGTCTCAGGATTGCTCTCCATGAACAATGGTCAGGTAATACACCCAAATCTGGAATCACTCAATTTACCGGCCTGACTCCTGAATACGAGTTCCACCAGCTGAATATTTCTCAACAATGTACAGACATACTGGCAAAAATCCGAGCCGAATCCACAAATAAATCTTATACGGCAAAAAGGTTTAGATTTTGCAATTGGTGCTCTTCAAATAATTGTCGTCCTTTTTCTTCAACGTCAGCACAGGTATTACCATACCTACTCAGCTTAGCTCACTCTGGATTATCTTATAGCTCAATCAGAGTTTATCTTGCAGCAATTTTGAGATTCAGGAGATCTAAAAACCAAAAGTATCTATGGTCAGACAGACTAATAAAATAATTTCTGAAAGGACTATTTAGAGCTTATTCCCCAATAATGAAACCGCCAATTCTTTGGCAGCTGGACACAGTCTTGGCTCAATTGATGCGAGGGCCTATACAGCCTATACATAAGGCGGACAACAAATATCTTTCATGGTAGACCGCTCTTCTCATAGTCCTTACATCGTCTAGCAGAATTAGCAAAATACAAGCTTTTATAATACAAAGACCATACTTGCAGATTAAAAACGACAGAGTTATTTTACATACTAATCCTCATTTCATACCTAAGATTCCAACAGATTTTCACCTCGATTAACCTATTGTCTTTAAGTCATACTTTCAAAATCCTTCAAATGAAGCAGAAAGGGCGCTTCCGCTAATTGTATTTCAAGAGGTGTTTCAAATTTTATATTGAAAGAACTAAAACTTTTAGAAAATCTGACCAGTTTCTGGTCGCTTTTGCACCTCCACAAAAAGGTCAAGCTGTTTCACATGGTGGTATAGCGCGATGGGTATCAGCAGTCATAGTCTTGTGCCATGAAAAAGCAGGAAGACCGCTTGCATCTAATGTGCAATCTCACTCAGCAAGAAGCGTAGCGATCTGTACAGCTACATGGACACACAAAACATGCATTTACCACGCACTATTGTCTAGATGCAACTACTAGTCATGATACAGCAGTGGGTCAAGCTGTTATTCGCAACATAGTTCATTGAGGTGAGCTAGTGGTATAAATTGTAACATGGTTATTATTGACTGCAATTTATATATTTATGTATATTATTCTACCGCCTCCGCAATTTTTTATGAACATTAGATCATTTAGTTACTGCTCACTATTCGGATTTAAACATGTAAATCTATGAAAGATTCAATACTTGAGAAAAAACATATTACTTACCTGTTCACTGTGGTTCTCCAGTATTGATAACTTTCATAGATTCACATGCATCCCTCCCACCTCCCCTTCAGTCGCTCACCACATTGATCGATGGACATACTAATATTAGGTATTTAGTGCACTTGTGCTATGAAATCTGAGGTGTGGTGGCTCTGGAGGAGAGGAATGATGCACGGGCTTCCCTCTGGTTGAAGTTTGGTTTTACTTAAAATTATGTGGATTGGTATACAATCTCACTAGATTGGACTTTACTGTCTAGTGCTGTTGATTTTTACTGCAAGTTATAATTACTGTGGGACTCCCACCTGGACGACGGGGAAGATTCAAGCATGTGAAACTACGAAAGATTTCAATACTGGAGAACCACAGTGTACAGGTAAGTAACTTGCTTTATGCTTTGGGTACTTTTTTGGTCTTCTCAGTATGTGCCAAACTGTGCCTGAAACTTGTACACGCGTAATACAAGAGGCATCAGTACCTGGGCATCTTTGATTGAGTGTTGAATGTGAAAGAAAGATCTGAGGGATACCCCAGGGTGATTGCCCGTGGGATTAAACCACCATGAACTGTTACTAGGACTGGAAGCTTTGTTTGTGCTCTAATAAACATACATTCAACACTTTATTGCAAATCTGCTCATGGAACATACAAGGTCTAAACTCCCTCCTGAACGACAACTTGACAAAGGAAGAAATAAGCTGTAAATATATAATTTGCCTTAACGAAACTTGGCAAACGACGCACATGACCTGGCTGGATCATAATGAATTTTGCTCACTGGCCATTCCCTCTAGCATAGGGAGACATGCTTCTGGAGGTGTCAATTTAGGTTCATAAAGTGTTGGAGACAGATGGGAGAATCCTTGCATATATTGCCGGTGCCTGTATTTTCCTGAGGTTAGGGGCAACTTCTCCGGGTGATAGAAAAAGGACCCCACCGCTCATAATTGGGAATATATATATAAATTCTAAGCAGCCAAAAAAGAAAATAATCATGTCTGGTATTTTAAAGTTAATCAATGACCTATGACAGCAGTACATAACAGAAATGTGGGTCTTGGCTGGTGACTTCAATATATTTTTGCTTGAGACCCCCGAAATAGTCCCAGGGCAGCAAGAAGAGGACAATTTATGAGGCATACCGGAGATCATGCCGGGCCATGTAAAGAGGGACAAGCCTGGCCAGAGGTTTGCCGCCTCTTTGAATGCCTTGGATTTACCAACCCTAAATGGAAGAGATATTGATGAACAACCTGCCATCTATACACACACAACTAACTCGTCTGCCTGGCTGTGGATTTTAACCCAGCACTTTACCTGGGTAAGCAGTTTTCAAGTGCTCCACTTTCCAACAAGTGACCATGCTTGGTTGTCATGTTCCTGCTATAGGGAGACCACTAAACTGACGCAACTACAAGTAATTGGCACAGAAGATGGCACCTGCAGGCTACAAAGAATAAAATGGTCAACAACACCTGCTACAGCGGCCATGGTGGAGTTGAAAGAACTGGTGCAACGTGAGGCATCCAATGGGTCGCCCTCCACTACAAGCTGGCAAATATTACTGTCCAAACTAATGGAGAACTTCGCAAATAAGCCCCAAAAGACTGGTAGTGTTTACCCTCAGACGGGACCCAGCAATCCACTGTTGAGTACCTTGTAAATTAAATAAACTTAGGAGGTTGGTGCACAAAAGTACTGCTACTGCTGCAGAAGTCGCTGAGATCAGGAAGGCGAGGAAGGCTTTTTGGTCACAGGCCTGGGAAATTGCCCGTGCTAACGAAGACCAGGCATGGGTCGAATTACACGAGGCACTAAAAACAAAAGAACCAGCAAAATTTTGGAACCTTGTTAAGAAGAATTCTAATCAAAACATCCAAAAAGAGTCTCTGGCTGTGACAGCTCCCAAGTGGTCGTAATATATTCTCAACCTACACAACCCGGGAAAAATGGAAGGTGATCAGGAGGCTCCAGCGGAAGAACTAGTGGATTGTGCCAGTTCTAGCAAAAGTCTATTGTCCTGGAGCGAAGCAATAATGGCACATGAATTGATCAAGCGTACCTTAGCATCTTTTCGAGATGCTGGAGATCCTTTCCCGAATGGCATCCCTGCAAGAATATTTAAAAATGCCATAGAAGTATGGGCTGCTTGTCTCAATCCCCTTTTAAAACAAGCATTGAAAATGCAATAGGTCTCGCCTTTGATTAAGTTAAAGCCATTTGCTTTGCTAATGGTATTGTATAGCAAAGCAAATGGCTTTAACTTAATCAAAGGCGAGACCTATTGCATTTTTAATGCTTGTTTATTTAGGGGTATCGGAAGTGATATCACAAGGTAGTTGACAATCAACCCATTTGACCCCTTGGCTCCTCATCAGAACTCCTATCTTCTGCTAAGGGATATGGTGAGGGGAAAGAGTTTTGTTTACAATCTAGTCTTGCCTTAGTGGCTCCTGGGATGGGACAAAGTCAGTGCCTGGGATGCCAAAGGGCTGGTCAGGATAACATTGTCTACCCCTGACTGTCACTAATGAAGGTCACGATATTCGGGCGCCAAATGGGAGGAAAGCAGCTCGTGCCCCGCGAGTCCTTTTGAAGGCGCGCGTGAAGTCCTGTCAGCGGCACCGTCGCCAATCCCACGCCGACAGGGCCCAACCCTGCCTGAGGAGAGACTGGCATATTGACACTGCCAGCCCAGTGCGCGCGTGCGGAAATGAGGAACTCGTCACCTCTTTAACCCTTTAGGGATGTGCCCCATCATGGACGGGCGCCCACCTGGGGCAAAAAGTACATAAGTCACATAAATGCATAAAATACAACATATAAAATCGCCCCTTCTCATTTCTGCAGCTGTAATTGCGTTTACAATTTCGGTAGGATGGACGTGGCTTAAGGGAAAGCCCCTGGTGTCCCCGCTGAGCTCGCCTCGTAATCAATACGAGTGATGTGGTAATCAACATTGTAAAGGCCTCCCACCCACAAGCTCCAACAGTACAGCGTCCCCCATAGCTGAAAGTATTTGTATTGTGTAAAACTGCGCTGCGTGGAGGGAGGTGGGGGCGGGGTGTTTACGGAGAGATAATTAGTGTTTGAAGTTCCTCTACATGTTGGGGAGTGGAGATGGGATGCACCAGATAGTGCTGATGCCCCCCCCCTTTAAAGATGGAAACGTGTTTCATATTTGGGAAATGGTCTGTTCCACGGTATAGAAGTGCTTTATACGGTAAAACAGCACGAAATGAAAACCCCTCCATTCCACAACAGAGCTGCTTCACATCCACTCAATGAGGAGCCGTATTGCAGGATTGCTGCGCCACGTAAGTCAGACGTTCTCCTTCACAGTACGCAGAGACACGTCATCGTGAATAGTCGCTCTGGGCCTCTTTCTGTGTAGTTTTATATTTATATCAACAGTGCACTTCCACACTGGCATTTACACTGAGTGGCCAGTGCAAAATCAGCACTTGCACTGACTAGCCTTTGAAAAAAGTCAATTGCGTTAACTTACCAGTTAAAAAAACAGATGCTGTTGTGAAAATGAAATAGCTGATTGTACATCGCTCAAGGCAAATGCCGGCTGTGTACTAATACTTGATCCATCTTTTAAATTGCATTTAGTGCACACTGCTCCGCACGTGCTGCTGTCGGGCAAATCTGCAGTGCACCTGTGCAAAGGGCATGTACCGCGGCCCAGTCACTCTTCCCATTATAGGGTCGACGGTAGCGGCACTTGTTGAGAGTACCAATATATACGGAGCTGCGCTATATGTTCATGTGAGGGGATTTTTCCATTCCTGCACGATGCAGTATGCATCACGAGAGAGGAAGTGTAGGCAGGATGGCGGCCATGCGTTACTGCTCACCTGTGGGATCCGTCTCACAGAAGCTCGGCTGCACAGCTGTGTCAAACCACATCTGAGAACCCGTGAGTACGTCTTCCACCCTGGTCAGTGCCCCGTCATAGACTTCATAATAGTTACAAGCCGTACTATCATTAGCGCCTAGAGTTCATTCACTTGTCACAATGAGCTGTATAAACGGTCATATTAAGCTACACGACCAATATCAACCCCTAGCAAATAAAGTTGCTCTCAGTCTGGCCTCTGCTCTAAGTTTACTCTTCTCATGTAACATGTCCCATACGCTTTGTAAATAAAGTATAGCGCTTGCAGCATTCTGAAGCAGCCCTGTGCATTTGGAGCTTTATAAGACAAAATACGTGCTGCTATCAATAACAACAATAATACAGCTTGTTCCAAATAGTGCTTCATATCGCACCTTTGCCGCTTCTACGCGCTGCGAACACGTTTATACGGCAGGCGTCCATACAGTTAAACGCATGTTTTAGTAGATTTGTCTGTGTGGAAGACCATAATGCTGTACTCTTTAGTCTCAGTTGTATGTATATGATCTTAATCTCCTACATTTCGCCTAGATATTGCCCTTGCTTTGAGTTGGCGCTACAAAAAAACATACCCTCAACTTAGTCGCTGACTTTATACCTTTATATAATGCACACACCATCCCACCACGCAGTTTACTTTTATGTAGGACTCTGCCTCCCAGTGGCTAGATCCGGTGCCAATAATATTTTAATTACACTTTAAAGAGGACATATTTATTTTAACCGTTCTTTTGCATACATGTTACCCCGCAAGCCGTGCTAGTGACCATTTCTGGTTCAGTCACTGAATCCCTGCCCTCCCTCACAAGAAGTGTCACAGCGCAGGACAGAAGTTCGGGGACTTTGTCCGCTACCGAGAAAGCTTTCGGCGGGTTATTCCACGAGCTCGGTATGTTGGAGTGGGGAAACAAAGTCACCGTACCTCATAACCGCTCCTCACCCAGTAAGCACGCCGTACATCAAGTCACACAGGTTATGTATATCAATCGTAAGACTAAGAGCCCGTGAGTACGTCTTCCACGCTGGTCAGTGCCCCGTCATAGACTTCATAATAGTTACAAGCCGTACTATCATTAGCGCCTAGAGTTCATTCACTTGTCACAATGAGCTGTATAAACGGTCATATTAAGCTACACGACCAATATCAACCCCTAGCAAATAAAGTTGCTCTCAGTCTGGTCTCTGCTCTAAGTTTACTCTTCTCATGTAACATGTCCCATACGCTTTGTAAACAAGCGCGGTCCCGAAAGTGAAAGAGGACCGCGTTGCAGCCGGAGCATGGGGATCTCTTGTCTTTATGGGGCCATGTGTTTAAACACATGGCCCCATAAAGATAAGAAAGTGCTTAACGACAGCCGTGAAAGAGGCGACCCAGTCCGGATCGCAAGCCAAAGGGCGGCAACCAAAAACCCTCATTCCCAATGGCAGGCCACCGTTTAGCATAAACGGTGACGCCGGCCAATGAAAATGAGGGGCGGGGCTTCAAGCCCTCTACCGAAACTCCTCATTAGCAATAAATCTCGCCGAGCGTGCTGCGCATGTGCGTAGCAATGCTAGGCGAGACCTAGAAATGTTTAATGGGTAATACAGTGCCAGACAGTTGGGAGGCACTATACTCACTCCAATACACACCAAAAAGAGCGTGTGATAATCCTGCCAACTTCCGGCTTATTACCCTATTTGATGTGAAAGGCAAATGTTTTGCTAAAAATTTTAAACGGGGAGCTAGAAGAGTGGTCCAACACTAAGGCCCTTATCCCCATCAATCAATCAGGCTTTAGGCGCGGGCATGGCACCGAAGCCAATCTGATGATCTCTCCTCTCTGATTAAAACCGCAAGCAGCAAAAAGACCCCACCGCTATATGTCGCCTTGATAGGCTTCAAAACCGCATTTGACAGAGTGGATAGAGTGAGACTGTGGCAGAAGCTGTTGAGTTGGGGCATCGCAAAATATCTTTTAAGTGCCATCAGAAGCCTATACGTGGTAAAAGTGAAAGTTACATCCAATAGAGTTACTACCCACAGAATCAAGACCATCACTGGAATAAAACAAGGCTGCATTCTCGCTCCATTATTGTTTAATCTCTATTTGGCTGACATTAACAAAGCATAGTATGTGCATGCCTCCATATACAATGCCTCCAGTATGCGGACAATACTTTATTATTTGATCATACTGCAGTGGGGCTGCAGCGATCCCTTGCGGCCCTAGAATGCTATTGTTCCGAAAACAAACTTGAAATCAATTACACCAAGACGAAAATCATGGTTTGTTGAGTCAGAAACAAGCGTCCGCCCACATTGAATTTTTCTGTGAATAATGTGGTCTTGGAACAAGTTACTAGTCTAAAATATCTGGGCATTTATTTTAACAACCATGGCTCTCATGTCACACATCCAGGGTACCTTAAGATCTTGACTCTGTTAATGACAACAAGTTTTAAAAAACTGTCCTCTAAGATGAGCGGGTTTGAACTAACAGGCATCTGTAAAGTAATTAATGCCAAATTTATGCCAGCACTCACCTACGGCAGATTGATTTTTAAAGACCATATTTCAGGCTAGCTAGATAAAGCGCAATTAAGGTGTTACAGACAACTTTTTAACCTTCCTGATGCTGCACCATCCTCACAGCTACAGCTGGAATGCGGTCTTTTTAAGCAATTATTAATACTAAAGTCACCATGATAAAGCACTAACATGGGAACCCTACTTGAGGGAGGCAATGGAAGCCCTGGAGGCACCCAATATCTTAGCCTCTAATTTAATCCCGAAGCTCACTTCAAAACTACTGGTAAAAACGGCAAGGATACAATCGAGGATCAAGAACATTCAAGAACTGTCTCAAAAAGCTCATGCCAGTTTATGTAACTCATTGAACCAAGAGCCAGGGAGAGCCGTGTACTTGGCCTCCTACATGAAATTGACAGTCAAAAATGAGCTGTTGAGGCTGAGATGCGGTTTAATTCCTCTAAAAGCCTACACATTTGGGTGATTAAAAGAGTCTACGGAACAGCAGTGCCGCTTATGTAACTTTAAGTAGGAGAGTCTTGTCCCATAATATGTGACTGCCCAATTTTGAAAAATTTAAGATGTTTCTGGTTGAAACCCCTGTTCCGTAACTTGGCATATCTGAGTGGTATAGGGCCCGCAGTTATTGGCCAGATGTGTGAAATTACCCAAAGAAGCTCAAAAATCATTGATTTTAGTCCCAGAGATTTCTTAATTATCAGCACAAGCAAAGACCTTTTCTTTGTTTGTTTGCAGGTCTACATGGGATGCTCTGACTTTTGTGACTTCTCCTATATTTATTTATCTATCTATTTAGGGTTTCAATAGCCGCCCTCTTATGATTAAGAGCGACTCTTGCAGACAATATTTTTGTATTTTAGTATTCAATAATTTTATTGGCATTTAAATAACCAAAGTACAGTATTTTAGGTGCTTATGGAACTGTCTCAATGAATGTAGTATTATTGCTGAGAGCGCATTATAGGGGTTTTGTAACATAGTTCAATAGGCTGGAGAGTATTTGTCACTCCATGTACTGAATTTGTTTAGTGGATCCTAGTCAAAATGTAGTAATTTATAGTAGTTTTTTTTATTTTTTTAATCTAAACAACTGTAGGAGGTATGCCCAGGTTATTTGATAAAATTATATAGATGGTGCTGGAGGGGCTTGTTTGTCGCACTTAGCAATAATAATTCGATTAGTGGATACCATAGTTTATTTTTTATTTTTCTTTGGGATAGGCGATATAATTTAGGACTATAGAGTTGGTTTTTACTGCTGACAAACTTTTTAGATGTACGCCGAAGATCTTATCCTCGTCATCCTATTGATTTTATGTGATTAGCATTTCACCTTGCACTTTAGTGAAATTGTTTTTTAACAGAGTCGAGTGCTGCTATATTTATTGAATGATTAAGCCTTGAATTGTTTTATTTTGTTTTTGGTTTTTATATTGTGATGGTTTTAAATAACTTGAAACAATAAAAATCTTATCTATCCATCTTTGTGCTCGGACAGCACATTGGGTTATTACGCTCCGTTCTTCCATACCATTATCGTGAAGGGTATAATGTCTAGGGTCATACTAGCACCTCTCAGTTTCATCAGGTTAAGTGGTCTCTGTGGGAGGCCTTCCCCAGCTTAGTGGTAAGATATTTTTATCACTGATACATACTTAGTGTGCTTCCTAGAAATAATCTTTTAAGATGCAAAGGCGAAGAGAGCTCCAATTTACCTTACTACCTTTTGGCATATGTCTTTTGAAAGCTCTCAACGAAAGTTAATTGCAGTATTCCAAGCTTGATTGTGATGAGTAGGCCATAGGCACTTAAAACAGTGGCTGTATTTTACTTTTTGGGACCTGTGGCCTGGAGACGTTCTGAGGATATACGCTACATTTCTGGACGCAGTATGCTTCAGAATAGAAGAAACCAGCTCAGGAGCAAGAGATGAAGCAACCAGGCAAGGGATGCCAAGTAAACAATAATTGTGTGCTCTGAAATGCTCACAGAGAAGCGGCTGTACCGTGAATTTGTTACCAGGCACTAATATAGTCAAATTTATTGGAGTCTATAGGCAGCATCAACGAAGGGAGGATAGGCGTGAAAATGGAAGTGTTCAACATCCTTTAGCTATTTTTTTTTTTTTTTACATTTGCTGTTTCTTTTCTCAGCAGGTTAGAATCATAAGTTTGTTGGGGGTGGACATACTAATATAAACAAGCATTTGCAATGCAATAGGTCTCGCATTTACACGAGTTTAAGCTATTGCCTTTGTAAATGACAATGTCTTTTATTTATGTTTTAAAAACTAAAACCAAAATAAAAGGCATAGCCATTTACAATGCCAATAGCTCAAACTCGTTTCACTTTGGGGTGAGGCCATGCTCAGCGCCTGTAAAGCGCCCCCTAGACCTGCTCGCTGATATGGAAAGGCCGTGAGCAGTGGGTGGAGGGAGGTGGGCTTGTGCATTGGCGAGGCTGAGAGAGAGAAAGAACCAGAAGGGAGGAGGGGGGGGGAGAGGGAAAACAGGAGAAACTGACAGGTGAGGAGTGAGGCAAGCAAAGTGTGTGTGTGTGTATGGAAGAGAGGTGGAGGAGTGATCGAGTCTGTGTGTGGTTAAAAAAGATAGGGTGAGGAATACGCGTTTGTAGGTGTGTGTGTAAAAGAGAGGAAATGACAAAAATCTGAGAGAGAGAAGCAGTCTTATCAAAGGTACAGAGGAAGGGGCCGTCTCTCCAATTCAGACATCACCCATGTACTTCTGTACGCAAATGTGCATCTCGGTCTGTGTGTTTCCGTCGGCCTGCTTGTGTACGCATGCATGTGTCTACTGGGTGATGATGAGGGTGTGTGAATGCAAATGTGGTGCGGGGGGTGCGGGGGCCTTTATCTGTATACCTTGTCTGGGTATGTGTGTTTATCGGCATGCGCGCCTGTGTGAGCATTAGTGTGCTTGCCTCTGTGTGCCTTTTGTGTAGATTCATGTGTGTATGTCTTTTGTAGTTTGGTGTCTATACATATGTGCGTGGTTTGGAGTTTATGGACGCTGTGAGTTTGTCTTGATGCATGTGGTTCGGCGTGTGTGAGTCTTAGGGGTCCAGTGTGTGTGGGTTTATGTAAGGACTAGTGTATAGTTGTTGTGGTTTGGAGAGTTTGATATGTGTTGTGGTTCAGCGTGTGGGATGTGTGCGATTTAGCGTGTGTGTGCGGCTGGTGCACTGGTGCTGTTTGGTGTGTGTGTATTGTTCAGAGTGTGGGAGAGTTGTGTTTAGAGTGTGTGGCTGGTGGCGCTCATGTGCAGTTTGGTGTGTGCGTTGTGTTCAGCGTGTGGGAGGTTGTATGTGGTTTAGGGTGTATACGAGATGAGAGAAATATTGAGCGACAGAGAGGTGCCCCCTCCAGACTTGAAATTTAGACTATGACAAGGAGGCCCTTCTCTTCACCAGATATCCTTCGATAAACCACTGTAAAGCCCGATCAAGGATACCAAGCACTATGTAAATACCACTACAATGTAACACACTACCTGCTTCTTCCCAGCCCCACTGGCAGCATTTACTAGTCTGTTCCTGGGGTAAAAGGACTGAGCAGCTGTGATTCAATGCGGCTACTGTTGCTCAGAGACTGTAGGATTAGGCGCTTTCGAATAGATCCATCCTTCTAGGCTCTTCTGGATCGGATGATGTCACATGGTTGACGACCGAGCAAAACCCAGAGGGAATGCTTATGAATTTTTTTACCAAGCCCTGGGGCGATGTTTGCAGCCTGCCAGTGTCAGCTGCCTCGCATTCCTTTTGGTTACTTTTTTTAAAAAAAAGGAATGCAGCGTCCCGCGAGTGGCGCGCTAAAAGTTTAACAAGATGCGCGGCCGCGAGACGCGCTCTGTGGTGGGGGAGGGGCGGAGCGAGGCGCTTGGGAGAGCAAGCGAGAGAAAAGACAGATGGCGCCTTGAGGAAAGCCAGATGGCGGCTGTGTGCGTGCCCGCGTGCGTAACCGCAAGCTTTAGACCACAAGCAAAAGCTTGTGGTCGGATTTCTAAAGCCCACTCACTAAATGTCTCGCCAGACCAGCGCATGCGCTGGTTCAGGCGAGACCTAAAAAGAATACTCCATCCATAGTTTCATACTTGAGTAACCTCGCCACCTATGGCTCCCAGTGGATAATGGAGCTTCTGTCTGAGAGGGCATTTCTGAGTCCCTTACAAACATCTATGTTTCTCTACATCACTTACAGCCATATATTAACTAGAAAGGTGATGGCTTGGTCTCTTAGCCACGAGAGGAAACCTGTTCGTCCTTCCCATCTCTTGACACAAAATGACTGCAGGTTTGTAATTTGATTTGTATAGTCCCGATGCTCGTAACTGTACCACACCTCTTTCCTCTGAATGCCCAAGCCATGTTTTTCTTCTACCCAAAAACATAATTCCACATCTCTCCTAAGAGAGAAAATCATATCCTGCCTACTGCTCTGAGGTTACCATTCCACAACTTTCTCTCCCTCTTTCTCCTTTTGTAATTCTATCTTGTTTTCTCTTTTGTTTTCTTTCTATTTTCTCTTTCCTATTCTTGCCCTTCAGAAAAAGATAGAATTCAGTCCCTCCATCAAGAGATAATTGTACCACTTCAACCACGCAGCACCTTCCTCCTCTCAAGAGGGAATTACATCTGTTCTTTACTTTCCTCAGAGATGTAAACGTGCCTCTTCACTCCAGACAAGTAAATAGTATATGTCTTCTCTCTTTTTTAACCAAAAAGATAATAAGACCTCTCGTTTTTCCTTATGGTAATGGTGTTATTGTACCTGATAGGTAAATTATTAACTGGGATAGATCACTTTTTACTCTGCCGTGGCACAGAGCTAAATATGGCCTTTGTTGGTGCAACTTGGGTAACCTGTGTATGTCTGTTTCTTGTAGGTGCTCCATCCATCTCTCTTCCACCTTTGTCCCAAGAGTTTGTGACATTCCCAAAGCTAGAACAGCAGCAGGAAGAAAAACCAACGCCCACCTGTTCACCGCGCTGTTCCCCACCATATCCAGGGCCAAAGGCAGAACTCTTTGAGCAAAAGGTGACTTTCTCTAGTTTTGGGTCCATCATGAGGTTTTCCACATCGGTGAGCCAGCCACGAGGCAGAGACTCTTGTCCCATGGACTACAAAGCCACCACGCTACCTAGTGGCCCCTTGACTGCGAGTCACAAACGAACCTCACCACTTGCTGCTGGAGATGGATTGGAGAACGTGAAGGAGAAAAAGCGGAGAGGTGGCAAGAAAAGCAAGCATGGCCCAGGGAGGCCAAAAGGCAGCAAAAACAAGGAGACCCCAACTTTGGCATTGACAGGAGCCACAGCAACAGCACCCTCCCCATTCTCTGGGGGTTCCATTGTCAGCTCGAGTGTCTGCAACTCTTCACGAAACTTCAGCCATGCTGGTCCCCTTCCCAGCCTCGGCATGGAGCCCAATACACTATCCTCAGGTATGTTTCTGGAAGAGATGCTCAGTGACACATTTATTTCTTGTATCGCTATTCTGTAGCCCTGGAGATCCACTTCATTGATAATTGCCTATAAATCATGTGCGTATTAATGTATTTATTGCTTTTTATTTAATGCCATATGAAGCTAGGACGTCTTTTCTGAGTGCAGAAATTCATTGTACGAATAAGTTGCAGCTTACAGGAAGCCTGCATTATCAATCAAAAAGCAGGTTTTGCAGTACTGTGCATTATTCCAACATCTAGTGGTTGCGTCCCAAAACAGTATAAAGTTAACCTTTCTTTGTGAGCGTAGTCTCCGGGCAAAGCTGTAAGGACCTTTCTATGACATTGAGTGCAAGCCCACAATGTCCCATGAAGTAGTTGCCATCTTTAGAATCTTTTATTCAGCCATCACAACGTTGACAGGATCCAGGGTTCCTCATCAATTCACTTTAGTATGAAGATACTGAATGCTGAAGAAAGCCAGGGTTGGCAGTTAGGACAGGCAGTATCACAGACTATTGAAGGACCACCAAGATAACCATGAGGAGACTGTTGAAAGAATCTGACACAAGGAAGCAGGTTTTTCTTGGGGGAACTTCAACCACAGGGGGTGGAAGAATGTTTATTAGGGGACCACTTCACATCTCAGATTCTCTCCTTCATAGCAATATAAGGGGTGGTGTAAAACACATCCTCTAGGCATTTGGGCCTTTATGTTCCAAGTGCCACCTCAAGTTGTCAAGAAAGGACTCACAAATAGTCTGGGATTTGTGTTTACCAAAGGACCATAAGTCCAGGGGGTGCCAAGTTTGCGTGGTCTTTCAGCTAGAAACTCTACAGAATAGGGAAAAACAGAGGTGGATGCACTACACCATGGATCAATCAGAGGACCTCTCATTGAAGACCTGTGGTTAGCATCAGGGGAGAAGTCCAATGTAGTGGAAGAGATCAAAGAAGCTCTGAACAGTCACTATGAGTCAGACATCGAACGTTCAGCACTGTTAGATATCAAATTCACTGAATCAGTGCTGAAAAAAGATTATTTCAACACCAAAAAAGCATAGGTCAACAATGGCACATAGAGAAACCTGCTTGGAGCTAATGGGATTGCCAGACTCAGTGGGTAAGAAGATATCCGTGAAGCCAAAAGATACATAATCAGCAGTCTAAAGAGTAAAGAAAAAGGAGCCTAGTGGAACGAACTACAAAGACATTGCGGACAAGCCTTTAGACTCTGGACCTAAAAGGTGATCGTAGGAAGGACAAGGAAAAAGGAAACCCCCACCTCACAAGGATTACCAGAGCAACAGATAAAATATGAAGGAGAATACACATATAGGGATAATGATGAAGACACCCGCATACCACTGCAGGCAGAGACTGACAATGCTAATGACATTGCAGGAACATCTATGCTGATTCTCCACACGAGGAAATTGAGTTTTGCAGCATGAATCCTTTTCTGGATTCACATGCTGTGCATCATTCCGCCATCTAGTCGTTGGGTCCGGAATTGTCCTTGTTTTTTTTTTTTTTCTTCCTGTTTTGGTCGCTGTTGACCACCATTTGGTGCCAGGTACGTCCCCTGTGTGACGTCAGACGGTATCCTGGAGGTCGACGTGCGTGGTGGCCATCTTCAGATTCTTTTTTCCGCTGTTGGGTCCGGAAGCAAGACGGGAAGCTCCGAAGAAATTTTCATTTTTTCCCCAAAAACTTCGAAAAGAAGAAGATTAACAAAGAAAATCATCGATCATCGACGTCACCGAAGAATTATCAGCGATCATCAATGTCGTGAGTAAGGCAGAACCAGAGGACCACTCCAGTCCACAAATGGCTAGGTAGGGGCCTGGAGAATACCCCCTTCAAGTTCTGCCTCAAGTGCCACCACAAGTACGCACAACGCGACCCACACAACGTCTGCAACCTCTGCCTGCCCGAAGACCACAAGGACTGTGAGGCCTGCGCAGCGTTCCTACCGAAAACGCTAAGGACACGCCGAAGTCGGAGACAGGCCCACTACGCCACAATATCGCAGACAACGAAGAAAACCTCTCTGAGAGACCTGGGTTTCTCGAGCGACGAGGAGGAACATGGAGCACCAGCGGAGTCGACGCACGAGGGACCGGACGTCGAGGTCCTAGAGGGGGACTCCGAAAAAATCCACGCCGAGAAAAAGGCTAAGGATCCGAAAAAGAAGACGGAGAAGGTAAGACACCTTAAAAATCCGTCTGGACCGAAGGGCCTCGAACATAAGGCGCACAAGGCAGCCCCGACGCCGAGCAAGAAGGCGATCGAAGGCCAGCCGCGATTGAAAGAACCCCACAGAACCCAACCAAAGGTTACTGAGGAGGGAAAATCGCCGAAACAAAGGGTCGACACTGAGCCCACAAAAAAGGCCACTACACGGCCGAAGACTAACGTCGACATCGGGAAGAAAAGAAAATCTCCGGCCACCGACGCAGAGAGGGCCCTCGAGGTCGAAAAGAAAAGGAGAAGACTCGAGGAAGAAATGGCTCCGCTCCTACAAAAGAAGGACTTCGATGCCTCATTGAAGGATTTTCGTATCCCGAAATCACCGGCGGCTGAACCAGAGAGCGTCGACGCTGAAGAGACAGAAGACGTCAAAGGAGAGGAAGAAGGGATCTTCAACTCTCCGCCGACACCAGAACCTCGAGGCGAAGAACCCGAGGAATACGGAGACATACCGGAAGAGGAGGAAAACTCCGAAAATTTCGAGGAAGAGTGGAACGACCTCGACACCGAGAGTCCGGAAGAAGAGATTTGCAGCTATCCTTCGAAAGCTTCACCTCCAGATGACATAGCTTTCTACAATGACATTGTCAAAAGGGCAGCAAATCAATTTGAAGTACCCTTAGAGGAGGAAAAAGGGGACACATGTTTCTTGCTAGAAACACTGGCACCAGCTTCAAGAGGAACACAATATCTGCCTATGCTGCCAAGTATCCTGGACCAAGGCAAAGAAGCATTCAGAGAACCAGCTTCAAACAAGGGGGTAACCCCCAGAGTAGAGAAAAAGTACAAACCCTCCTCAAAAGACCCTAAATATATTCAGGGAAGTATAGTACCTGACTCTATTATTGTCACCACAGCCAGGAGGAGAGCCAATGCGGTCTCCAACACAGGGCCACCACCTGAAAAGGAAAGCAAAAGGATGGACATGGTGGGGAGGAGAATGGAGAAAGAGGCAGGAATACAGTGGCGCATTGCCAACTCTAATGCCCTGTTAAACAGATATGGCCACCAACAGTGGGACGAAATAGAAGAGTTGCTGAACAAACTCCCCAAGGAGGACAAAAAGAGGGCAAAATCTATTGTCCAAGAAGGGAAAAATGTGGCTAACACCTGCTTAAAGTCAGCCCTAGATGCAGCAGATACTGCAAGCAGGCAAATGTGCACAGGAACCATCCTCAGAAGGCATGCCTGGCTCAGAATTTCTGTTTTCAAACAAGAAGTTCAGACCTCAATTATCAACAGACCATTCAACGGAGAAGCTCTGTTTGGAAAGGAAGTGGCTGAATCCCTCCAACAAATTAAAAAAGACAATGAAACAGCAAGGGCAATGGGGGCCCTACAGCAAAGAGGTTCTTTTAAAAAAGGAGGCTTCTCTAACAGAAAAACCACAGGTAGAGGCAGCTTTGGTCAAGGACAGCAGATGCCACAACCATCTCAGGGACAGAACCCAAACCAACAGATGGGTTAACAGTCTAGCTACCAAGGTTTTCAACAACAGCAGAAGCAGCCCTTTCGAGGAAGAGGGGATGGCACAGGAAGGGGACAAACCTCTAGAGGAAGAGGAAACGGGTCTAACTGACTTTCTCATGGAAAAGGACCCTCACAAAACACCAGTGGGGGGAAGAATATCCCTTTTCCACACACAATGGACAAGGATTACAACAGACAATTGGATATTAAATTTGGTACAATATGGATATTGCATAGAGCTCACAAAGACACCACCTGCAAATCCACCCAAAACAAGAAAATTAAGCAGATCAGAACAAACACTGCTCAACGCAGAAATCAAAGAACTATACCAAAAACAGGCAATAGAAAAGGTACCAACACAAGAGTGGTACAAAGGAAACTACTCTCCATATTTCCTAGTACCCAAACAGGACCAGACTCTAAGGCCAATCATGGACTTAAGATTCATAAACAAGTTCATACTAACACTACACTTCAAGATGTGTACCCTTCAGGAAATAATCCCACAGATTCAAAAGGGGGATTACTTGGCAAAAATAGATCTCAAGGATGCCTATTTACATATCCCTATGAACAAAAGGCACAGAAAGTACCTAAGATTCCTACACAACGGAACACACTACCAATTCAAGGTACTCCCATTCGGCATAAAATATGCTCCACGGGTGTTCACAAAGTGCCTAGCCGCAGTGGCGGCACACCTGAGAAGAGAGAAAATCCACGTCTACCCCTACTTAGACGACTGGCTAATAAGGGCACGCACAAAACAAACATGACATAATCATGTTAAAAAAACAATTCATACGCTACAAAGCCTGGGTTTCTCAATAAACCACAAAAATCTTCAACAACACCAGAAAGAGAAAAAACCTTCCTGGGAGCAAGACTGAACACAGAAAATGCCAAGGCTTATCCCACACAAGCCAGAATACAAGCTATCCATCACGAAACAGCTCTCTACGAGAGGGGTCAGTCTCTGACAGTGAGGAAAGTAATGAAACTAATGGGCATGATGGCATCATGTATCCCACTCATCCCTCACGCTCGCCTACACATGCGCTCATTTCAAGAATGGCTCACCAACAGCTGGTCACAGGCCACAGGAAGTTGGGAGCATCTAGTGGTTGTTACACAAAGGGTGCAAGCACAGATACAATTGTGGACATCCAACAACATAGCACAGGGGAGACCTTTCAGGGACCCAACTCCATCTGTGACAGTCACTATGGATGCATCCCTCAACGGGTGGGGTGCACATTTCAACCAGCTAAAAGTTCATGGTCAGTGGAGCGAACAGGACTCCACAAAACATATCAATTTTTGGGAGATGAAAACAGTTTTTCTGGCACTCAAAGCATTCCAGAAACATATTCAGGGGAAAACCATCTTAATACAAACAGACAATACAACTACAATGTTCTACCTGAACAAACAGGGTGGAACAAGATGTTTTCCCCGGAGCAAACGTGCACAAGAAATCTGGCATTGGGCAATACCCCAAAAAATCAGTCTACAAACAGTACATTTACCAGGGGTGGACAACATTACAGCAGACCAACTGAGCAGACAAAACAACTGCTCCCACGAATGGGAGTTGAAACAGACAACAGTACAGTATCTATTCAACATCTGGGGAACTCCAGTGTTGGACCTGTTTGCAACAATGCAGAACAAGAAATGCCAAAGCTTTGCCTCGAGGTTTCCACTCCACCTGTCAAAGGGAAATGCACTTTCACTCAATTGGTCACAGACATTTGCTTACGCCTTTCCACCAAAACCCTTGATGCAAAGAGTGCTACAAAAAGCAAAGGAACCAGGAACAAACATGATTCTAATTGCTCCTCATTGGCCAAGGCAAACATGGTACTCAACTCTCCTAGAACTATCCAAAGAAGAAATGGTCAGGATCAAAGCAGAAAAAGATCTGCTGACAATGCAACAGGGATAGATCTTTCACCCGGAACCAGCAGCGCTACAGCTAGCAGCCTGGCGCCTGAATACATAGAATTTGGGCACCTCAATCTACCGCTCAGAACCATGGAAATTCTAAAAGAAGCAAGAAAACAGTCAACAAGAAAATTCTATACAGCTAAATGGAAGCGATATACCACATGGTGCACCGCTAACAACAAAACTAATTCTATCAATACACAAGAAACAGTTATTACATATCTTACTTACCTCTTGGACAGCAACATCAATTTTTCCAGCCTTAAAGTGCACCTTGCTGCCATAATGGCATATACAAGAGGAAAATCATGCAAAAGCTTTTTTACAAGACCAGTCATCAAAAGATTCTTAGAAGGAGCAAAAAGAATAGCTCCACCAAGAGCTGCTCCTGTACCAACATGGAGCTTAAATACAGTACTTTCTCAACTGATGACAAAACCCTTTGAGCCCATGCATACAGCGGATCTCAAACATATTACTCTCAAAACAGTCTTTCTCGTTGCTATAACATCATTACGAAGAGTAAGTGAACTGCAAGCATTAACTATACAAGAACCCTACTTGCAAATCCATAAGGATAAAGTAATCTTAAAGACTAACCCACAGTTTTTGCCAAAAGTGGTATCTAAGTGTCACTTAAATCAAAACATTCTCCTGCCAGTTTTCTTCAAAAACCCAAAAACTAAAGCAGAGAGAAGCCTTCATACCCTGGATGTAAGGAGGGCTTTACTGTATTATTTACAGAAAACGGAACAAATCAGGAAAACAAAGCAATTGTTTGTTGCTTACGCACATACCAACACAGGATCAGCTGTCCCAAAAGCAACTATTGCAAGATGGATAGTACAAACTATCCAATTATGTTATGCCAATGCCAAAAAGGAACTAACATTGCAACCAACAGCTCACTCCACAAGAAAGAAAGGAGCGACGCTTGCATTTATGGCCAATGTGCCCATTGAATCCATTTGCGCAGCAGCAACATGGGCATCGCCACACACCTTTACAAAGCATTATTGTGTGGGTATACAAATGAATAAGGAAGCTCAAATTGGACAGAGGGTGCTTCAACACCTGTTTGCAAGGTCTTCCTTTCACCACAGCCTCCCAGACACGGGAGAAACCGCTACATAATCTGATGCACAGCATGTGAATACAGAAAAGTATTCATGCTGCAAAACGAAATGGTTACTTACCAGTAGGAGTAGTTTTACAGCTTGAAGAATTTTCTGGATTCACATGCGACCCACCCGGCCTCCCCTATAAGGAAAACAAACAGGTGGGGAAGCAAAGGACTACAACAGTATTTTCAAAACCATCTCAAGGATTACAAAACATAACAAAAACAGAAAAAAGAATCCGAAGATGGCTGCCACGCACGTCGACCTCCAGGATACCGTCTGACGTCGCACAGGGGACGTACCTGGCACCAAATGGTGGTCGACAGCGACCAAAACAAGAAGAAGAGAAAAAAACAAGCATTGGCATAGCGATGATCTTGTCACGACTAGATTATTGTAACAGCCTGTATGCTGGTATAAAAAAAAGTACTCTAAAAAAGTTGCAGACTGTACAAAACGCAGCGGCCCGAATGGTACTGAATCTACCTAAGGGGTCCTCTGCTTCCGAGGCTCTTCAAATCCTCCATTGGCTACCCATACACAAGAGAATTCTCTTTAAAAGCCTTGTGATAATCTTCAGAGTTGTAAAACAAACCGGTCCTAAATACCTTAGGAGCAGACTGAAAGCCTATGTTCCTGCTCGTGACTTAAGATCTTCTAAGGAAAATCTACTTGCACCCCCCCCCCTTTTTCGTCTGAAGTCCAGAGGGGGAAAATCTATGGCTGTACTAGGGACAAAAGCCTGGAATTATCTACCTACCCAATTGAGACTTATTCAGACGGAGTCCATCTTTAAGAAAAAATTGAAAACTTGGATCTTCACAGTTCCTGATAGTCTGGCCCTATCTTTTATCTGATTACTGCGACATTAGAGACCACACCCCCTTTGACTCTCACTCGTAGCGCCAAGATGCTCCTTTGGAGTGATAGCCAGCGCTCTATAAATGACCTCATTCATTCATTCAATAGGTCTCGCCTTTGGGACCTTATAAGTGTTTAGCCATGCAACAGTTGATGTTGTTGCACCAAGGATATTGTGCTGCATAACTAAATACTTATAAGGTCCCAAAAGCAAGACCTATTGGCTATGCCAATATATAAATATATTAACATTTTTTGTAATTTAACAACTTTATTTGCAGTGATAGTGATTTTATACTTATATTTGCAGTGTTACTATTATTACATTTATATCTTAAGTAATGGTGATTGTATACTTATATATGTTTAGTGATATTTTTTGCACACTTCTATTTGCAGTTATGGTGGTTACACCTATATCTCCATTACTAGTGATCCTATATGTTTGTTTGCAGTGTTAGTGATGTCACATCTATGTGCATTAATAGTGTTTTTATACCTGTATATGCTGTGATAGTGTTCTTATACCTATATCTGCAGTGATAGTGATGTTACACCAATATGTGCAGTGATGTTGCTGCACATTGATATTAGCAGTGATAGTGATTTTACACCTATATTTGCAGTGATGTTGATCTTACATGTATATTTGCACTGATGGAACAGATGAGGGGGCTGGGGAACCGGAGAGAAGGAGGAGGGATCAGGAAAGAGGGAAGAGGATTGGTATGGTTATGGCAGATGGGAGGGAATAGGAAACATAATGGAAGTATGCGTGAAAGAGGGAACATGAAACAGAAGGAGGGAGATAAACGAGGGAACAAGTGAGCGAGGGAGGGCAAAATTATCCAAATCTGGTGTTCAGGTGAATGATTACTTTTCTAGGCATTGCCCATCCTTTAGATGTGGTAACTTGTTTTCATGCTGTCGTGTTTTTATTGCCACCTAACACAGCGAGGAAGGTACGCCTTACATGCAGAGCCAGTGGCATAAAATCTGTAGTGAAAGAGACCCTTTCCAAAGCTGCATTCTGCACGCTGCTTAGTAAAGCAGTCACGGGCTTTTCTACTGAAATATGGCTGCAGTTCGGAGATCCAGAAACAGCTCCGGGAGTTAGCCCTTCCGACGCAGTACCGAATAAAACAAGCAACACGAAGGGCACAGCAGCTCTGGCCGTTACGCCACATCCTCTCCCCTCATGGGAGGAATAGCGCTTATACCGACAAAATGACACTTCGAAGCACCGAGAGGCAGCAGGTGTTGAAGGAGGGAACATGACAGGGAACGAGGAGACGGAGGAGCAAGGAATGGACTGTAGAGGTTAGAAATGGAGGGAAGAAAAAACGGGAAAGGGAACAGGAGAAAGAAGAGGGAGAAGAAAGAGAAGGAAGGAACTGTTAATGGGGAAAGGGGTATGTGAGAGTGAAATCGGGAGAATGTGAGACGAAAAGAGAGACCAGGACATGCATAAAGGGAATGGGAGGCACAGGAGAGAGGAAAGGAGGGAATGTTAGAGCCAAGGAGGGAGGACAGAAGGCATGAGGGATCAAGAGAGACTAGGGAGGAACAGAAGATAGAGCAATGGACGAAAGATGCAAGATGGATTAGGACAGGCAAGGAGGGAACAGAATGGAAAGAGAGAACAGTGGCGGAACAGAGGAACGTGAGAACAAAAGGAATGACCAGTAGAGGAAATAAAGGAGGAGGAAATAGGATAGTCAGGGACTCTGGACAGGGAAGGAATTAACTGGAGTGGGAAAGATGGCGGGAGGGTAGAATGTAACAGGAGAGGAATTGATGGAACAGATGAGGGGGCTGGGGAACCGGAGAGAAGGAGGAGGGATCAGGAAAGAGGGTAGGAGGGAAGAGGATTGGTATGGTCATGGCAGATGGGAGGGAATAGGAAACATAATGGAAGTATGCGTGAAGGAGGGAACATGAAACAGAAGGAGGGAGATAAACGAGGGAACAAGTGAGCAAGGGAGGGCAAAATTATCCAAATCTGGTGTTCAGGTGAATGATTACTTTTCTAGGCATTGCCCATTCTTTAGATGTGGTAATGTGTTTTCATGCTGTCGTGTTTTTATTGCCACCTAACACAGCGAGGAAGGTACGCCTTACATGCAGAGCCAGTGGCATAAAATCTGCAGTGAAAGAGACCCTTTCCAAAGCTGCATGCTGCTTAGTAAAGCAGTCACGGGCTCTTCTACTGAAATATGGCTGCAGTTCGGAGATCCAGAAACGGCTCCGGGAGTTAGCCCTTCCAACACAGTACCAAATAAAACAAGCAACACGAAGGGCATAGGTTGGGGAGGTGGGGGATAATGGCACCTCGGAGCAAGTTACCTTAATGCCATCTAAAAAAACCTTCTTCCTGCCCAGAGTACTTGCTGTTCATGCATCCAGTGGCATCGATGCTGATGGCGTAGGCATTGTTGCGCTGTGGTCCACGATTCTCTGAAATAACTTGAGACTTCTGAAATGTGAAGCAATGGAGTTCGTGAAATCCTTTTGAAAATACCACTTTGAGGACTTTGCTGTGGATTTTCATTCAAGACGTGGGATCGAGAGGAACAGTCTAAACCTGTGTCCTTTGATGACGGTTGATGGTGCTTCTTTGTTGTATCTTGAGGCTTACTTCCAGACTGTTGATCTAAACAGATTGAACGGTAGTGGAATCAGGAATATGAAAACCAAACAAAGTGCAGTCATAGCTTCCTGAGATGTGAGTGGATCTGCTGCAATTTGTGTTGTGTGTGCCGAGCGGCGCTACCTCTACCGGCCGACTCGAGCGGCCGTGAAAGTGAAACCGATCGCGCTAAGGACACGATAATTTAAACAAGGATCAGGGTGTGTACGGAGAAGACTGGGTGGACCAGACACACACAGCGTTTCCCTTGCGGGAGCGAGCAGGGGCACCATCTGTTTTCAAGATAATTACAAACAGATGGTGCCAAAGCTCGCTCCCGCAAGGGAAACGCCAAACGTGCACGCGTTGCAATAGAAAGCAATGCAAAACGTGCACGCTTTTTGCCAAAATGCTGATCGATTCCAAAAGGTCCCCTCCTAAGCAGCGCATGCGCGCTGCGTAGGCGAGACCTAACATGGCCAATTCCGGACCCAACCACTAGATGGCGGAATGATTCACAGCATATGAATCCAGAAAATTCTTCAAGCTGCAAAACTACTCCTACTGGTAAGTAACCATTTCGTTTTACACCTCAAAGCTATCACCTCCAGACAACATGTCCATGTACCATATACTGAACGAGTGGCCGGTACATTTGGAGTCCACTTAGAGGAGGAATAGGAAGAGACATGCTTCTTACTAGAGACTCTGAATCCTATACAATGGATTAAATCTTTACATGCCTGTGTTGTTAAGCATCACACAGCAAGGTAGGAAAGCTTTTGAAGAGCAAACATTTTCTAATGCTTTGACTCATAATGTCGAAAACAAATAGAAACCTTTTCCAAGATACCCATAAGAGGAAAAGTTCCAGCTGATTCTCTTACAGTTGCTACAGTCAGAAAAAGAGAAAATGCACCACCATTTACTTGGCTCCCTCCAGGTAGGGACGGTGTGAGTCTAGATGCTGTAGCAGGACGATCAGCTGCCACATACTGGAGAATTGCAATTTCAAAAGCATATGTCAAGTGGTACATCCATCAGCAGGTGGGATGCGATTGGGGAATTGATGCATCATCTCACTGATGATTTCAAAAAGAGAGCGAAAACATGATTCAAGATCAAAAAATAATATCAAACACATGCTTGAAATCTGTGCTAGATGCTGAAGACACAGCTGGCAGACACGTGTGGACAAGCACCACACTCAGAAGAAGGGTAGTTAAGAATCTCAGGTTTCAAACCAGAGGTGCAAGCCATCATCATTTATAAACTCATCACAAGGGACAATCTGTTTGGGTGTGCCGTTAACGAGTCATCTGAAAGGATGACAATAGCAAGCACAGCACTGCAAACAAAAACACATTTTAGGCCAGAGCCTACCACAGGCAGGAGGGGGCAAGGAATATCACCTTTTCAAGAACATAAATACAAGGTAGCTGTAATCTGATACTTAGTGGCAACTGGCTACCCAGGGAAGAAGCAATTTTCTTGCCAGAGGAAGAAGGAAATCTCAGGCTAATAGAGACATGGGCTAAATCAACAAGTGACTCATTGCAGAGCCTTTTCAATCACAAAACCCTAGTCAGAGAGGAAAATTGATTTTCTGTCATAATGGCAGAGAATTACCACAAACACATGGGAAATAAATATAGTAAAACACGGATATTGCATAGAGTTGTTGACAAAACAACTGAATACACCAAAGAAACAGACATACAAAATACATTCTCTTACTAGAAATTTAGGAGCTGTTGTCCATAAATGCAATGGAAGTACCCAAACAGGAATACAACAATAGTATCTTCAGTATACTTCCTGATCTAAAAGAAGGACCTTACATTAAGACCGCTTCTGGATTTAAGGTTTTGCAGGGTAAATCTTTTCTAGATTCACATGCAGTGCATTATTCTGCCATTTAGTGGTCGGGTCCGAAACTCTCTGCTTGTATAACTATGTAGAAAGCTGGCTTTTTATGTAGAGGGCCAATGTAGGGGCACACCATGCAAAAAGTCCAGACGACCATTATTGGTTTACAGGGCTTACTTTAAGAATCCCAAGTGCTCTATTTGTGGTAGTGTGATCGAGCAGCTTAGGCTTATCAGAGGGGAGTGTTAAGCATTTGTTAAGAACACAGAGTCAATAAATGAGACATACACTCAAGAAGAAATTCAAGACCAATTTAGTATAATAATACAGATTTTTATATAATTTTAGACACCAAGATCACCGGAATCAGGTAAGTACTTTCGGAGTTATAGAGTTTACAGTAAAATAATAAAATGCTCAATTAACAGTTTTTGAGGTATGAGCCTCAACGAGGTAATTTTATTCCATGGGAGAAACATTTACTGCATACATATACTTGTGTACAATTGTTAAAGGTGCCTTTTAGGACTTAAGGTGCTTAGGGGCCAAGGACCTTTTACCTGCCCTGATGTGGGCGAGTGCAGAGGGGCAGTTCGTGTTAGTAGCCTCGAGAGCTACACAAAGTAAATTGAAGGATACCTGTAACAAAAAGGCTGGAAGTGGGTACTTGGGGACAAGTCCGGCAGAACCTAAAGGGCGGCTCAGCTTGTGAGGGTCTCTGGAGCAAGGGGACACAGTTGGTTTCCGTGGACCCAGGCTGGGGAGCTCGGATGCAGAGGTATTTTATCTGGCTGGTCGCTTGCCTTTTAGGCTCTTCTGGTTGTCGTCGGTTTTGCAGAGGAGGTGAAAACAGGACAGCTGGGCCACTCTTGTCGTGGGACTTACTGGTCTCGCTGGCCTTGAAGTCCCTCGATGTGCAGATCGGTCTCCCCGGCGGTGATGTTTGGTCTGGACACAAACAAGCCTTGGTTGATGGAGGTACTGCTGTACAACCGGGATATTGGTGCTGGGAGTCTCCTGGAGGGTCTAGCGTCTCAAAACTCGGTGGAGAGACATGCTGACATACTGGAGCCACAAAGACCTCCTCCTCCCATGCTTCTCCCTCAGTGGGCCTGATGGCCTACAACACAGTGTACCGGGCAGATGCAGTCGGATCCTCCACCCCAAGGAAGATGCTAAGTCTTTGTTGTTTTCCTGGACAGTCCTTCAAGGGTTTAGGAGGATGCACAGCTTTGGACAAGTCGGGTCTTACCGATGGTCGAGGTACCAGCTGCCAGGCAGGGTTTGGCACCAAATTTGGAGCAGGTCCTCTGTTTTCGTGGTGATGGCTCTTCTTTGTCCTTTTTCTGTTCCTAGGTAGACAAATCAGAAGCTCTGGTGTCAGGGGGGGACCCTAAATACTAAATTGACGTTAAGGGGATTGTAGGGTAGTAGCCAATGGACTACCTACCCCTGAGGTGTCTACATACCTAAATGGAGTGGGCATAATCTTGACCCAGAGTTCGTAGTTTAATCAAAACCAAGATGGGGAAGCCCTTCTTTGCTGTCCACTTCCGGTTGCCCACTTTAGGGGTGTGCCTAGCCTGTAAGTGTGATACACCTTCTGACTAGCTAAATGGGCCCCAGGGCAGGAGGTGGCGTACCCCAGGTCTGGGGGGAAGCCAGGGTTGCATATCAAAGGTGGCAGGGGCTTAGAAGCCTCTGGCCTTGATATGCTAAATCACTAGCCATCCTGCTGGAGGAGGTGTGGACCCCTTCTTCCGGAGCAGGCATTGTTTCTAGCCTCTGAGAGCGCGGGCTCTCGCCTACAGGGGTCAGAAACTTGTCTGTGGTGGCAGGCTGGACAATACCAGTCAGCCAATACACTAGAGGACTAGTCGGGTTTCGGGGGCACCTCTAAGGTGCCCTCTGGGTGCATGTCACAATAAATCTGATACTGGCATCAGTAAAGATTTATCGAGATGAGGTGTTTGATACCCAATACCATTATTTTCAGTGAAGCCATTATGTAGCTGGGTAACTCCAATTGACCAGTGCCTAGTAGATGCCTTACGAAGGCTTCCTGATCACTTACAATGCTTGGCAATTGAACCAGTCACTACAGGGACACATCCGCTCATGCAGATGTGCCGTCACATGTAATATAATGCCCCCTACCTTAGGGCTCGAAGGCCTTCTGTAGGGGTGACTTACATATAATACATGCAGTGTACACGGGCATAACACACAGTGAGTGTGCCATGTTATGTTTTCAGAATGGTTTGCACCATTTCATGCATCCTGCAATGGCAGTCTGCATGCAGTTTTTGTGTGGGTTCCTTTGGGTGGTATAATATATGCTGCAGCCCATAGGGACCCTCTTCAGTAGCCATGCCCTGAGTACCATAGTTACCATTTACCAGGGACTTACAAGGGTGCCAAATTCTTTGTCAGTTGGGGTACATTGAGCTTGTTATAGTTTTTAGGGATGGAGCACTGGCACTGGGGCCTGTTTAGCAGGGACCCAGTGCACATCCAGTCAGGAACATCAGTACCAGTGGGCAAATGTGGGGGTGGCCATGTCAAGAAGGAGCACTTTCCTTCAAGCAGTTCCTACACTTTTTGTTTTTGTTGTCATTGGGAGTACCTCATTATTTGGTGCTTAGTCCAGCCTCTCCTGACGTCAGACGCCCTCCGCGGAAGTCTCTTTGCATGATCGCCATCTCTAGATTCTATTTTTCCGTTGTAGGGTCTGGTAGCATCGCTGAAGCTCTCCAATCACTAAAAGGAAGAAGAGAGAGAGAAAACTGGGAGGACCTGGTGACAAATCTCGGAGGCATATGATGTAGCCTGTGGCATCCGAAATGGTTGCCCCCTGTCCCCACTTTTGTTTGTCCTGGCGTTGGAGCCACTGGCCCTTAGACTGTGTCTATTAGGAAGAGCGTGGGGTTTTCACCTGGGGGACACTATCTACGCTGTATCTCTCTACAAAGACCTTCATTTTCCCTCTGTAGTGGGATGTGACCCTACGGGTACTCACACTGGGGACTGACCCCATCCATTGGACATCGTACACCTTTAGATATTTGGGTATAAAAATCTTCCTCTGGCAATTTGGTACACAGGGATACTGCGGGTCTAAACACTGTTGGCGACTTGTTTGAGTACGGCCTCTTTCAGGACTTTGAGGCCCTGAGTACTTGTGTAGACCTCCTGGCTGGTGAATTCCTCACCTACGGCAGGTTACGAGTGGCACTGCAACAGATATGGCAGCTGGCCCGACGGGAACCACTCACACATGCAACCCTTCAGGCACTACATACCATGGGACGTGGCAGATGATTGGTGTTGATCCAGCGCTTACAATAAAAATATTTTCTCCTACTATGTTTTTGGGTCATCCAGGTGCAATTATTTCTCTAACACACACACACACTATATCCATATGACGGTGGGGCCCATAACACCGCATATACATTCACTTACTCATTTATTTCCCTGGATTTTCCTCCGACATGAAACCTAGGAGAAAACGATTCGCTGGAAGGAGACGGGATACCTCTTTTATAAAGACACAATAACTCTCAGTTGCTTTTAAGGTATTGCGCTCATTGGTCGATGGACCAACTAGTAGGAATCAGTTGATGGTGATTAAGACCAGCTCAATCACAATGAACTCTTTTACCAAAACATTATTAATCATTATGCTAAAGAAAGTCACTGAGTCATTTGCTTAAAGAATAATAAAGTTTATATAAAGTTTTGAATGCAGGAAATTCGAGATTAATTTATTATTCAGATCATTGCGTTTATCATCATTATAAGAATAATTGTAAATTGCATAACACTTTTATTAGACTGAGAATGAGGTTATCATACTAAGAACTCTATAGATCTACCTATCTATCTCTCAGGGAAATCCTAATAATTCTAATATAAATCTTATCTGAAAGAGACACGTTAGTGACAGATTCCTTACCTTAGAATATCCCCAGGCGTCAGGCTGGATCCGGAAAGTTTTTGCGTAGCAGTACCCTTGCGCGTCGGTAGGCGGCGTCGTGCGGCTCCGCGTCCGTCGTCGGCGTCGTGATCGCCGGGATGACGTCGCGGGCAGTACTTAGGCGCCGCCCCTGCGCGCTGACGTCAGTTCTTCTTTTCCGCGCCAGTAAGCGCAGATCCGGGAAGAGCAGTGCCCTAGTCACTTTTTGACTATCTTTTTTGGTGAATTTTTTCACTGTTTCTTCAACGAGTCTTCACGACTCCTAAGGTGTCGTAGGGATGCCCGGCTTTAAGCCCTGCGAGGAATGTGGTCGCATGATGTCGATCACGGACCCGCACCTCGAGTGTCTCTTTTGTCTCGGCCGAGACCACGACACGAAGTCGTGTCCTGACTGCCGGAAACTTCATCCTAAGGCTTTGCGAGAGCGGTCTCGAAAGCTCCTCGAAGTCCGGCATTCGGCTCCGCGCCGCACCAAGCCCCGGTCCCGGGAGAGGTCGAGGGGCCGGACGCGGAGTCCCCGCCGTTCGTCGGATTCAAAGTCTTCGCGCTCCTCCGGTAAGTCGAAGCACAAGAAGTCTAAGCGGCGTCATCGCTCTAAGACTTCGCCTCGCCGGTCTCGCGACTCGGCTGAGGTCCCTGTCGGCACCGTCCCCGCCGCCCCGGACGTGCCTGTCGAGTTACCCCCGCAGTACCCGCCCTACCCGGGCTCGGGGCGACTCCGGCCGATATACAGGAATTCCTGTCGGCCATGGCCCGCCTCTTCGGGCCTCAAGGTCCCTCCGGTGCGCCTTCGGGCCCCGCGGGCCCTGATGGGGTTGCTCCGGCGTCGCCGTTGACTCCGGTCCCGGCGTCGCCTGTCCCACCAGCCTTCGTCCCGGCCTCGGCTCCGGCCCCGGCCTCGACCCCGGCTCCGGTGGTGCCGCAACCCCCATCGACGCCGGTTGACCTAACCACGCCGACGCCGATGTCCCCGGTGCCGTTTCCGACGCCGTCCGGGGCTCCGGACGGCGTCGTTCCCCGGTTCTCTCCGGGTCCGGACATGGAGCCGGACCGGCGTCGCCCGACGCCGTTTCCGGCGCCGATGAGACCTTGGGTCCCTGATGTCCCTCCTCCTCCATATTTTCAACCTGAGGAGGACCAGGAGAGCTGGGAGAGGTCTGAGGACCCTCTCACACAACAGTGCGAGTTTGACCCGGACTGGGTTGAGGAACTTGGGGATGCCAGTGGTCTGGATACCTCCCCTGACTCTGGCATGCTGTCTCCTCCCGTGGCAACGGAGGAGGGGGCTAATTTTGCAACGGTGTTGCGTAGAGCTGCTGGAGCCTTGAATCTCCAGTTGCCTACAGTGGTCGTCAGGTCTAACATCCTGACTGAAGTGCTTCAGCCGGCGGCCTCCTCTGCGGAGACTGTGCTGCCGTTCAACGAGGCACTGACTGACGTTCTTTGGGTGCCTGGTCCAAACCCACCACAGGGGCTCCTGTGGATAGGAACGTGGCCCGACGCCATCGCCCTGCTCCGGGCGACCCCCTGTTTCTCTCCCAACACCCCACCCCTGAGAGCTTGGTTGTCCAAGCCTCTGCCTCCCAAACCGCCTTCCCTACCGCCCCTCCCGGATAGGGAATCCAAGCGCCTGGATCACTTTGGGAAGAAGGCTTTCTCTTCCTCCAGTGCTGGCTTGCGGTCTGTTAATACCGCTTGCCTCTTGGGCCGATACACCCACTCCCTGTGGGATTCGGTGGCAACTGTTTTGCCGCAGTGTTCTGAGGAGGTCCAGACACTGCTTACCCGCGCCATTGCGGAAGGGCGTGATGCGGCTAAATATACCATCCGCTGTGGCCTTGATACCGCCGACTCGCTGGGCAGATCGCTTGCAACGACGGTGGCGCTGCGTCGCCACGCCTGGCTGAGAACCACTGGTTTTCAAGGGATGTCCAGAATACACTCATGGACATGCCCTTTGATGGAGTCGGTCTTTTTGGTTCGAAGGCAGACCATGCGCTGGAGCGTTTCAAGGACTCACGGGCTACTGCTAAGTCCCTGGGCCTTGCTGTTGTGCGCCCTCCGCTCACGTCTGCTTTTCGCCCCTTTCGTGGCCACGGAAGGGGCGCCCGGCCACGGAAGGGGCGCCCAGTCACGTCCACAGCCCGGCCAACGGCCCGCGCAGCAAGCGCCTTCGCGTGGCCGAGGACGTGGATACCGCCGTGGCGGTTCGGGCAACCAGCGTGCGGGTCAGGCCACCACCTCCAACCCGTCCGCGGCCTCCAAGCCCTCCTAGTCCCTCCTTTCAGGTGCACAGTACGCCAGTCGGGGGCAGGGTCCGCCATCACCTTCACCGCTGGCGTCCCATCACCTCGGACAGGTGGGTCTTGGACATTGTCCGAAGGGGCTACTCCCTCCCCTTCGAGACCACCCCCCCAGCCATGCCACCTCAATTCCACTGCATGTCAGGGGATCACTTGGTGCTTCTACAGAAGGAAGTCACGGCCCTCTTGGCCAAGAGGGCCATCGAGCATGTTCCGACCCCAGAAGTAGGGCGTGGTTGCTACTCCCACTACTTTCTGGTGCCCAAAAGGACAAGGAGGACATGCGTCCTATCTTGGACCTCCGGAACGTCAATCGCTTCCTCCGGAAGGAGAAGTTCAAGATGCTCACCCTAGCTCAGGTCTTGACTGCCCTCGACCCCGGAGACTGGTTGGTAGCGTTGGACTTGCAGGACGCCTATTTCCACATCCCCGTCCTGCCGGCCCACCGGCGTTACCTTCGGTTCACGGTAGGCCTCGAGCATTTTCAGTTCACCGTGCTCCCCTTTGGCCTTACCAGTGCCCCTCGGGTGTTCACGAAAGTGATGGCGGTGGTCGCAGCTCATCTGCGCCGGGCAGGGGTTTCAGTCTTCCCCTACCTCGACGACTGGCTGCTGAAGGCGGGCTCGTCCCAGGCAGTCGTCTCCCACCTCCAGACTACGGCCGAACTCCTGCACTCGCTGGGGTTCTCCATCAATGTGCCGAAGTCGCATCTGATTCCTTCTCCACAGCTCCTTTTCATCGGAGCAGTTCTGGACACGACGCAGTTTCGGGCCTATCCTCCCGAACGGCGAGTCCGGGATATTCAGGCTATGATTCCGATCTTTCAGCCTTTATCCTGGGTTTCGGTACGGATGACCCTGAGGCTGCTGGGCCTCATGGCCTCCTGCATCCTGCTGGTCAATCATGCCAGATGGCATATGCGGGCTCTGCAGTGGGACCTGAAGTTCCAGTGGGCGCAGCACCAGGGCAACCTGTCCGATCACGTCCAGATCTCGGAGGGGACTGCAACGCAGTTGCAGTGGTGGCTCTCGAACCGGCAATGGGTCATGGGCAGATCCCTCTCCCTTCCCCAGCCAGAGCATACAGTTGTGACGGACGCGTCCCTTCTGGGATGGGGCGGTCACATGGGAGAGGCGGAGATCAGAGGCCTCTGGTCTCCGGCGGAGTCCCTGCTCCATATCAACCTTCTGGAGCTCCGGGCGATCCGACTTGCACTCAAGGCATTCCTTCCCTCTGTCAAAGGGAAGGTAGTGCAGGTGTTCACCGACAACACCACCGCCATGTGGTACTGCAACAAACAGGGCGGGGTGGGGTCGTGGACCCTTGTCAGGAGGCTCTGCGCCTCTGGACATGGCTGGAACATCAGGGCATGTTCCTGATGGTTCAACACCTGGCAGGTTCCCTGAACGCCAGGGCGGACGAACTCAGCCGCAGGTGCATGATGGATCACGAATGGCGTCTTCACTCGGAAGTGGCGCAAGGACTCTTTCTACAGTGGGGAGAGCCTTGGTTAGATCTATTCGCCACCGAAGAGAACGCGCAATGTCATCAGTTCTGCGCGTTGGAATTTCCAAGGCGGCACTCGCTCGGCGACGCTTTTCGTCACGAGTGGAGTTGCGGTCTATTGTACGCCTTTCCGCCTATACCACTTCTACCCAGAGTGTTGAAGAAGATTCGGCACGACCGGGCCCAAGTCATTCTTGTGGCTCCGGACTGGGCTCGAAGAGTTTGGTATCCCGAGCTACTCAGTATGAGCGTAGATCCCCGATCCGTCTGCCTCTTCGGGAGGATCTTCTGTCGCAGCAGCAGGGGACGGTCCTCCACCCGAACCTGTCCAGTCTACACCTGCTTGCGTGGAGATTGAGCGGCGGCAATTGATTCCTTTCGACTTGCCTCCTGAAGTTTGTGATGTGATTCTGGCAGCCAGGCGTCCCTCCACTAAGGTGGTATACGCCTGCAGGTGGAACAAATTTGTGGCATGGTGCACAGCAAAGGCTGTGAACCCCCTTTCTGCCCCTCTTTCTGAGGTCCTTCTGTTCCTTCTTTCTCTGGCCCAACAGGGTTCTGCCCTGGGTACCATCAAGGGTTATCTCTGTGCTATCTCGGCCTTCCTCAGGCTCCCTGATCAGCCCTCCCTTTTCAAGTCCCCTGTTGTTAACAGGTTCTTAAAAGGCATTACACACCTCTTTCCTCCTGTTCCATTTGTGATGCCTCAGTGGGACTTGAACTTGGTTCTTACCTTTTAATGTGCGCTCCCTTTGAGCCTCTGCATAACTGTCCTCTTCGTCTTCTGACTCTAAAGACAGCCTTCCTGGTGGCCATCACCTCCGCTCGGCGGGTGAGTGAGCTCCAGGCTTTATCTTGCAAACCTCCCTTTCTGTCTGTTCATCCAGACAAGGTTGTTCTTCGGACGCGTCCGTCCTTCTTGCCAAAGGTGGTTACTGCCTTTCACATTGGGCAGACCATCACTTTGCCTACCTTCTTTCCGCCTCCGCATCCTTCCAGAGAGGAAGAGAGGCTCCACCGTCTGGACCCAAAACGTGCGCTCTCCTTCTATATCGACCGCACAAAACACTTCCGGGTGGATGACCAGCTCTTTGTTGGCTACGTGGGCGCCAAAAAGGTCGGGCGGTGCACAAACGAACCATCTCCCGCTGGGTTACCTTGTGCATCAAGACCTGCTATTCTTTGGCTAAGAAGGAGCCTCCTGTTGGGCTGCGTGCCCATTCCACCAGGGCAACGGCTGCTACCACGGCCTTGGGCCGCGGTGTTCCGCTGCCGGTTATTTGTCAGGCAGCTACGTGGGCCTCGCTGCACACGTTTACAAAGCATTACTGCCTTGACAGTCAGGTCCGGAGGGACGGCTTCTTTGGCCGTTCTGTCCTCCAGGACTTCCTTGTCTGATCTTTGTTCGCAGACCCACCACCGGGGTTGGTATTGCTGGGGTATCTATTCTAAGGTAAGGAATCTGTCACTAACGTGTCTCTTTCAGATACTAACTTGTGTAACGATATATCTGTAAGAGACAGTAGTTAGTGACAGATTCCTTACCGCCCCACCCATCCTCCCCGTTCTGCGAACTGATTTCTAGGGTTAAGGACATCCCTTTCAGGGCCCTAGTATTTTTCAGACACCTATGTCAGCTTCTTGCATGGCTCTGCGTTCCTGGCGCGGAAAGTCGTGTACAGAACTGACGTCAGCGCGCAGGGGCGGCGCCCAAGTACTGCCCGCGACGTCATCCCGGCGATCACGACGACGGACGCGGAGCCGCACGACGCCGCCTACCGACGCGCAAGGGTACTGCTACGCAAAAACTTTCCGGATCCAGCCTGACGCCTGGGGATATTCTAAGGTAAGGAATCTGTCACTAACGTGTCTCTTTCAGATAGATGCTTACAGGGTTAGTAACAATCAGTTCGTAGTATGTGTGGCTGTAGATACACGTGCTCTGCACAGACTATAAAGCAGTACTCCCTAAGCAGTGCCTAGTCAGTGGATGGTGTAGAGGTCTGAAACAGAGTCCTAAAGACAGTCTGACCAACTTTAGCTTGATGCCTATCAATAATATACACACAATAATGTTTTGTGAAAGTATGTTGAGTGAACCATGAGGCAGCTTTACAAATATCTACTATGTCCCCTATAAAATCCAAAGTAGCACCTGTTTGCGGGTGGGGTGAGGATTGGTGCGGGAAGGTAGGGTTTTTTTTTTAGTTTTTGTGTGACAGGTTTGGATGCACTTGACAATCTACCTGGCAATTTGTGTCTCAGAAAAGGCATTACCTTTATAAGGTTGTAAAAAGGCTGCAAAACAATAGTGTTTCGCGAAAGGATTTGGTTCCATCAATCTAGCACATAGCAGGCGTGGGCGCAAGTACTGTCTCTTACAGATATATCGTTACACAAGTTAGTAACTTGTGCTTTAAAAGCTAGTTCTAAAGCGGCATTTCATACTCAACTGGAAAAGGAAAATAACAGCAGCAGCATCAGCTCGTCAGCATCAGCAACCGCAAACTCTCCCATCTACAGCATCTAACTTCTTCAGCATCTCCCGCAGCATCCCGCAGCATTCTAACCCCCTCCCACTAAGAGTAGGTCTTCTTATACCCTAATTCTAGCTTACAGCATAAAATGTTTCTTCTTACATGGCGCGATTCATTCTCATTGGTCCAAAACTCAAGTCCCTATACATTCTAATCAAACTTCCTGGTCTTAACTAGTTCCGTGAGGAATGTCCATGCAAGCATCGTTTCCCACAGTTCATGCACTTGCTCATCCGTTTCGATCAGTCCAAATTGTTTCTTTTTCTGCAACAAATTGTATAATAATGTTCTTTTTATTGATTCAACCAGGCTTCTCACGCTTCTTGCTGATCATCTTGGCACACATCTGCTCAGAAGGGTCACAGCAGCCTTGACCATACTTTCATCCTAGCCTCTCGGCATCAGCACGTGATAATCTCTTTGCAACAGCCTCTCTCCTCTATCACGTGGTCGCATCCGCTCCTGCGCACTCTAATAACTCGCGGCCATTTTATATTGCTGCTCAGCAGGCCTAAGCGCACTATTTCTAAAGAAAACAAAATGTTATTAAAACAATGAAATATAAACCCTTTTGTTTCCCTCCCGTCTTTCTACGTACCCCAATTAGGTATTACCTAGCAGAAGCAACATATAAAGCTGTCCCTTACTTACCATCGCTTTATTTTGCAACCACACGTTTTATTTAAAGCACGAAAACATGCATTTTATTATCATTTTAGTACGCAAAATATTATGTTATATTAAAACGTAAACAACTATTAGTTCATTACTTTGCACATAAAACTGCGTGTTATCCTTTCCCCAGACATACATTGTTGGTTATTTACTTGAATGAACATGTTTATTGTTATTATACGAAAATATTAGGAGGTTAACATTTTTATATTTACCCTGCTCCATCAACTCCCCCCTTTGGTGATTTTTAACATCACCACACAAACCCAAGTTATACAATTTTCTCAGACAGCATATATCTTTTATCCATTTGCTTTTGTTAGTTTTATACTTCTGTATCGCTTTCAGCTTGTCTCTTTGTTTTCTTGTACAGGTTCTCTTTTATTTCTTCTAACTCTATTTCACCTATTTCTCTCTCTCTCTCTTTGTTTATCATATTTTCTTTTTCTAACTTTTTCTGCTTTCTTCGTCTCTTTATACATGTTACTGCAAGCTTCAATACTAATATTATTATTATTATCATGGTTGCTATTATTATAACTTTCCCTATTATTAATCCACTCATTCTTGTTAACCAATTCGTTACAGAAGAAAACCCTTTACCAAGTTTTCCCCAAACACTTTCAACCTCCAGTGGCACTAGTTCTTTGTGCAAATTTGTAATATTTGTTATATACTTCTGTATATTTTCGCTTTTATCAGGAATGTAAGTGCAACAATGTTGGACTTTCAGCATTCCACAGACTCCGCCATCTTTTGCCAAAAGAATGTCAAGGGCAAGACGATTTTGCATCACCATAGCTCTCATGGCAACCATCTCGGTATTTACCATTAAGAACCCTCCAGCAGTATTTGTAGATAAACGATCTACTACTGTGGATAATTTCCGAATTCTGAATGCATTCAAAGATATTCCCACTGCTGGTATCAATGCACCAAAAATATCACCTACTATTTCTGAAAAACTTTCCCTTTTTCTACGTGTAAAGGTATTTATCATTTTGTGTGTTCCTTTTTCTTTTCTATCCACATGAAAAATCTTTGGAAAGACCAGGCCTAAATAACATGATCCATACCAATGGTCCGGCAACCTATAATAAGCCCTATTCCCACAAACGTAATAAATCCCTGGAAATATTGGATCTTTTCCCCCTTTGAATCCCCATCCACCTATAATTAGGTAATTGTCATGGCAATTACTGGAACCCACAAAATAATTGTCATATCTTGTCTCATTTCTTCTAATGCACAACCTTCCCTGTTGGGGCCAATCCAAAGTCATAGCTGCATTTGTCTTTTTCTTGTCATGATGGTCTTCCTCAAACGCCCAAAGAGGTGTTTTTGTCTCTTCTATTACTTTTCTTTCAAATTTCACTCTTCTCTCCTCGACCATTTCTAGAAATACTTTTTCTTCTTTCTTTAACTCACAGGTAAGGTTGTACCTAAATATATTATCTAATGTTAATATCTTATCTTCTAAGAAATATTCACCAAATATCTTTCCCTCTTTTATTTTATTAAGCTCGGGAACTACAGAAACCTTTGCAAAAATCCTATCTACATCAGTGTAATAATATTCTAATCTGCCTGTTTTATAAAATAAGCTTGCTAATACACTACATGTTATTCCATATGTCAAAGGGAGGTGATGATAAGTCACACCCTCTGCTACAGATGCAGGCAACTGCATACAAACATAACAATCTCTTACATCCATTGTTTCTACGTACTCATACAATAATTTAGTAAACACATTCTTTGAAAAATCTGTTATTGATTTGTCCTTATGTAATTCTGCACTACTCCTTAAGATAACTGGCTCTTGAGTGTTAGCTCCTTTTTCTTTCTCAGTGTTATTAGACTTTTCTACTACCGCTAAACTAATTGGAATAGTTATTGCTAAAACTACCCATACTGTTATTAATAATCCTGTACAAAAACAGCACATTTTGCACCATCTTTTCAAAAACTCACATCTACATCTTCTATCTTTAATATTCTCCATTTTGTACTTGTTTTCTAGAAAATTGTGTCACTACACCTCAGAAATGACTTGCTTGCCACTCTGTACTTTCAGAATTTTGTCTTTGCTTGGTTCTTTCTTTAATTCTTTCTCAGAATTCTTTCTTTGTCACATCCGGTATAGTTGTCAGTAAGGTGTTTTGTCAAATCCGGTAAACTATCTACAGAAACCACTTCAGGTTTGTTGCTTCAGGTTTGTTGCACTTCACTTTCTCCCATCAGGTTTCTTTGTTTTGGGTTTTCGTGAGTGTTCAATTCTTCTTTGTAACTAGTCAGAGCACGATACAACCATTCAGGTGATCTGTACTTCTGATTCACTTTCTTTATTCTTTTTGTTTTCTGCAAGTGCTTACCACCTTGTTTTCCTTGCTCCTTTTGACTTGTTATTTCATTCACTTGTTCAGCACTTTTTCCATCCAATTTTACTATTCTGTATCTTAATTTTCTTACTTCGTTGGGCCAATTGTCTCCTTTTCTCGGCCTTTTTGCTTCACTTCCTTTTTCCTCTCTTTCTGTTTTCCAATTTCTTTTTCTTGTGTCTAGTTTCTCACTTCTTTCTTCTCCACTTTCTTCTGATTCTGTTTCAATCTTTTCGTTATTTCCTCTTATTTTGAAACTAATTATTTCGCTTTCAACTACTTGTGGTTCTTTTCTTATCTTCCTTTGTTCACCTACTTCTGTCCCTCCTCGAGGTTCTTCCGGTTTTGTGTTAGTTTCTCTATCTGCTTCTATATTTCCCTGTTCTTGTGTTTGACTATCTGTCCCTACTGCTCCTCGGGGTTTTTCCGATTTTTCTAACTTTTGGTCTGAACCTCTCCCTTCTTCATCTATTAATATTATCTTCGAAGGAATTTTACCACAACTTGTACTTGGTTGTTCACTGTCACTGTTTTCTGGCTCAGTTTCTTCTCTTATGCTTTCAAAATTCCATTTTGTTTTTGTAATTTCTTCTCCTTCTGACTGTTCTGTATCAGATTCTGAACTAGTATCAGATATTTCCAGATGTCGACTTACAGGTCGATCTTCAAGTTCTGGAACTTCAGCTATTTCTTCTATTTCTTCTTCTTCTTCTTCTTCTATCGTTTCACTTGTATTTAGGTTTTCCAGATGTCGACTTACAGGTCGATCTTCAAGTTCTGGCACCCTGTTTGTCTCTTCTTCTCTTTCTGATGCTGAACTGTTGTCTAATATTTCCAGATGTCGACTCACAGGTCGATCTTTAGGTTCTGGAACTCTGATGGTGTGGCTGGCATGAACCCAGTATTTCACTCCTGCACACTTAACTGCGGTGGTCGTCACTAGGATCACTTGTCGTGGTTCGTCCCAGCGAGGAACCAAACAGTTTCTTCTCCGGTGGACTTTTATTCGAACCCAATCTCCTGGATTCAAGTCGTGAGCTGGTTTTCTTTCAAGAGTGGTCGCATCCGGTCCAACCTGATGAAACACAGAACGCACCACATCAGCCAATCCTTTGCAATAATTCAGTACTAGATCATCAGTTATAGTCAGTAGCTTGTTGACAGGTACTTGTGCTTGTCTCATTGCTCGTCCCATGATTATCTCATGTGGACTGAGTCCAGTCTTCCTTTCCGGAATACTTCTGATTGTCATCAGAACCAATGGCAAAGCATCTGGCCATTTCAGTCCTGTAGCTTGACACATTTTTCCTAACCTGTTTTTTATTGTTCCATTCACTTGCTCTACTATTCCAGAAGCCTCTGGTCTGTATGCACAATGCAATTTCTGTTTAATACTAAGGGCTTCACAAATCAGTTTAACTAATTCGTTTTGAAAATGTGTTCCTCTATCTGTTTCAATCGTGACTGGAAAACCATACCTCGGAATGAATTCTCTCAGCAAAAGTTTTGCTACTGTGATACTGTCATTCCTTCTTGTTGGATATGCTTCCACCCAACGGGAAAACAAACAGACGATCACTAAGACATACCTCAATCTGCTGCAAGGTGGCATTTCTATAAAATCCATCTGCATTCTGGTAAAAGGACCCCCTTCTCGTCCTATTCTCCCTAGACTCACTACTGTCTTCCTTCCTGGATTTAACTGTTGGCAAATTAGACATCTTTGACAAAGACTCTCAGCTAAGGCTCTGAATTTTGGATTGTACCATGTTTGTCTAAAAAGTCTGATCATTGAATCTCTCCCAATATGGGCTTGCCCATGGTACATCCGTGCCATGTCAGAAATCATGCTATCAGGCATAACTGGTCTTCTGCAGCTTCTTGTAACTGTCTTACCTTATCCCATGTTTCAATTGAGTTAGTAAAAAGCAATGGACAAGAAATATGCTCTCTCTCGCGGCATTTGTTTAAAGAGACCACATTCTTTGCACAGTACTGTGCCATTTCGTCAGCATATTTGTTGCCAACAGTAATGTAGTCTTCCCCATTTTTATGTGCATTGCACTTTACTACAGCAATCTCTTTTGGCAGCTGTATCGCCTCAAGCAACTTTTTCACAAAATCTCCATTCCTTATGGGTGTCCCTGCAGACGTCAAGAAACCCCTTTGTGACCAAATCTGACCAAAGTCATGCACTACCCCAAAGCCGTACTGGCTGTCAGTCATAATCGTCACCCGTACATTTCTTCCCAACTTACATGCTTGAATCAGAGCTACTAATTCTGCAACTTGGGCAGACCGTACACCTTTCAGACAAGATGCTTCCAAAACAGTTGCTACTGTGCAAACTGCTTATGCTGCACTTAGAACTCCATCACTCGTTCTCAAACATGAGCCATCCACAAACAGAATATAATCTGATTCTTTTAAGGGCTCATCTCGTATATCAGCTCTTGGTTTAGTACAGTATTCGAGCACATTCAGACAATCGTGATCTACTTCATCCATTTCAATCACATTCTCTTCATCTGGCAATGATGTTGAAGGATTCACATTCATACATCTGTCAATGGTCACATTATCTGCACTCAAAATTACCTTTTCATACCTAGTCAGCCGACTATGTGTCATGTGTTGTGTTTTGGTTCTTGTCAAAAGAATTTCCACAGAATGGGGAACATACACTCTCAATGGATACCCCATCAATATGCCTTCACTCTGTTCCAGACTCACACAAGTAGCAGCAACTGCTTTCAAACATCCAGGCAATGCTCTGGCTACAGGGTCTAACACAGCAGAAAAATATGCAATTGGTCTTTTCATAGTTCCATGTCTCTGTACCAAAACTGAAAATGCACATCCATCTCTTTCACTGCAAAACAGCTCAAAATCTTTCTCATAGTCAGGCATTCCTAATGCTGGAGCCTCACACAATTTCTTTTTCAGCTCTTTGAATGCTTTCATTTCTTCATCATTCATTTCAAAAGGATCTTTAACATCCTTCTTTGTCAGTTTCTGCAATGGTTTAGCAATTAGTGAAAAACCGCTTATCCATTGTCGACAATATCCAACCATTCCCAAAAACATTCTTACCTCTCTTTGTGTCATTGGAGCTCTCATTCCTTGAATCATTTTTATTCTCTCTGTCGTTACCTTTCGTACTCCTTTCTCAATTTTATGCCCTAAATACTGGACTTCTTGTTTACAAAACTGCAATTTTGAAGGGGACACTTTGTCCTCTTTTTGCTAAATGATTCAGCAGAGCAATCGTGTCATTAACACAGGCTTCCTTTGTTTTTGATGCCACCAGTAGGTCATCAATATACTGAACCATTACTGACTTTTCTGGCATTCTTAAATCTTCCAATGATTTCTTTAGAATCTGATTAAAGATTGAGGGACTCTCTGTATACCCCTGAGGAATTCGGCACCATGCCAAAATACGCTCTCCAAACCTAAACGCAAATATTGGCTGGCTATCTGGATGTAATGGAATAGAGAAAAATGCATGACATAAATCAATCACAGTGTACCACTCTGCTTCGCGTGGAATCTGGTATAGAATCACGGCAGGGTTTGGTACTATTGGGCAACAAGGTACAACAATTTTGTTTACCTTTCTTAAATCCTGTACGATTCTATATGTTCCATTTGGCTTTTTCAGTCCCATTATTGGCGAATTACATGGACTGCTCATGATTTCTTTTAGAATCCCTTGTTCAATCATTTTATTTATTACTGGCGTTATTCCTTCAATTATTTCTGGAGTCAATTAATACTGAGGCGTATTTGGGTAACTCGTTCCTTCTTTTACGGAAATTTTTACGGGATCTACTCCTTTCATTAATCCTACATTTTCTCCTGTCAAGTCCCATACTTCTTCTTTTACTGTCCCTTTCAACTCAATTGGGATCTTCTCTGCATCAAATACAGGAAACAAATGATTTACTTCTGGTTCTAAATTTACCATTGTCATTTTGTACAGCACATCCTCATCTGGAGTTTGAAATGCAATTCTGTCTGGAGTACAATAAATTGTGCAGTTCATCTTGCACAATAAATCGCGTCCTAAAAGATTAACGGGACTACAATCACACACCACAAATCGGTGCATTTCACTAAATGGACCAATTCTTACCTTTACTAATCTAGTAAGAGGCGTTTCAATTTGCTGATTGGAAACTCCAACCACTTGTATATGTTCACCTGAGAGAGGAAGATTTGGAATTTCCACTGACCTAACAGTAGAACGGGTAGCTCCAGTGTCAACAAGGAATGTTATATTTGCACCATTCACTTCTTCATCCACAAATGGTCCTGACTGGTCTACCTCTAGAGTTGCGCCAAGCACGCACTCTCCCCTCTCTTTCAGACACCGTCATGAGCTTTCATACGACTCATCCTCACTCTGTCGTAACCAATATTGTGAGATTTCAGCTGCATGTGACAACTGTTTTACCTGTTCTCCTCCGTAGAATCCTGTTTCTGCACTGTACTTCTGTTGATTAGCACTCTTGGGAAGTGGTGGTTGTGGCACCTGACCTTGTTGAGTAACTACCTCACTCTGCACCTGTGAATTTAATGTTTGATTTTCTACATTAGGTTTAGGAGGAAATTTACACTCGTTTCTCCAATGCCCTAACTTTCCGCAATTGTGGCATGGCCACTTTTTCTTTGCCTCATCTATGCTCATTTGTCCTTTTCCTTTACCTATATTAGGTCGGGATTTAAACTGTCCTGTTTCACTGCTAGTATTATTCAATTGAGCTTCTTGCTTCTCTGCAACTTTCACCTGTGCCCACATGGCTTTTTCTTTCAATTTACGCTGTTTACTCTCAATTTCATCACTGCAATACTTAGCATATCTCAAAACATCATCCACTGTACTATTCTGCCACCCTATCAAATGCTGTTTAATCCTTTCACTTATCTCCGGTGTTAATCCATACACAAACCTATATACAAAATGACTCATGTCCTTCTCACTTAGCGTCTCATAACCACTATACTGTTTGAAAACCAACAACAATCTCTCATAGTACACATGCACTGATTCTTTGCTTTCCTGTGTTGTTCTGTCTATTTTCACCCAATCCGTTTCTTTTGGTGGAATTTTATTCTTCAAAAAGGTAACTACCTGATCATATTTCCGCATCACTTCTGGACCTGGCGCTCCTGTTTTGGCATCCCTTGGATATTCCACAGTTGGCCAATCAATTGTAATCTTACATTCCGTCCATAAATCAGCAGGCACTACTATGTCAAACAATCCATCTAAATCTATCCACAGCACTTTTGACACCTTAACAAATTTCTCCACTTATCTGTACCATTCTACTGGTTTCTCTCTCAATTTTGGGAAATCATTTGTAAATGACAGTATATCCTGTCTGGTCCACGGAACATGCACATAACTACCACCTGGTGTTTCTCTCATTGGGTACTCTCTGGTAACTGGTTCCTTATCTGTCATTGCAAAAGCCAAAGATGCTTTATCTGTTGTTTTCTCATTCCTCTTTGTCCATCTATTTCTCCATCTATCCACATCACCCCATTTTCTCAATAAAACAATCAGTTCTTTTATCTGGGTCAGTCTTCCTGATGTGTTCAAATTTTCTATGTCTTTCTCACAAAAATCTACTCTGTACGGTTTCTGCAATGTCCTCACTTTCACAAATTCCACTCCTAGTTCACCTGCAATCTCTTCCAATTTGTCATGTAAATTTCTAGCTCTCCATGTAAGACTCTTACACAAAAACATAATTTCATCATCCTGATAATTCTTTAGTTTTTCCGTTCCAATTGTTCCCAAAATCAACTCTTCCATGTCTATTTTTAACCTAATTACATCTAATGGTTTTTCTTCTGGTTCTTTTGCTTTTAGTGCTTTCATCCATTCATTTAGCTCTTCTGGAGTCGGACCTACAGGTGTACTATTTAATTCAATCCAATCACTGGTTCTTTCTGGTGTTCCTGATGCGGACTCTGTCACCATAGGCATTCTTCTAATCTCACTCTCATTTATCGTCAAATTTGTAGGTGGACTTGGTCTACACGTACTCGCCGAATTATGTGTACCTTCCTTATTCAGTTCCATCCCTTCTCTTTTTCTTTGCACATGTGAATTCATAGGAATCACCAAAGAATGTTCATTTATTTTCTGATTTTCAAAAATTGGCATTACTGGACCTATCGTTACTGGTACAGTTACAGCTTCCATATTCATTGTCAATTCTCTTATTTTCTCTGTCAATTCTTTTGTCGTTTTTGCTAGTTCAGTTGCATTGTCACTTTCTGTCTCATCATTTTGTGAAATTTTAAATGTTTCTTGTGACCTATTTATTTCATTTCTTCGTTCGGGTTTTTATTCCTCTCAGTTTCCATTTGTGGTGCATTAGGTGTCACCACTACAGAAGTCTGTTGGTATGGGGGTGGATTTCTGTTTAAAATATCTTCCAGCAATTCGTCATCCGTTTCACTACCACCATACACATACTTTTCTACCACTACATGTTTCTTTTTCTCAGTACACTTTCTCTTTGCTTCTTCCTCAACCGCAAAAGCTGGATACAAACCTCCTGCCATGTTAGCGTATCTCCAACGTTTTACTCTGTCCTCATGATTTATTCCCTACAACCTTCCTGGTATAAACTCATGATTCTTCAAACCTCTGGATCTCTCTCGTTCATACATCTCATCTTCCCATTCCGCTAAAGCTTCAAACTGTGTCGGTCTAGGTCTAGGTTCTAACATTACCATCTTTTCTCTCAAGTTCCGTAATACAGCTACATTAAATGAACCATTTTCAGGAAAAGCCAATGCTCCATCGTTCTTGGTGTATTTTGTCCAATTTTCTAACCAAATGCATGTATGATATCCATATTTCAGCATCATATGTGAAGCTGGTGATTTCGGCGGAGGAATTATTTGTCCCTCTCTAGTCACTACCTTTTTGTCCTTCTTAAAGAAGTTCTTAACTTTCGACATCCAAGACGTTTTCTCTTTTCCATACTCATAGTACGACATGATTCACAACCTTTCTCTCCTACAACAATCGGCAAATCAACTCTGTTCCCTATGCGTTTATTTCAACCAATGCTAGCGCGACTCACACCAACGCTCCAATCACAACGATTTCTGTCTACAGCGCACTGTCCAATCCCAGCGCGGCTTTTGTCTACGTCTCTTCGCTCCTGTTCTCATGTGACTAGCGCCCTGTCCAATCCCAGCGCGGCTGTTGTCTACGTCACTTCTGCTCTTTACCCCTCCTTTACAAAATTTATCGGCAATTTCTTTTTCAACAATTCTTGTTAGTTACAACATTTTATCCACATTTCCATTGTCTGATTCGCTAAACCGAAAAGATAGCTTCAACCATTCACACAAGAATTCTGTATTTTCCAGTAGGCAGCGCTTACCTCTACCCTACCACAGAACTTTCAGTTACGTCGATAAAGTAGCACTTCCCTCTACCTTACCCTTCTTTCAAGCAAACGATAAACCCGTTTCTCTGGGGATAAAACACATGTGGAGACTATACTGCTCCTGAGAATTAAGGCCAGAGTTTCACAAGGAAACCGATCACTATTTCACTTACACACCTTTTATACACAAAATGTCCCTAAATAACACAACCTGTGTTATTACCAAAAATGAGCTCAGACAGTGTAAAATTCCATGCGACTTCTCTTGCCACACGTGTTCCACTTCCTACTTCCCGGAAGCATGAAAACTTACATATAACATAACGCGACTCAACAAAAAGTGTTAGACATAAACTTATCAATAATCTATAATCAAAAATCAATAATCACCAAACTAATCTATAGTAACCATAACTCTGCTACCAAGAAATCTGATCCAGCGCTTACAATAAAAATATTTTCTCCTACTATGTTTTTGGGTCATCCAGGTGCAATTATTTCTCTAACACACACACACTATATCCATATGACGGTGGGGCCCATAACACCGCATATACATTCACTTACTCATTTATTTCCCTGGATTTTCCTCCGACATGAAACCTAGGAGAAAACGATTCGCTGGAAGGAGACGGGATACCTCTTTTATAAAGACACAATAACTCTCAGTTGCTTTTAAGGTATTGCGCTCATTGGTCGATGGACCAACTAGTAGGAATCAGTTGATGGTGATTAAGACCAGCTCAATCACAATGAACTCTTTTACCAAAACATTATTAATCATTATGCTAAAGAAAGTCACTGAGTCATTTGTTTAAAGAATAATAAAGTTTATATAAAGTTTTGAATGCAGGAAATTCGAGATTAATTTATTATTCAGATCATTGCGTTTATCATCATTATAAGAATAATTGTAAATTGCATAACACTTTTATTAGACTGAGAATGAGGTTATCATACTAAGAACTCTATAGATCTACCTATCTATCTCTCAGGGAAATCCTAATAATTCTAATATAAATCTTTTTAAAAGCTAGTTCTAAAGCGGCATTTCATACTCAACTGGAAAAGGAAAATAGCAGCAGCATCAGCATCAGCTCGTCAGCATCAGCAACCGCAAACTCTCCCATCTACAGCATCTAACTTCTTCAGCTTCTCCCGCAGCATCCCGCAGCATTCTAACCCCCTCCCACTAAGAGTAGGTCTTCTTATACCCTAATTCTAGCTTACAGCATAAAATGTTTCTTCTTACATGGCGCGATTCATTCTCATTGGTCCAAAACTCAAGTCCCTATACATTCTAATCAAACTTCCTGGTCTTAACTAGTTCCGTGAGGAATGTCCATGCAAGCATCGTTTCCCACAGTTCATGCACTTGCTCATCCGTTTCGATCAGTCCAAATTGTTTCTTTTTCTGCAACAAATTGTATAATAATGTTCTTTCTATTGATTCAACCAGGCTTCTCACGCTTCTTGCTGATCATCTTGGCACACATCTGCTCAGAAGGGTCACAGCAGCCTTGACCATACTTTCATCCTAGCCTCTCGGCATCAGCACGTGATCATCTCTTTGCAACAGCCTCTCTCCTCTATCACGTGGTCGCATCCGCTCCTGCGCACTCTAATAACTCGCGGCCATTTTATATTGCTGCTCAGCAGGCCTAAGCGCACTATTTCTAAAGAAAACAAAATGTTATTAAAACAATGAAATATAAACCCTTTCGTTTCCCTCCCGTCTTTCTACGTACCCCAATTAGGTATTACCTAGCAGAAGCAACATATAAAGCTGTCCCTTACTTACCATCGCTTTATTTTGCAACCACACGTTTTATTTAAAGCACGAAAACATGCATTTTATTATCATTTTAGTACGCAAAATATTATGTTATATTAAAAACGTAAACAACTATTAGTTCATTACTTTGCACATAAAACTGCGTGTTATCCTTTCCCCAGACATACATTGTTGGTTATTTACTTGAACGAACATGTTTATTGTTATTATACGAAAATATTAGGAGGTTAAAATTTTTATATTTACCCTGCTCCATCAGTGTACTAGCTATACAAATGAATCTGGACACACGTTGATACTCCCTTGAATACACTGCAAGTCGCCTGGGAAGATGAGCTCCACATAGTGTTCAATGACGGAGCGCGGCAGGCAGCGCTGCGTTATCCTTCTGTAATTCTCCCAAATGCCTGCTTCAATTTATTCAAACGTGTCCTTCACTGGGCATATTTAAGTCCCCAGAAACTACAGCTGTTATTCCTTACGGCATTCGCAGTATTCCTGCGCTGTCGGCAAGAACGGTCACACTTGACCCACATGATGTGGGAGTGCACGAGATTGTGAACATTTTGGGTGGACCGTTGCGGCATTCTCCAGAGGGGATCCTCCTAGGCTGGTACCCCCGGCCGGAGGGAGCTAAACTCACCACCAGATTCCAGGCCCTCGCTCTCCTTCTGGCATGCTGCACCATCGCCCCTACCGCCTTAGCTTTCCTGGCATCTTGATCTACAACACTAGGCACACACTGAGGGCACAGAATTTCGCAGAGAAGAGAAGCATGGGCTGCGGGGGATACCCATCTCAGATATATGGAAAGCCCTTGTCCAGCCATATAGAGTTGATTTCCATTGACTACCTTCCACCGTGAAGAAGCCCCTGCTTTTCCCTGATGCCCTGTCATTGACCTGCAGCCCCAGAACCTCCAGCTGAGGACTGCCTTACTATGGGGACTGCCTGGTCTAACTTTCTCCTGTACGGAATGCTGACCCCAACCTCACTTTCTTATACCAAGAACACTAGGGACCTCCAAACCCTCCTCCCCTCCTTCTCCCTCCCCCTTTGTAAGTTTTGGGAAGTTGTCCTAATACATCATTACTGCTTAAAAAATTTAGTCCACACAGACAGCGCAGTTCCAAGACTATAACACGGCCAATCTGGATATAAATGTTACAGATCACTGTATTAGACTTGAGAATACTGCCTGGAACAACGCTGTGTAATGTATAATATTTCCCTTCGAAAATCAATGAAACCAGTTGAAAAAAAAGTAGCAGAAGGAATGGAATCCTTTCCAAAGATTTCCACCGACTTCCACTGAAAAACACCGAAGTAAGTAGAACGTGCATCGAGTGAAAGGCGGAGAAGGAAGAAGAGTGCACAGACGGGGGCCTCCTGCTCTGTGTGAAATGGAGAATGCACCTTTTCAGTTTCTGCCCAGAGTGTCACCACAAGCTTTCACAGAGAGACAATCACTAGGTGTGCAATCTCTGCCTGACGAGAGACCACAACTCCGATATATACGAGGCCTGCACAGAATTCATACTGAAGATGCTGAGGGCACAAGAAAATCAAAGGCACGAACTTTGTGCCATGCAGGGGCAGAAGGACACAACATTATTGAGAGACCCGGACTATCAAGCGTGGAAGGAGGATAATGCTGCCGAAGGAGAAGGCTTGGACGCCAAAAAAGAGCGCATCAACGTCGAGTGGGAACAAAGATAGTCAAAGGAAAAGCGCACTCAGGTAACGCTGAAAAAGATAGGAGCGGTTGAGCCAAAAGTTTCGGATTCTAGACCATGAAAGACTACCTCTGCGCTGAACGTTTTGCCAGCCAAAGGCATGTTGAGGCAAAAGGAGCCCTTCAGGTGCCATACAAACGATACCTCAGGTGGCGAGGCCTCGGAAAAGACACCGTTGTCAAAAGACAAAGTACTGAAAAAAAACAGAAGTTGGCAGCCCAGCCAATGGCAGCCGAAACTTCGACGCCGGAGAAAAGATCGGTAACTGCATTCCATTTCAAAGAATGCGCACTCGACATTGAGCGCTAGAAAAAACGTCTCAAAGCTGAAATGGTCACAATACTCCAAAAGAAGGAGGACTTTGCTGCCTCCCTACAGGCATTTCGAATACCGTTAAAACCTTTGACAGAAAGAGCACAGGAGGAGAAAGACTCGAGGGAACTGTAAACCCTCGATGACACCAGAGCCGCAAGTAGAAGAGGAACAAGAACTCATCTATGTAGAGGAGGATCCAGAGTCGCACGGCCTCTTCCAGGACGTCGAAAGGTCCATTAGCATTGAGGATCAATGGCAAGACTTCAATGCAGATTCACCTGAGAAAGGTGTGGACACTTATTCGTCAAGGTCATAGCCCCCAGATGACATCGCCATGTATAACCAACTGGTGAAAAGGGTGGCAGAGCGGTATGGAGTCCATTTGGATGAGAAGTCGCAGGCATGCTTTCTGCTGTAAACACTACTGCTCTCGAAGAGTAAGAGCCAATTCCTGTCAATGCTCCCAAGCATTTTGGACCAAGGAAGAGAGACGCTCAAGGAATCGGCAACCTGCAGGTCAGTGACCCCACGGGTCGAGAAGAAATATAAACATTCTTCTACATTCGGGGCAATGCAGTGCCGGACTCCATCATTGCGGACACCGACAGAAAAATAGCCAGTATATTGGATACCTCCAGGCCACCACTGGAAAAGGAGAGTAAACGGATGGAAATGGTGAGGAGAAAATTTAAGAGGGGAGCTACAACACAATGGCGTATCGCAACATCGAATGCTCTGCTCAACAGGTACGTCCATCAGCACTGGGAGGAGATGGCCAAGTTGATGAAGCACCTGCCTAAACAATACCAGAAGAGGGCAGGCGCCCTCGCAGAGCAAAGGAAGAACATAGCGAACACGTTCTTTAAATCAGCACTCAACAGCGCGACACAGCGGCTAGACAATTAGTGGCTGAAACAACCACAAGGAGACACGCGTGGAGGTGAATCTCTGGGTTCAAGAATGAGGTCCAGCTCAACATTATCAATACCCCTTTCAATTGAGAACACCTGTTTGGAAGGGCAGTACATGACACACTGCAGAAACTGAAAAGGGACAATGACACAGCAAGGTAGATGGGGGCCCTACAGTTTATAGGGCAGCAGAGAAGGGTAGCCACCCCCACTAGAAGACCGACAGGAAGTACAGGGTTTCAAATAGTCGCAACACATCAAACACATAGGTCAAGTGCAAGCACCAGCATAGCAGTGGCAATTTCAGGCCCCACAGAGACAGCCCTTTCACAGACTAGCGAGAGGCAAGGGCCAGCTGTCAAGAGGAGCACCAGAAGCAAACAAATGGCTCACTAAATCAGGATTTCCTCCCACACATAACACCAATGAGGGGAAGAATGGAAGCCTTCCTCCAGGAGTGGAGAGAAGTCACATTTGACAAATGGATTCGCAACATCATTCAACACGGCTATTGCATAGAACTGGAAAACCACCAGCAACTCGGGGCACAAAGCATACCACTCACACAAAAGAAGAAAAAATTTATTTTCGACAGGAAGTGAAATAATTGCTACAAAAACAAAGAATAGAAAAGGTTCGCCTAAAAGCGATCAATCAGGGAATCTACTCAACATACTTCCTGATACCAAAACCAGACAAGTCGCTACGGCCCATACTAGACCTCTGCTTCCTAAACAAGTTCATAAGAACACAAAAGTTCAAAATGACAATTCTACTCGAGGTTATCCCTCAACTCCAACAGGGGGATTACATAGCAACCATAAACTTAAAGATGCCTATCTGCACATTCCGATGAATCACAGGCACAAGAAGTTTCGATGCTTCATATTAGACAAAGCACACTACCAATTCGGAGTGCTACCATTCAACATAAATCAGCTCACAGAGTCTTCACAAAGTGCTTGGCAGCCATATCCCCTCACCTGAGAAGAAAGGGAATATATGTGTACTCCTACTTAGACGACTGGCTGGTGAGAGCAAGTTCCGCACACCAGTGCAGAGACAGCATAAGAACAGTGAAAGACGACACTCCACAGACTGCGGTTCACGATAAACATGGAAAAGTCTTAACCCACACTGGAGCAGGAGAAGATCTTCTTGTGAGCAAAAATAAACACAGTACCAGCAAAGCCATTTCCATGCGAGAAAAGAGTCCTGGCTGTAATGCAAGAAACTCTCCGTTACCAGAAGGGACAATCTCTGACAGTGAGGATTGTGCGGAAATTACTAGGAAGTTTGACTTCCTGTATACCATTAATACCGCATTCAAGGCTACACATGAGACCGATCCAGGAATTGGTCCAAAGCCAAAAGTCACAGGCGACAGGGAGCTGGGAAGATCTAACGGTTGTCACACGTAGAGCGCTGGAGGAAATGATCTGGTGGAACAAGACTAATGTAACAGCAGGAAGGCCCTTGATACCACCTGCTCCAACAGAGACCATCATGACGGATGCCTCACATATGGGCCAGAGAGCTCATATGGGGAAGCTCAGCATTAGAGGGGTATGGAAACCACAAGAAGCAGTACAAAATATACATCTACTGAAGCTAAAGACAGTGTTCCTAGCCTTAAAAGCTGTTCAGAAGCAATCGTGGAACAAATCAATACAAGTTCAAACAGACAATATGACAACAATGTTCTACCTCAACAAACAAGGGGGAACAAATTCCTTTATCCTCTCAAGATTAGCACTAGAGATATGCAGATTGATGTGCCATCCAGAGATGGATAACCATGACATCAATACATCGACCGGGAGTGACAACGTGGAAGCGGCCAAATTGAGCAGGCAAGCATCTGCCTCACACGAGTGGGAGTTGAATCAGAGGGTGATAGAGAAAGTGTTCAAAAGGTAGGGGACACCAGAAATAGACCTGTTTGCAATGCCAGAAAACGCAAAATGCCAATTCTTCGCATCCAGACACTCATACCCCCACTACCAAGGGAATGTGTTGTCGATAGACTGGACAGGGAAATTTGCTTACTCTTTTCCCCCAATCCCACTATTGTCAATGATGATCAGCAAGTGCAGGCGGTCATGGTTGATGGTGATACTCGTAGCTCCCCAGTAGGCAAGACGAACATGGTTCTCGGACCTGATAGAGATGGCACACAACGTGCAGAGAATTCTGGTGTTACAAGACCTGCTTTCCATACAAGGAGGTAAGGTTCTTCACCCAGAACCAAACACACTGAGTCCAACGGTATGGCTCCTGAAAAATAGAATTTGGCCATCTAGGACTGCCAGAAAAAGCAATGGCAGTCCTCAGGGAGGCAAGAAGACCTACAACTAGGAAATGTCACACAGCCAAATGGGAAAGATACACACAATGGTGCCAGAGATCTAGTCTGTTTCAGGACAGGACATATGAAACTACAGTCATCAGATATCTTACACATCTATCTGAAAGAAACACATAGTGATAGATTCCTTACCTTAGAATATCCCCAGGCGTCAGACTGGATCCGGAAAGTTTTTGTCAGCATTACCCCCGCGCGTCGGTAGGTGGCGTCGTGCAGCTCTGCGTCCGTCGTTGGCGTCGTGGTCGTCGAGATGACGTCGTGGGCGCTACTTAGACGCCGCCCACGCGCGCTGACGTCAGTTCTTTCTTTTTCCGCGCCAGCAAGCGCAGATCCGGAGAGAGCGGTACCCCAGTCAATTTTTGACTGAGATTTTTGTCTCCGCCTTTTGAGTCGATCGACTCCTGGTGCAGCAGGGATGCCCGGGTTTAAATCTTGCGGGGACTGTCATCGCATGATGTTGGTGACGGACCCGCACCGCGTGTGTCTCTTCTGCCTGGGGCGTGACCACAACCCCAAGTCGTGCCCCGACTGCCGGGCCATGGCGCCGAAGACTTTGCGGGAGCGGTCCCGAAAGTTGCTGGAAGCCCAGCAGTCGGCTCCGAGCCGTGAGAGGTCTCGGTCCAGAGGGAGGTCGAGGGACTGGTCGCGGAGCCGTCCTCATCGGAAGTCGTCCGAATCGAAGTCTTCGCACTCGGGGTCAGGTAAGGCGAAGCACAAAAAGAAGTCGAAGAAACGTCCTCGTTCTTCGACTTCCCCTCGCCGGTCGCGCGACGCGGCTGAGGTAGCGGGTGGTGCCACCCCCGCGGCTCCGGTGGAGCCTACGCAGTCTTCGGTGACCTACCTGCCCTTCCCGGGTTCATCGGCGACTCTGGCCCAGGTACAGGAATTCCTGTCCGCTATGGCTCGCCTATTTGGGCCGTCGGGCCCCTCCGGTGCGCCTTCGGGCCCCACGGGCCCGACTGGTAGTCCTTGCCCTTTGACGCCATTGGCTCCGGCCCCGGCGTCGGCTCCGGCCTCGGCACCGCAGGACTCCCATGGATCCCGTCGTGGATCCCGGTCGACGCCGGTTGACCTTGTAACACCTCCACTGACGTCCACCACAACGGCACCACGTTGGACGTCGCCCGGCGCGCCGGAAGGCGTCGGCCCCAGTTTCAGCCCCGACGTGGATACGGTGCCGGAACGGTGTCGACCGACGCCGATTCCGACGCCGTTTGGGAATCTGTTTCCCTATATCCATCCTCCTCCTTTTCAACAGCAGGAGGAGGAAGGGGAGGACTGGGAGGGGTCTGAGGACCCTTTCACAGCTCAATGTGAGTATAACCCAGACTGGGCTGAGGAGCTGGGGGACGCCAGTGGTCTGGACACCTCTCCAGACCTTGGCATGATGTCTCCTCCTACCGTGGCTACGGAGGAGGGCGCTAGTTTTTCTGTGGTGTTGCGTAGGGCTGCTGGGGCACTTCGCCTGCAGCTACTTCTGTGGCCGTCAGGACTAACCTCCTGACAGAAGTGCTTCAGCCAGCAGTTTCCTCTGCGGAGCCACTGCTGCCCTTTAATGAAGCACTGTCTGACGTTCTTCTGGGCTCCTGGTCAAGGCCCAGCACAGGGGCTCCTGTGGACAGGAACGTGGCCCGACACCATCGCCCGGCCCCGGGCGACCCCCTTTTCCTCTCCCAACACCCCACCCCTGAGAGCTTGGTTGTCCAAGCCTCTGCTTCCCCAAGCGCATTCCCTTCCGCACCCCCGGATAGGGAATCCAAGAGGCTGGAACAGTACAGGAAGAAGATTGTTTCTTCCGCCAGCCTAGGGCTGCGGGCTGTGAACACCGCATGCCTCTTGGGCCGTTATTCACACTCCTTGTGGGATACGGTAGCGCAGGTGCTGCCTAGCTGTCCGGAGGAGGCCCGGACGGCACTGTCTCAGGCTGTTGCTGAGGGGAGAGATGCAGCCAAGTTCACAATCCGTTGTGGCCTTGACACCGCCGACTCGCTTGGCAGGGCGATTTCCACGACAGTGGCGCTCCGCCGCCACGCCTGGCTGAGGACAACTGGCTTTTCGGGGGATGTCCAGAACACTTTGATGGACATGCCCTTTGATGGCATTCGCCTCTTTGGCAATAAGGCAGACAGTGCTTTGGAGCGCTTTAAGGACTCACGGGCTACGGCCAAGTCCTTGGGCCTTTCGGCCACGCGCCCTCCTCCGCCTTCTGCCTTTCGCTCCTTTCGTGCTCGCGGAAGGGGCAACCCACCACGTTCGCAACAGAGCCACAGGCCAGCGCAACAGTCCACGCGCGGACGTGGGAACCGCCGCAGCGGTTCAGGGGGCCAGCGGCAGGGTCAGTCCACCTCCACCCCCGCCACCACTGCCTCCAAACCTTCCTAGTCCGACCTTTCAGGCCCATCAAACGCCAGTGGGTGGCAGGCTTCGCCATCACCTCCCCCACTGGCGCACCATCACGTCGGACAGGTGGGTTTTACAGATAGTCCGAAGGGGCTACTCCCTCCCCTTCGAGACTACCCCTCCAGCCATGCCACCTCAGTACCACTGCGTATCGGGGGATCACTTGGCACTTCTCCAGCAGGAAGTTGCGGCCCTCTTGGCCAAGGGGGCCATAGAGTGCGTTCCGATGCCAGAAGTAGGTCGTGGTTGTTATTCCCACTACTTTCTGATTCCAAAGAAGGGCAAGGGCCTGCGTCCTATCTTGGACCTTCGGGACATCAATCTCTTCCTCTGGAAGGAGAAGTTCAAGATGCTCACACTTGCTCAGTTCTTGTCTGGTCTAGACCCACAAGACTGGCTGGTAGCGTTGGACTTGCAGGATGCTTACTTTCATTTTCCCATCCTGCCAGCCCACCGGCGTTACCTCCGGTTCACGGTAGGCCACGAGCATTTTCAGTTCACCGTGCTCCCTTTTGGCCTTACCAGCGCCCCTCGGGTGTTCACGAAAGTGATGGCGGTGGTCGCAGCTCATCTGCGCAGATCAGGGGTTTCAGTCTTCCCCTATCTCGACGACTGGTTGTTGAAGGCGGGCTCGCCCCAGACAGTCGTCTCCCACCTCCAGACTACGGCCGACCTCCTGCGTTTGCTGGGGTTCTCCATCAACGTGCCGAAGTCACACCTGATCCCCTCTCAGAAGCTCCTCTTCATCGGAGCGGTTCTGGACATGGCGCGGTTTCGGGTTTATCCTCCCGAACAGCGAGTACGGGATATTCGGGCTATGATTCCAATCTTTCAGCTCTTATCCTGGGTTTCCGTCAGGATGACCCTGAGGCTGCTGGGCCTCATGGCCTCCCTGCATCCTGCTGATCAATCATGCCAGGTGGCATATGCGGGCTCTGCAGTGGGACCTGAAGTTCCAGTGGGCGTAGCATCAGGGAAACCTGTCCGACTACGTCCAGATTTCGGAGGGCACTGCACAACTCTTGCAGTGGTGGCTCACGAACCAACATTGGGTCAGCGGCAGATCCCTCTCCGTTCCCCAACCGGAGTACACAGTGGTGACGGACGCGTCCCTCCTGGGATGGGGCGGCCACATGGGAGAGGCGGAGATCAGAGGCCTCTGGTCTCCGGCGCAGTCCAGGCTCCATATCAACATTCTGGAGCTTCGGGCGATCTGACTTGCACTGAAGGCATTCCTTCCCTCTGTCAAGGGGAGAGTAGTGCAGGTGTTCACAGACAACACCGCCGCCATGTGGTACTGCAACAAACAAGGCGGCGTGGGGTCGTGGACCCTCTGTCAGGAGGCTCTGCGTCTCTGGACATGGCTGGAACATCAGGGCATGTCCCTGGTGGTTCAACACCTGGCAGGTTCTCTGAACGCCAGGGCGGACGAACTCAGCCGCAGGTGCATGCTCGATCACGAATGGCATATTCACTCGGAGGTGGTGCAAGGTCTCTTTCAACAGTGGGGAGAGCCTTGGTTAGATCTATTCGCCACCGAAGAGAACGCGCAATGTCATCAGTTCTGCGCTTTGGAATTTCCAAGGCGGCACTCGCTCGGCGACGCTTTTCATCGCGAGTGGAGTTGCGGTCTGTTGTACGCCTATCCGCCTATACCACTTCTGCCCAGAGTGCTGAAGAAGATCAGGCGCGCCCGGGCACAAGTCATCCTTGTGGCCCCGGACTGGGCTCGAAGAGTATGGTATCCCGAGCTACTCAGTATGAGCATCGATCCTCCGATCAGACTGCCTCTTCTGGAGGATCTTCTGTCGCAGCAGCAGGGGACGGTCCTCCACCCGAACCTGTCCAGCCTCCACCTCTTTGCGTGGAGATTGAGCGGCGGCAGTTGATTCCTTTCGACTTGCCTCCTGAAGTTTGTGATGTCATTCTGGCAGCCAGGCGTCCCTCTACTAAAGTGGTATACGCCTGCAGGTGGAACAAGTTTGTGGCATGGTGCACAGCAAAGGCTGTGGATCCTCTTTCTGCCCCTCTTTCTGAGGTTCTACTGTTCCTTCTCTCTTTGGCCCGGCAGGGCTCTGCTCTGGGAACTAGCAAGGGCTACCTTTCTGCAATTTCAGCCTTTCTCAGGCTACCTGATCAGCCCTCTCTTTTTAAGTCCCCTGTTGTAAATAGATTTCTCAAAGGCATTACACACCTTTTTCCTCCTATTCCTTTCATGATGCCTCAGTGGGACTTGAATCTGGTTCTTACATACTTGATGTGCGCTCCCTTTGAGCCTCTTCACAACTGTCCTCTTCGTCTCTTGACATTGAAGACTGCCTTCCTGGTGGCCATCACCTCCGCTAGCCGGGTGAGTGAGCTCCAGGCTCTTTCTTGTAAGCCTCCTTTCCTTTCAGTCCATCCGGACAAAGTGGTGCTCAGGCCCCGTCCTTCCTTTTTGCCAAAAGTGGTTACGGCCTTTCACATTGGGCAGACTATTACCTTGCCCACCTACTTTCCGCCTCCGCATCCTTCCAGAGAGGAAGAGAGGCTCCACCGTCTGGACCCAAAACGTGTGCTCTCATTTTATATCAACCGCACACAGCAGTTCCGGGTGGATGACCAGCTCTTTGTTGGCTACGTTGGCACCAAGAAAGGTCGGGCGGTACACAAGAGAACTATCTCCCGCTGGGTTGTTTTATGTATCAAAGCCTGTGACTCTTTGGCTAAAAAAGAACCTCCGGTGGGGCTGCGTGCTCATTCCACCAGAGCTACTGCAGCCACTACTGGATTGGGACGTGGTGTCCCCCTGCAAGACATCTGTCAGGCAGCCACGTGGGCCTCGCTGCACACGTTTACCAAGCATTATTGCCTGGACAGACAAGTCCGGAGAGACGGCTTCTTTGGCCGTTCTGTTCTCCGTGACTTTCTGGTGTGATCTTCGTTCGCAGACCCACCACCGGGGTTTGTATTGCTGGGGTATCTATTCTAAGGTAAGGAATCTATCACTATGTGTTTCTTTCAGATGAACAAGTTACTTACCTTCGGTAACGATATATCTGTAAGAAACATTAGTAGTGATAGATTCCTTACCGCCCCACCCATCCTCCCCGCTCTGCGAACTGATTTCTAGGGTTAAGGTCATCCCTTTCAGTGCCCTAGTTTCAATGCAGCAGTGGTCAGTATCTTGCATGGCTCTGCGTTCCTGGCGCGGAAAGTGTGTACAGAACTGACGTCAGCGCGCGTGGGCGGCGTCTAAGTAGCGCCCGCGACGTCATCTCGGCGACCACGACGACGGACGCGGAGCCGCACGACGCCACCTACCGACGCGCAGGGGTACTGCTGACGAAAACTTTCCATATCCAGTCTGACGCCTGGGGATATTCTAAGGTAAGGAATCTATCACTACTAATATTTCTTACAGATATATCGTTACCGAAGGTAAGTAACTTGTTTGTTAGGAGAAAACCTAACTTATGTGTCACTAAAGGTGCATCTAGCAGCGATAGTGGCCTACAGAAGGGGATGCATAGGAAGAAGCCTCTTCAATGCTCCTGTGATCAAAAGGTTTCTGGAAGGAGCAAAAAGAATAACCCCACCAAGGAGTGTGCTTACACTCATGTGGAATCTTAACGTGGTGATGACACAACTGATGAAAGAACCATTCAAACCTCTCCCGAGGGCAACCCTGAAATTCATCACGCTAAAGGCCCCATTTCTAATTGCTATGGCATCGCATTGCAGAGTAAGCGAGCTATAAGCACTCACCATAAAGGCACCATGCATGCAAATACACAAAGACAGAGTAGTCATGAACACCGACCCACGCTACCTCCTGAAAGTCACATCCCACTTCCACATAAATCAAACTATCCAGATACCGAGTTTTTTCCAGGAGCCAAAGACTCAAGCAGAAAGAGCATTGCACACTCTGGACGCCCACAGGGCCATAATGTATTACATGGAGAAAACAAAGGCAATCAGGAAGGGGAAACAACTCTTCATATCATATGCAGACAATAGCAAAGGAGTACCAGTTATCAAGAACACCATCGCAAAGTGGATAACTCAGACAATTCAAATGTAGCATAAGATAGCTGGAATACAGTTAAAGACAAAACCAAGAGCACATTCGACAAGAAAAAAAGGAGCTACAATACCCTTCCTGGCCAACATTCCAATTAACAGCATATTTATTGCACCATATGGTCGTCAGTACACATGTTCACAAAACACTACTGCATTGACGTACAAGTGAACAGAGAGGCACAAGTGGGGCAGAAAGTTCTGAAACCTCTGTTTACAAGGACAACCTTATCTCCAGCCCAGCCACCACAATGAGGAAACTGCTTCAATGTCAACGCAAAGCATGTGAATCCAGAAACGTTTCATGCTGCACTTCAGCTTCAGTTTGGCAGAGATACAACAGAATACTCTCCTCCAAACTCTAAATCGGGCCCTATAAATTCAGGGTGACAACAGTACAAGAAGTGACACCAATCCTGGAGTAAGAAGGCTGCCTAGCCAGCATATCCCTTATGGACCCATACTACCTAATGCCTATGAACAGGGAGCATCACAAATATCACAGGTTTGTGATTAGGGGCAAACATCAATTGAGGTTTTTCCATTTTTGGTTAATATCAGCATCAAGAGTGTTAATAAAATGTTTGGCAACAGTGGCAGCACATATCAGACACCACAGGATTCTTGTGTACTCACATCTAGATGACTGACTCATAAAGGGGAGGTTATTCCAAAAGTGTGAAAAGAGCATAGGCAAAGTCATTCATACCTGCACAAACTGCTGTTCGTGATCAGTAGAAGAAATTATCAACGCATCCATCTCAGGAGAAGACTTTTCTGGGGGCAGAATTAAACACTCAAAAAGCAATGTTTTTACTGTCACTACATGAGTAAGGTCTCTTTTATTTAAGTCTCAGTTTCTGACAGTGAAGACAATGATGAATTTGGCATCATGTATTCTATTGATTCCACTTACAAGAATACAAATATGCCCCCTATATGAGTGGTTGGCAAATTAGTGGTCACAGTTAAAGGGGTATTAGAACAAACTAGTTGTTTTTACAAATCAAGTGCATAAAGAATCTGAATGGTGGTCACAAGAAAACATGAGACAGAGCAGACTGTTCACAGAGCCAATCGCCATGGATGCATCACACCCAGGATGCTGTGCACACATGGGGTTCCTGAAAATCTGAGGACCTTGGTCACAGCAGGAGATGAAGCAGTAAGAGAAGGTGAAACACATCCACCTCCTAGAACCAAAATCTGTGTTTTAAGCCCCGATAGCTTGTCAATCACAAATACAAGGAAAGATTGTTTAATTACGAAACAACTCCATGTCAGTGTTGTACATGAACAAGGAGAAACAAAATCATAGCTTTTTTCAGACTAGTCCAAGACATGTAGAACTGGGCTATCCGCAAGAGAATAATTCTAGTTGCAGTCCACCTACCAGGGGAATAAAACTCAAAGCCAACAAATGAAGCAGACAAGAAGGGGTGTCTCATGAAAGGCAAATGAACCAAAAGGTAGTAGACATGATTGTCAGTACATGGGGCACCCCAAATGCAGATCTCTTTGCAATTAATGAAAATCCAAAATGCAGATACATTGTATCCAGGTACCCACACCCACAATCCAAGGGTAATGCACTGTTGGTCGATTGGTTTGGGACGTTCGCTTTACACTTTTTCCACCATTGACACTCATTCTGAGTGTGATCAACAAATCACACAGACAGAGAGGGATGACTCTGATTCTCATAGCTTCGCAATGGGCACGACAAACATGGTACTCATACCTGCGACCAGTAACATGGATTGCAATAATTCAGATACCAAACAGGGTAGATCTACTAATACTATAAAATAGAAGAGTCCGTCACCGAGATCCTTCCAGTCTCAGTCTAGCACCATGGCTCTTGAATATGCAGAGTATGTACACCTGAATCTGCCAACAGAATGCATTGAGTTTATCAGAGAAGCAAACCACACGCAAGTTTTATGTTGCAAAATGAAGACGGTTATCATCTGATGCATTATAGAAGACATTCAAAAAGGCAGACAAATTAGGTAGTCATAGTAAGATGTTCGATGTACCTAGTAAAATCAAGCTATCATATGAATCACCAAGAGTGTATCTATTTGCAATTTTAGTGTTCACAAAATGACAAAAGAACCCAAACTTATTCAAAATACCAGTAAGCAAACAATTCCTAGAAGGGACAGCAAGGTTACCCACCTAACCTAAGACAGTACCACTTTCAAAGTGGAATCTTAATTTAGCTCTTAGAAGGTTGAAGAGATCATATTTAGAACCAACGCACAAAGCTATGCTTAAACATCTCACATTAAAAACAGCCTTTCTTAAGTGAAATACATGCCTTAACTGTCCGGGAACCGTAATAATAATCCATAAAGATAAGGTTACAATGAGACCCAACCTCAACTTCATACCCAAAGTTGTCCCTCTGTTTCGCATTCATTCAGTTCATTCACCTCCCTATCGGCCAAAACCACAGGCTGACAGAACTTTACAAACATTAGATGTTAGAAGAGCAGTGATTTCACTACAAACTAAAACAAGAAATAAAAAGTCAGCCTTTCTTTTGTTGCACATGCTACGAAGATAAAGACGACACCTGTATCCAAGGAAACAATGGTAAGATGAATAGTCCAGACAATTTCAATTATGCTATTTTTTGGGGGAGAAAGTTTTACGAGGAAAACCAGAAGCCCATTCCACAATGAAGAAAGATGCTTCAATAGCTTTTATATGGAATATCTCCCTAAAAGAAGTTTATAGAGCAGGCGCATGGAATTCAGTCCATATGTTTACTAAACATTATTGTATAAATGTACAATCAAAAAGAGAGGCTAAGTTGGGACAAAATGTTTGCTCATAGCATGCGTGGCTGTAGATGCACATGCTTTGCATACTCCTGCCGTCTAGTGTTGGGCTCAGATGATTGCAGCTTGTTTATCTTCCACGAAGTCTTTCGAGTCACCAGGTCTTGATGACTCCTCCTCTGGTCCTGGATGCAGATGGGCACCGACTCCATTTTTAGTTTGTTTTTCTCTGCCATCGGATTCAGATGTGATTCAGCGCACGCCCAGTCTCGGCGAGTTTGTTGGTTCCCTTCATGGCCTCAGAGCTGTTGCATTCCACTCTGCTGAAAGAAGACTTTTTTCACTCATTCCTTCACCATCTGTGTCGATTCCATTCCTCCAGCCCATCGTCCTCGACCGATTGGGCCTTTTGGCCCTCGTGCCCTTAGAGCTGCAGCATGCTCAGGCCTACCCTTTGGAGAATGAAGACGAGGTAATGGAATGGACGCCATTCAAGAGATGCTCCTAATCTAAATACTTCTCGGCCGAGCTCCATGCTGTCTGCAATCTTTGCCTCTCGTTAGAACACGACAAAAGCCGTTGCGGCTGTTGCTCAGCATTTCACAGCAAGAAGCCTTTTACGCCAGCGCCGAGACTGACGGTGGGCCCACTGCAGGATGGCAGAATCCACTTCAGAAATACCGGACATTTTCACCAAGGTCTATCCCCTCAGTCCGAAGAATAGGAGCAAGCATTCTCTGAGTCGCCTAATCTTCCAGCACACCAGCCCAATTCTTTGTTCGTCGACTTCAACTTTTCAGACTCAGTCAAAGAGGAATTTTGGAGGAAGAAAAAGCGGTCAAGGATTCTCCATCCATTTTGGTCGGCTCTGGTCCACGCTTGAAGACCACGCCTCGCATGAGCACTGACGATGCCCTAACCCCTCCAAAACCCCCAAAACGGGTGCAAATGTAGCTGAGCACTGCCCCTCTGGGGGATGGGCGTGGAGCCCTGTGCCGAAGCCGCTGTCACCCTCAGGTGTGTCCACCGCCTCCGAGCGCTCGTCGACAACTAATCAAGGCTTCAGAGCTGAAAAAAGACCCTGCCAGAGCCCTCGATCCTCAACTAACCCGAGCCAAAGGACCATATTCGGCATGGAACCATAAAAGTCGGCTCCACCATTGAAGCCGAAGCAATCATCGGCTCTGAGCAGCCGCCGTCAGCGCTGAAACCATTGTCGACTCCGAAGCACTCTGCTGTCGATGAGCACCTAATCCTCAAGAGGCTACAGCAGGAGTTCTCTAACCAAGAAACACAGGCTTTCATTTGAGGAAGTCCTGCCACCGGGCACTCGTGCCCGTTTTGCCTTTCAAAAGGTCTACAGACCAGAATCCTCTTCCTCCTCCTTCTCCTTCCTCTCTTCCTCCTCCTCTTCCTCCTTCTCCTTCTCCTCTTCCTCCAACTCCTCCTCTGCCTCCTCTTCTTCCAACTCTCCTGCACCTCCACCTCGACTATCCACCTTCGCCCCCTGTGCCTTCTACTCCGGGATGCCTGGAGTCTTACTCCGATACTGGCAGTGCTAGCCCTTAATTCCCAGCAGAGGACAGTACCCCAGTCTACCTTGGGTCTCTGATGATCTGTTGGAGGACTATGACATTGACCCTCAGACAGACCCAGATTTAGAGCACATCTCAGTCGGGGCCTCCCCAACGGATGACACCATGTTATACCACAGCATCATCGATCGTGGTGCTGCTGCCTAGCAGAAGGTAGAGATGTTTGCCACCCCTGAAAATGATGACTTTCTGGTGGAGATGCTCTCGAAGACTGAGCGCTACATCCAATATCTGCTCATGCTCAAGGGTATGATTAAGTCCGCCCCTGAACTTTTTAAGGACCTGGTTAAATCTTGTGTGGTCAGGCCACACATTCAGAAAAATTACAACCTATGTCCTCTGATCCACTCTACATCAGGGGTTACATCCCTTCTGACTTCTTAATAGTCAGTACTGCTATAAAGAGGGCAGCAGACCGGGCATTGACGACACTCCGCCTCCTGACAATGAGAGCAAGCGAATAGATGCTACGGAAGAGAGCAGCTGTAGGTGTGGCCATGCATTGATGAATCGCTAACTCTGTAGGTCTCTGCTATAGATATGATAGAGCCCACTGGGAGGAAATGGAAGGGCTCCTGCAGCACCTCCCAGACCAATATCGCAAGCAGGAGGAGGCGCTTGTGGAGGAAGGCAAGGCCTTTCCATTGCAGCCATTAGGTGTGCTTTAGATGCGGCGGATTCAGCAGCTAGTTCAGTCAATTCTTCTGTCATCCTGCAATGCCACTCTTGGCTCCCAGTGTCTGGTTTCAAGCCAGAGGTGCACCAGCACCTCATCATCCTGCCGTTCAGTGACGAACAACTCTTCGGATCTCAGGTTGACATCACACTTGAAAAGATCAAAAAAGTCACAGAGACCGCTAAGGCAGTGTGCACCTTACAGATTCCCTGTTTTCAGAGGCAGAAGCCAAAAGGGGGATCAAAAGCTACTTCCCCTGAACCCATTTAGTCCTACCATAGACAGCAACAGGGCTACCAACATGGTTGCAGGTGTTTCACGTGGGGCTACTTTGGAGGATATAGCTTTATGGGCCTAGACAGAGGCGTCCCTAGTAAGGGAGCCTCCACCTCTAAAAACTGACATACATTAACAACTCCTACCCCTCCAGCAAATCACACACCTGTCTAGGGAGACTCCAATGGTTCCTTCCTCACTGGGAAGAGATCACCACAGACCGGTGGGTCCTATCCATCATTGAGCACGGCTACTGCCTAGAGCTCATCTCAGTGCCACCAAACATTCCACCAGGCACCCACTCTCTCAGCCCAGAACACCTTACGCTGTTCCAAGAGTAAGTGCAGGCGCTCCTCCGCAAAGGAGCCATACAGCCAGTGCCTCAGCAGCACAAGGGCACAGGTGTCTACTCCCCATGCTTCCTGATTTCCAAGAAGGACGGATCCCTGAGACCCATTCTCGACCTCCGTCCTCTCCACCAATACATTCTGTCAGAACACTTCCACATGGTCATCCTACAGGATGTCTTCCCCCTACTTCAGCAAGGCCACTTCATTACCGCACTAGACCTGAAGGACGCCTACCTTTACATCCTGACCCCATCCAGCTCATCAATGATACCTCTGATTCATGCTAAGTGGTCAACAGTACCAATTCAAGATACTTCCCTTAGACGTCACCATATCCCCAAGTCTTTACCAAGGGTTTAGCAGTGGTAGCCGCTCATCTCAGAAGTGGAGGAACTTGCGTCTTCCCCTACCTCGATGATTAAGCAGACAGGAGAGCTTTGCCCACACCCAGTCTACATCCTCCCTGCTACAGAGCCTGCAGTTCAGTCAATGCCACCAAGTCACACTTGGAGCTACTTCAGACTCAACCCTCCTGAGGTCCGTACTCAACTCGGCCTTCCCAGCCCCCAAAGTGTGCAAGCATTCCAGCAGATTCTCCCTTCTTTTTTAGCCACTGTCCACTTCCAGATTGCATGATAAAGCGCCTACTGGGTATGATGGCCTCATGCATTGCCATAGTGCTCCATGCAAGATTACATATGTGCCTGCTTCGGGAATTTCGCTCAAGTCAGTGGTCATAAGCAGAGGGTCAGTAGATGGCGGAATGATGCACAGCATGTGAATCCAGAAAATTCTTCAAGCTGCAAAACTACTCCTACTGGTAGGTAACCATTTCGATCTGTTGCAAGGCAGGACCTTTGCAGACCTAGTTCTGCACGTGACCATCACCACAGAAGTATGTCTAGTCGACACACCACAATGACATGAAAGCACAGGACCTGTGGCACCTCATCGAAGAGGTCTCCACATCAGCCACTTGGAACTGTTATCCATTCATCTAGCTTTCAACAGAAACTAGGCATGGTAGTCCTTGTGCGAACAGTTGACAAGACTGCCATGTTCTACCTACAGAAACTAGGAGGCACCCACTCCCCTCAGCTATCGGCCCTTGTGCAGAGAATCTGGATTTGGGCCATCATCACCATGTTCATCTCCTGGTGGAGTATCTTCCGGGAGTGGACAACGACTTCACAGACTTACTCATCCATCTGAAGCAGCCGCCGTCCACGAGTGAGAACTCCACCCTCAAGTCATACTACCTTACTTCCAACGATGGTGCACACACGTTTTCGGCATGCATAAAGATGCAAAATGTCAAAACTTAGCCACCCCGTCCATGGGCAATGCTCTGTGGATGAATTGGTCAGGGATCTTTGCATATGCTTTTCTACTTCTCCCACTAATTCCTTATGTGGTCAGCAAACTCAAGAAAACATCCCAAACATCCTAGTGGCTCCAACCCTTCTGGAAATGTCCGTCACCCCCACGAGAAACTACCCAGCAGGCCGGACAGTCTCACATAAAACCACAGCAAAGTCAAACACCTCAACCGGGCGATTTGGCTTTTAAGGTCTTGTGGAAGCATTTTGTCCACTTTTGTACTCCAAATCACATAAACCCTCTTAAACCTACAGTGCTAGATTTTATCTGCTACCTCCTACATTTAAAAAAAGTTGGGGTAAGCCTACACGTCAATTCGGCTACAGTTAGCCGCCACTGCTGCTTATTTGCAAAACAGAGAATGCTCTTTTCTTTTCAAGATTCCTATCATCAAAGCTTTTATGGAGACCCTCAAAAGTGGGTACCCACCTAGGGTACCCCCAGCTCCAGTTTGGAATCTTAATGGTAAACTCACCAGACTTATGTGCCCCCCTCCTCCCCTCCCAGATCAATTGTATTCATGCCCCTTCCAGTTTCCCTCTTGGGAGGTTGATTTTATAGTGGCCGTAACATAGCTTAATGCAGGGAAGACAGAGGTGATGGTTGTTGGAAAACAGCCCTCTCTCTGGTCGCAGCATTGGTGGCCGGAGGAACTAGGACCTAGTCCAGTACCGAAAGCCAAGGTGAAAAATCTGGGAGTGTGGTTTGATGAAAATCTCTCCTTCTCTGAGCAAATTTCTGCTGTGGCCGGTACATGTTTCGGCATTCTTAAAGTGCTACGTAAGATTCTGGACCTTCTCCCCCTGGATGCTAAAAGAACCATTGTACAGGCTCTGGTCACGTCTCGCCTGGATTATTGCAATGTTCTGTATCTAGGGGTGACTGCAAAAAACTTGAACTTCTTGCAGAAGGTCCAAAATGCCGCAGCCCGGCTTATCTTGAACATCCCGAGGAGGGCCTCGGTTGGAGATGCTTTGAAGGAACTGCATTGGCTCCCAATTCAGGCCAGAGTCACCTTTAAGGCTTTATGCTTCAGTCATAGGATCCTCAGGAAAAGGGGGCAGCGTTTTTTACTCCCCCTTCTGACGGTCTACCAGCCTGCTCGAGATTTGAGATCATTCGGCAGTGCTAGAATGACTGTGCCCAGGGTGCGGAAGGCTAGGGTTGGCGGGATATCTTTTGGTTTCCTGGCAGCCAAGGCTTGGAATGAGCTCCCTGTGGATCTGAGGACATCTGAGTCGGAGTCCCTGTTCCGCAAGAAACTGAAAACCTGGCTCTTCCGTCACCCTCCGGGAGGTCTAAAGTAATTGTGTAGAGGTCTGCGTAGGAAGTTGGTTGGCATGGGAGGGCTGCTGGGTTTTCATCTTTGTCCTAGCGCGGGGACTCTCCCTTCGGAGTAACCATAGCGCTTTACAAGCTTCCTAATAATAATGATAATAATAATAGCAAACATATTAGTGAATTGCAGGCTTTCACATTGCAAGAAGTTTTTTTCCAGGTACATGAGGAAAAAATGGTTGTTAAAAACAATACAAGATTCTTGCCCAAAGTGGTTTCTCCATCCCACCTTAACCAGACCATCGGGCTACCAGTCTTCTTCCCATGCCCAGATTCTATAGTTGAAAGGGCACTTCACATACTTGCGCCCACGCCTGCTATGTGCTAGATTGATGGAACCAAATCCTTTCGCGAAACACTATTGTTTTGCAGCCTTTTTACAACCTTATAAAGGTAATGCCTTTTCTGAGACACAAATTGCCAGGTAGATTGTCAAGTGCATCCAAACCTGTCACACAAAAACTAAAAAAAAAAAACCCTACCTTCCCGCACCAATCCTCACCCCACCCGCAAACAGGTGCTACTTTGGATTTTATAGGGGACATAGTAGATATTTGTAAAGCTGCCTCATGGTTCACTCAACATACTTTCACAAAACATTATTGTGTGTATATTATTGATAGGCATCAAGCTAAAGTTGGTCAGACTGTCTTTAGGACTCTGTTTCAGACCTCTACACCATCCACTGACTAGGCACTGCTTAGGGGAGTACTGCTTTATAGTCTGTGCAGAGCACGTGTATCTACAGCCACACATACTACGAACTGATTGTTACTAACCCTGTAAGCATCTATCTGAAAGAGACACGTTAGTGACAGATTCCTTACCTTAGAATATCCCCAGGCGTCAGGCTGGATCCGGAAAGTTTTTGCGTAGCAGTACCCTTGCGCGTCGATAGGCGGCGTCGGTAGGCTCCGCGTCCGGCGTCGGGACCGCCGGGATGACGTCGCGGGCAGTACTTAGACGCCGCCCCTGCGCGCTGACGTCAGTTCTTCTTTTTCCGCGCCAGTAAGCGCAGATCCGGGAAGAGCAGTGCCCTAGTCATTTTTTGACTAAATTTTTGGTGATGTTCACTGTTTTTTCTAAACGAGTCTCTCGACTCCGAAGGTGTCGGTAGGGATGCCCGGCTTCAAGCCCTGCGACGCCTGTGGTCGAATGATGTCGATCACAGACCCGCACTTAGAGTGTCTCTACTGCCTCGGCCGCGACCACGACACGAAGTCGTGCCCCGACTGCCGGGCCTTGCACCCAAAGGCTTTGCGAGAGCGGTCTCAAAAGCTCCTCGAGGTCCGGCAGTCGGCTCCGCGCCACACCAAGCCCCGGTCACGTGAGAGGTCGAGGGGCCGGTCGCGGAGTCCTCATCGGTCGTCGGGGTCCAAGTCTTCGCACTCCTCCGGTAAGTCGAAGCATAAAAAGTCTAAGAAGCGTCATCGCTCAACGGCTTCGCCTCGCCGGTCTCGCGACTCGGCTGAGGCTCCTGTCTGCACCGTCCCCGCCCCCGCGGCTCCGGGAGTGCCTGTGGAGCCGCCCCCGCATTACCCGTCCTTCCCGCGTTCGGGGGCGACTCTGGCCGAGATACAGAAATTCCTGTCGGCCATGGCCCGCCTCTTCGGGCCTCAAGGTCCCCCCGGTGCGCCTTTGGGCCCCGCGGGCCCTGATGGGGTTTCCCCAGCGACTCCGGTCCCGGCACCGCCTGTAACACCAGCCTCGGCCCCGGCCTCGATCCCGGCTCCGGTGCTGCCGCAACCCCCATCGACGCCGGTTGACCTAACTACACCTCCGCCGGCGCCGATGTCTCTGGTGCCGTTCCCGACGCCGCCCGGGGCTCCGGGCAGCGTCGTACCCCGGTTCTCTCCGGATCCGGACACGGCGTCGGACCGTCGTTGCTCGACGCCGGCTCCGACGGGACCTTGGGTCCCACATGTCCCTCCTCCTTATTTTGAACCTGAATTGGAGGACGTAGATAACTGGGAGGGGTCTGATGACCCTCTCTCACAGCAGTGTGAGTTTGATCAGGACTGGGCTGAGGAACTTGGGGATGCCAGTGGTCTGGACACCTCCACTGACTCTGGCATGCTGTCTCCTCCATCCGTGGCAACAGAGGAGGGAGCAAACTTTGCAACGGTGTTGCGTAGAGCAGCTGGGGCCTTAAACCTCCAGTTGCCTACAGTGGCTGTCAGGACTAACATCCTGACGGAAGTGCTTCAGCCGGCAGCTACCTCCTCGGAGCCACTGCTGCTGTTCAACGAGGCGCTTTCAGACGTTCTTTTGGGCACCTGGTCCAAGCCCACCACAGGGGCTCCTGTGGATAGGAACGTGGCCCGACGCCATCGCCCTGCTCCGGTCGACCCCCCGTTCCTCTCTCTACACCCCACCCCTGAGAGCTTGGTGGTACAAGCCTCTACTTCCCAAAGCGCCTTCCCTACCGCTCCCCCGGATAGGGAATCCAAACGCCTGGATCAATTTGGGAAGAAGGTCTTTTCTTCCGCCAGTGCTGGCTTGCGGTCAGTCAACACCACTTGCCTCTTGGGCCGATATTCCCACTCCTTGTGGGACTCGGTGGCGCAAGTTCTGCCCCAGTGTCCTGAGGAGGTCCAGACACTGCTTTCCCGCACCATTGCGGAGGGAAGAGATGCGGCAAAGTACACCATCAGATGTGGCCTTGATACCGCCGACTCGCTAGGCAGATCGCTTGCGACGACAGTGGCGCTGCGCCGTCACGCCTGGCTGAGGACCACTGGTTTCTCGGGCGATGTCCAAAACTCTCTTATGGACATGCCCTTTGATGGAGTTGGTCTTTTTGGTACAAAGGCAGACCATGCGCTGGAGCGCTTTAAGGACTCACGGGCTACAGCCAAGTCCCTGGGCCTTTTTGCTGTGCGCCCTCAGCAACAGTCAGCTTTTCGCCCCTTCCGTGGCCACGGAAGGGGCGCCCAGTCACGTCCGCTGCCCAGCCACCGGCCTGCGCAGCAAGCGTCTTTGCGTGGCCGAGGACGTAGCTCCCGCCGTGGCGGGTCAGGCAACCAGCGTGCGGGTCAGGCCACAAACCCCGCCCCGTCCGCGGCCTCCAAGCCCACCTAGTCCTTCCTTTCAGGTGCACAGCACGCCAGTAGGGGGCAGGGTCCGCCATCACCTTCACCACTGGCGTGCCATCACCTCGGACAGGTGGGTCTTGGACATTGTCCGAAGGGGCTACTCCCTCCCCTTCGTGACCATCCCCCCAGCCATGCCACCTCAATTCCACCGCATGTCAGGGGATCACTTGGTGCTTCTTCAAAAGGAAGTTGCGGCCCTCTTGGCCAAGAGGGCCGTCGAGCGCGTTCCGACCCCAGAAGTAGGACGTGGTTGCTACTCCCACTACTTTCTGGTGCCCAAAAAGGACAAGGAGGACATGCGTCCTATCTTGGACCTCCGGAACGTCAATCGCTTCCTCCGGAAGGAGAAGTTCAAGATGCTCACCCTAGCTCAGGTCTTGACTGCTCTCGACCCTGGAGACTGGATGGTAGCGTTGGACTTGCAGGATGCATATTTCCACATCCCCGTCCTACCGGCGTTACCTGCGGTTCACGGTAGGCCTCGAGCATTTTCAGTTCACCGTGCTCCCTTTTGGCCTTACCAGCGCCCCTCGGGTGTTCACGAAAGTGATGGCGGTGGTCGCAGCCCATCTGCGCCGGGCAGGGGTTCCAGTCTTCCCCTACCTCGACGACTGGCTGCTGAAGGCGGGCTCGTCCCAGGCAGTCGTCTCCCACCTCCAGACAACGGCCGAACTCCTGCACTCGCTGGGGTTCTCCATCAACGTCCCGAAGTCGCACCTGATTCCTTCTCCACAGCTCCTTTTCATCGGAGCAGTTCTGGACATGACGCAGTTTCGGGTTTATCCTCCCGAACGGCGAGTCCGGGATATTCAGGCTATGATTCCGATCTTTCGGCCTTTATCCTGGGTTTCGGTACGGATGACCCTGAGGCTGCTGGACCTCATGGCCTCCTGCATCCTGCTGGTCGATCATGCCAGATGGCATATGCGGGCTCTGCAGTGGGACCTGAAGTTCCAGTGGGCGCAGCACCAGGGCAACCTGTCCGATCACGTCCAGATCTCGGAGGGGACTGCAAAACAGTTGCAGTGGTGGCTCTCGAACCGGCAATGGGTCATGGGCAGATCCCTCTCCCTTCCCCAGCCAGAGCACACAGTTGTGATGGACGCGTCCCTTCTGGGATGGAGCGGTCACATGGGAGAGGCGGAGATCAGAGGCCTCTGGTCTCCGGCGGAGTCCCGGCTCCATATCAACCTTCTGGAGCTCTGGGCGATCCGACTTGCACTCAAGGCATTCCTTCCCTCTGTCAAAGGGACGGTAGTGCAGGTGTTCACAGACAACACCACCGCCATGTGGTATTGCAACAAACAGGGCGGGGTGGGGTCGTGGACCCTATGTCCAGGAGGCTCTGCGCCTCTGGACATGGCTGGAACATCAGGGCATATTCCTGATGGTTCAACACCTGGCAGGTTCCCTGAACGCCAGGGCGGACGAACTCAGACGCAGGTGCATGATGGATCACGAATGGCGTCTTCACTCGGAGGTGGCGCAAGGTCTCTTTCAGCAGTGGGGAGAGCCTTGGTTAGATCTGTTCGCCACCGAAGAGAACGCGCAATGTCAGCAGTTCTGCGCGTTGGAATTTCCAAGGCGGCACTCGCTCGGCAACGCTTTTCGTCGCAAGTGGAGTTTCGGTCTGTTGTACGCCTATACCACTTCTACCCAGAGTGTTGAAGAAGATTCGGCGCGACCGGGCCCAAGTCATTCTTGTTGCTCCGGACTGGGCTCGAAGAGTTTGGTATCCCGAGCTACTCAGTATGAGCGTCGATCCCCCGATCCGTCTGCCTCTTCGGGAGGATCTTCTGTCGCAGCAGCAGGGGACGGTCCTCCACCCGAACCTGTCCAGTCTACACCTGCTTGCGTGGAGATTGAGCGGCGGCAGTTGATTCCTTTCGACTTGCCTCCCGAAGTTTGTGATGTGATTCTGGCAGCCAGGTGTCCCTCAACTAAGGTGGTATACGCCTGCAGGTGGAACAAGTTTGTGGCATGGTGCACAGCAGAGGCTGTGAATCCCCTCTCTGCCCCTCTTTCTGAGGTTCTTCTGTTCCTTCTTTCTCTGGCCCAACAGGGTTCTGCCCTGGGTACCATCAAGGGTTTATCTTTGTGCGATATCGGCCTTCCTCAGGCTTCCTGATCAGCCCTCCCTTTTCAAGTCCCCTGTGGTTAACAGGTTTCTTAAAGGCATTACACACCTCTTTCCTCCTGTTCCGTTTGTAATGCCTCAGTGGGACTTGAACTTGGTTCTTACCTTCTTAATGTGCGCTCCCTTTGAGCCTCTACATAATTGTCCTCTTCGTCTTCTTACTCTGAAGACAGCATTCCTGGTGGCCATCACCTCTGCTCGGCGGGTGAGTGAGCTCCAGGCTCTTTCATGCAAACCTCCCTTTCTGTCTGTTCATCCAGACAAGGTTGTTCTTAGGACGCGTCCGTCCTTCTTGCCAAAGGTGGTTACTGCCTTCCATATTGGGCAGACCATCACTTTGCCCACCTTCTTTCCGCCTCCGCATCCTTCCAGAGAGGAAGAGAGGCTCCACCGTCTGGACCCAAAACGTGCGCTTTCTTTTTACATCAACCACACACAACAGTTCCGGGTGGATGACCAGCTCTTTGTTGGCTACGTGGGTGCCAAAAAAGGTCGGGCGGAACACAAAAGGACCATCTCCCGCTGAGTCACCATGTGTATCAAAGCCTGCTATTCTTTGGCTAAGAAGGAGCCTCCTGTTGGGCTGCGTGCCCATTCCACCAGGGCAACGGCGGCTACCACGGCTTTAGGCCGCGGGGTTCCGTTACAGGATATCTGTCAGGCAGCTACGTGGGCCTCGCTGCACACGTTTACCAAACATTACTGCCTTGACAGCCAAGTCCGGAGAGACGGCTTCTTTGGCCGTTCTGTTCTCCGGGACTTCCTCGTCTGATCTTTGTTCGCAGACCCACCACCGGGGTTGGTATTGCTGGGAGTATCTATTCTAAGGTAAGGAATCTGTCACTAATGTGTCTCTTTCAGATGCACAAGTTACTAACTTGTGTAACGATATATCTGTAAGAGACAGTAGTTAGTGACAGATTCCTACCGCCCACCCATCCTCCCCGTTCTGCGAACTGATTTCTAGGGTTAAGGACATCCCTTTCAGGGCCCTAGTATTTTTCAGACACCTATGTCAGCTTCTTGCATGGCTCTGCGTTCCTGGCGCGGAAAGTCGTGTACAGAACTGACGTCAGCGCGCAGGGGCGGCGTCTAAGTACTGCCCGCAACGTCATCCCGGCGGTCCCGACGACGGACGCGGAGCCGCACGACGCCGCCTACCGACGCGCAAGGGTACTGCTACGCAAAAACTTTCCGGATCCAGCCTGACGCCTGGGGATTTTCTAAGGTAAGGAATCTGTCACTAACTACTGTCTCTTACAGATATATCGTTACACAAGTTAGTAACTTGTGCATTTGTTGCATGTAGTCCAGTCGATTCAAATGCACCCACCCACCTCCCTCGAAGCCAGTGTTTGTTGCAGGTTCTTTTCACTTAAAACTTTTCTCTCTGTCGATGCACATGGACATTATTCTGTTCTGCTCACTACTCCATTCCTACTCTCACCTGATGGGAGAAAAACAATCTAACAATAGAGACCAAAGGAGGAGTCATTGATACCTCATGAATCGAAAGACTTCTTTGAAGATCAACGAGATGCAATCATCTAAGCCTAACACCAGATGGCATGAGTATGCAGAGCATGTCAATCCACAGCACTGCATGCATCAAACAAATACTAACAAGTTACATAACATAATCATTTTCATCCACCCACACTTTGCAGCCCCAGGCAATGAATAGTTATACTGCTTTCAAAATAAATGCACAGCCTGTGAATCTAGATGAGATTCATGCTGCAAAAGGAACTAGTTGCTGAACTGTAACAGAAAATTTAGCACTTGTAACGTCTTTAGATTCACATGTGACTTTCTTGTGTCCCCGGTGAAGGAGGGGAGTTAATGTAAAAGAGAGAGAAAAACTACTGGGGGAAAAAAACTGTGGGCTTGCGCTCAACATCATGAGGAAGTACTTTCGGTTTTGCCCATGTTCCATGCCCAGAAAAAAAGATTTTACCTGTGTCCTCAGTTTCTGGACCCAACCTATTGGATGGAGAAAAAATACACTATCTGTGAATCGAAGGGGGATTTACTCTGTAAAACTGGTATATACAAGGGTCAGGTGGAGGTGGTATTGAAAAATGTGCATGTGAAGTCGAGGTGCGTGAAAGGGTGTAAGTAGAAATCAAGGCTGCCAGTCTAGAAACACATCACCCAGTCAAGAAAATGGCAAATATCAAGAAGGCATATTAAAATGAAGGATCAGTCAGTCAACTGACTTTATATCAGAATCCCATTCCATAAAATATTTCCAATGAATAAAATACAAAAACATAAAAAATCTTAAGATTTACAATAATACACCTATTTCCCTATCAAATCTTCGATCTATGTAATTCATAAAAGTTAAACAAGTCAAACATACATAAATAATCCAAAACAATTGACTTATGCAATTGTAAAATATATGCTACTAACGTACACATGATATAAATCTCTTGTGTAATTTACAGCCATTTTAGATAAACTTGGTTGTATCTAATTGCATTTTCACATTTCATTAGGGCTTTCTTGAATATTTGTATCCTGAGTGCCACAAAAATAACTTCAGTCTGCAACTCCATTGTGTTAAAAGGTTAACACAACGGTAAAAAGCAGGTTTAATTTTCTTTCCTTTTGTGCAGATGTGTTACGCTGATTACCTGTTGGCCTTGTTGATATAAACATCTGGAACCATTGAGTTCCAAAATTGGACTTGGAGATTCTAAATCTGAAACCATTTAATCTAAATAGCTCCCTACCTGGCAACGTCTTATGTAATATATAGTCCGGACTACATCCTGTGTTTTAACTTGGATTTTTCATCACATAGTTACTACTATTCCAATACTTGGCTTTAGTAATGACAATAGCAGATTTGGTTTTATGAGTTCGATCTGTGCACCCGTAGTTTAAGCATAAATTTAAAAAAAGTCATACATGTGATCCATGGCAGTTGCTCCTGGGACAAGAAAGGTCACATTAACTTCAGACACTCCAGCCTTATATCTGATAGTACAGACTACAGGAGGGACATTGTTCTGTGATTCCAACAAAGATGGAGTGTCCGTCTTTTGTTAATATTAACAATGTCAAGCTGTAGCCCTGTTTGCGACCGTTGGAGTCAACCAATTTGTGACACTATGGAACAGGTCAAGGGGGATCAGGAAACAATTCTGTGCAGTAGATTGAGGCTAATTCATGTGCTACTGCAGATTCTGATGTTGTACAGCTAACTTCCTGCTACCCAACAGACTCTATTGAGAGCTTAGCATGACCACATTAAAGCTGTATGAAAGCCATTGGCTCAGCATTGGCCCCTTTGAAACTTGTGGGCCTCTCTGCACTCCAGGCACAATTAAGTCCTTGTGTTGGTGCTGACCATACTCTTTCTTATTCTAGGTAAACTCATCCTATGGCAGACATATTTGAATATAAAGTGGTAGGCATTTTTGTAGTGCTCATGTTCCCACTTACTAACCCGCCAACAAGAAAGACAGAACACAGGTTAAAGATCAAAATTAGAATTTAATAGATCCATGAGGTGTGCTTTGAACTGTGCTATAAGTCCAGCAAAGACACAGATGGGGAATATTGGGTTGTAGGAAGAGAGTAAAATACAAAGGGGCAATACTAGGTTTACTATCTGGGATAGAGGTTGTGAGTTCAATGTGTGTAAATAATAAGTTATTTTTAGAGGTTTAGGCGAAAGGGACTAGGAAGACCTATGTTGCTTTATGATTCTGTGAGTATCTTAATCTTTGACTATGATACAGACTGAGGTAGCTCTATTCCACAGTGCTATCACAGATGAATCATATCATGTGTACCTCTGCATTTACGGTGCTCTGGTTTAACTCCTTGTACACTTATACCCATTACCTATGTCGGCATATTCACCTGCGCATCATTATGAACAGTTGCCAACTTATAATTTATCCTTACTGCCTGAGGCTCCCCTATGATAGTTACTACAATAAGTTATGTATTTGTTATTTAATTAATTTGGGATTGTTGTTATTTTGCTTTTCTGGATGTTTTACGTTCTCTGTATAGCTCCCTCATTTCCTTTACTTCTTCTGCAGGAATATATACCAGCAATAAAGATCCAATTTCACATGGAGGAGGGGTTCTCCGAGCTCCATGTAGCACCCCACTCTCCACCAGCATCTTGTCTCACCAGGGATCTTCGTCTCTTCCACCATTCAACAGAGCTTCCTTTGCCACGTCCCTCCCAGCAAGTTCATCCTCGAACAGCACGGTAAGATGCTACCACAACATTACCTGCTCTCTTCTTAGCTTGAACAATCTTTGCACCCTTTTCTTTCTATGGTTTCAACCTGTCAGTTTTCCTCTATATGACTGACGTACTGGCCCCCCTTTTTTAAGGTATTAGCTTCATCTGTCTTGGGAGATCGTTGTGGAGGTCTGCAACTCCACCCCGTGTCCCTCATTGTTGCACTCATGTTACCTGAAATAGTTGTCTTTGTCCCCCAAGAAGGCCTTAAGTCATCTATCGATGGCTGTTGACACTCTAGGCTAATTCTTCCACTCAGTGCACACAATCTTAAGATTTCTCCCCTTGTGTGGAAGGAACATTAACTAGTTTATAATCCTAGATCTCCCTCATGTTTACCCTCAGTACATGTTAGTACATATAGAGCCCTCTGTTGGATCATTCCTGCAAGATCTTAGTTGTTGATAACCAATTTGTCAGAATGAGCTAGGAGATGGTGTGCTGTGATTGGGAGGCCGTTGATTAAGAGTGAGTACCAGATTGCACTGCTTCTGATTTTATTGAAGGCAGGAAGGATTTGAGAACTCTAGTGTTACCAGTTTTATTGATCTGGCAGGATCTATTTGGGCTCCTCATCCCATCAGGGAAGCATCTATTAGCACTGTCTGTGAAGACTTCCTTCATCATGCTCTTTGCCTAAAGCCACGGGGTCAGGGATTGTACGACTGCTGTAGTTTGCCCTTCCATTTCTGACTTCTGATCCCTGAGACATTTTTGCAGGAGTGTTGGGTAATGATACATGTAGCAGAATAAATGTACAGGGTAGATACCATTGCTCCTGAAATAAACAGGCAGTTCTGAGTGAATACATTTTTGCAATCCTTACAACCGAACAGTTCCCAGTTGTTGGATTTCTGCACTTTGGAGTACTCCAGAGGTCACCGGAGTATCTTGGAGAACTTTCTGATAAGACTTTGCTTTATATCCTGCTGAGATGCGTTGCAGCTGCTACAGTGCCTTTGGGAAAGGGGTGAAGGTTTAAGACTTCAAGCCAAATCATAAGGATTTGTGTTGGTAATCTAGATTGTTGACTGCAAATCTTGGATTTTATGTACTACTTTGCGCGGCTGGTTTAAAAAGAAGTATCTAAAATTTTACTCCGGATCACTTTGTAATAATCCTTCTATGGTCCCCATGCTATTAACCCAGGATCCCCTTCCCTCTCTGCCTCCCATTCGCCTTCTGCTCGAAGGACACTTTTCTCCCTCCTTTCCAACAGCTTTATTATTAGATTTCCTTCTTCAACTTACATACATGGTTAGGCCTATCTTTCTAGTGTTCAGACATTCTGGTCTATTTTCTTGGTAATAGCCAGGATTTCAGAGAGACTATTTAAACAAATTTTCTTTACACTTTTTAAAATATTTACAAAAATGTCTTACTTTATTTAGTATTCCATTTTCAGCACTTCCTGGACTCATTCATTTTTAATGTGCTCTGAAGGAACTTTATGTAGGTTCTGGGTTCTACCCTCATGTAGGAGGATCCTTTTGCTTTGCCCGAGAAGGCTGTAATACTTACAGGTATCAATGGAACACCATAAGGTTACTTGTTGCATAGTCTTATCATGTTCTAAACTGAGGGGATGATTCTGGTTTGTTAAATTGGGAGCTGACTGGCATAGGAATCATCATCAATGGTATTGTATCTTCACAACAGTTTGGAGGTGAGCGGAGCCAGCAGCTCAGGAAGAAGGCACACGCCATGAGGTGGTGAGAACAACCCAGGAACTGTGCCGTACAGCAGATGGTGATAGTTGAAATGTGATGCTGACTGAGGGTACCTGAATTATAGCTCACATGGAGCCCATGAGCACCTGGGTCAGCAGAGTGAGCTTGCGTGAATCTAACAATCAGCATGTTGTGTGCCTCATATTCCAGGATGCCTACATCTAAGTGAGGTGTAGCTGCACAGTGTGCAAATACTCTAGCCATTCACAGTGAGACTGCAGGATTGCCACCCTTTCGACTGTAGCAGTGAGCAGCACTGGCGAGTGATATTTGAAGCAGCATGTCTCCAAGGTCCAAACTCAGACTCTGACCTGCCTCTTCAGGACGTCTGGACAAAGGAGGCACATCATCACAAGAGCTTTCACATGATGAGGGTGTGTTAATAGCATCATTGCCTCCAGCAAGATGCAAAAATTGTGCACATTAAGATAACTGGACTAAAATTAAATTTCATCTAGTGGTCACAGGTACCACTGCAGCCTGCATTGTCAACACAGTGCTCATGCAATTAATCTGTTGCACGTTTTTGTTGCAATTCATCTGACTTAATAGTGTAGTGTTTCCACCCTTACCAACACAATAGTGTTTGCCATAAACAACAATAGATGGATGTCAGACAGTTATTGTACCACCATGTTTTTTTTTGCCTCAGTCTGGCTGACCTCCCTTCAAATGGGAAGAACGAATAGAAATTTGTAGGATAAGAAGTGTCGAAAGAAGGGGCACTTTGCCTGCATGTACAGCAATTTTATTAAAAACAGAGTAGGACTAGTGGTTGGAGTGCTGTGCATGAGAGACCACATGGAGGACCAAGAGAGGAAGAAGAGGCCAATAACAGTATTGTGGATAAATGGGTATGAAGTAACTTTGATAGTGGACTCATGTTCCATGTGTACCATCACCCCCGAAGACATGCTCAGAGAGAGATGGCACAACGACAATTGGAACCTAAATATATAAATCCCGAGGAGTACCAGGGAGGTAGTGTTGATGTAGTAGGGTTTATGTAGCGCAGATCTAGAATTCCAGGAAAGGCATATCAAGGGCACGGTCTCTCTGGCTAGAAGTGGGCTTCCCATACTGAGTATGAGTCCTTTAATATGACTCGTAATTTCATAATAAACTCAAAGGCATAACATCAGGTCACTGTGGTAGAGGACACAAATGTGGCAGGAATAGTGAGTGATACCAAAGCGATGTACAAGGAGAAACTTAAAGTATTAAAAGGATACTTCACAAAAAAGAGTTCAAAGAGGGAGCTGAGCCAATAGGAAAGAAAGTGAGACGTGTGCCTGTTGGGGGATTTTTTGTTTTCTTTTTTAAAGGTTTTGGTTCAGGAGGATGTAATTGAACCTGTTTGAAGTCTCTGAGTGGTTGTCACACGTATTTATAACAGAATAAACATGGGAAGTTGAGGTTTTGTGTGGATTTATGATGCCTCACTCAAAATAGTTTTGATGAACTTTCCTCTACCCAACATTACCAAAATGATATTGGTGCTGAAGGATGACTGGTACTCCTCAAAGTTAGATTTGTAAAGTGTGTACCAACAATATTACATCTAGATTCCAAAGCCCTCGCAGTCTTTATTACTATGGAGGATGTATTTGTAGTCTTCGGTCAGTCTTTGTGCTCTGCTAGCCCAGCAAGCATGGTCTAGCAAATGATGGCTGAGAAATTTAGTGACCAAGATAGTCATATTTGACAAATCTATATTTTTTGTCATGACAAATGTGAAAGAGTACAACTGGGCCTTGAAGAAAGTATTTGATTAGTTTGGAGAGGTGGGGTTGACTTAATGGAAAATGTATATTTTTTGTAGAAGAGGGTTGAATATTTAGTATGCATCATTTTAGCTGAAGGATTAAGGGTAAGGCGAACTTGGCGAGGGCGATCAGAGAGGCCCCCACGCCAGTGAATAAAACTCAGTTGAGGTCCCACATACAGGCTAATTGAATATTAGGTGAGATTTGTCGAGGACTTTGCAGGCAAAATGAATGATTTGCGTAGTGTATTGAGGAAAGGGAAATAATTTGAGAGAGGGTAGTCCATAATCAACACTGACATGCTCCATTTGATATTAAGAAAACCACAGTGGTTATAGTAGATGCTAGCGTTGTCCTGCAGGGTTTCCTGGTCTGAGCAATTCCACAGACTCATCACTGGGAAGGTACTACTTTGGTATCTATTCTTAAGGAGAGGAATCTGTGGTTATAAGTCTCGATCAAAAGGACAAGTTACTTACCTTCAGTAATGCCTTTTCTGGCAGAGACTCTATTTAACCACAGATTACTTACGACCCAACCTCCTCCCCGTTCTGTGGAATGGACTCACATAGCCTTTTAAAAATATTCTAATCTAGAGATTTGCACAGTGGTAAATATAATGATATCTGTATGCTCCATGTCTGACGGCACAGACAGAGATCAGAAAGAAATTGATTAAAGGCGCACAGAGGTATTGCAGATATAGTGGCCCGAAATCACAGTTGGGGTGGGATGGACCCAACGTGGAGCTGTATGATGCCTCCTGCGAGGCAATTGCTGTCAAAATTCTTTTGGTAGTCTGGTGCCTGGGGAAATTCACAGGGTGAGAAATCTACAGTTAGATAGTCTCTACCAGAAAAGGCATTACATGAGGTAAGTAACTTGTTCTTATTTCCATTGTTGTTTGTCATTTTGCTGTTGCTCACATTATTAAGGAGAGGAAATGTGTACAGTGAACGATTGAAAATTATGCAGTTCCCTTTTCCATGGCCTTGTCATGTTCTCAACTGCAGGGAAGGTTTGGAGTCGGTCAGTTGGGAGCTGACTGGCATGAATCATCTTCTTAGACTTGCATCTTCACTACAGAACCCTGCAGGAAAGCATGACTTTTAGGAGCTCAAAACTTGACATCACACACTGAGGTTGAAGCAATATGCCATACTAGTCGTTGATTTAGATTTCGTTAGCTACCATATTTATAGTCTTTGACACTCTGGAAGTACTGTGTGAAACATGATTATCCAAAGGAATAGTTCTGTTTTTCAGTTCAAAAAGGACGTTTCCTTATTAAAGATAAATCTTCCTCCTTTCATACAAAAGTTTAGGTACCTGTATTTGGTAAACATGGTCCTTTCAAATGAAGAGATGGTACTATTAATTTTACAGTTATTGGTTGAGTGGGCTTTAGGGTTGGAACGTGAGCAGAAGGGAGAGGCACTAGACTCTGACACACAGAGCTGGCATCAGTACAGAGGGCATGGATGGCTTGCAGAGATGATAGGTTAGGAGGACCGTTGAACAGTTGTAGGGTAACCTTATGCGCATCACCATTAGTGTCTGATTAAAGAAACGTCTGGTGCTTGTGTGTCATGAGTAATAGAAAATAGTCTTGTGCCAGGTGGGATGTGACATCCCTGTTGACTGTAAAGGTGCACGCAGCTTGTTGTGGGGTCTGCAGAGGAGGGTCGTTGTATTCACTGTTGATCCCACTGCAGTGGAAGCAGATACAATGTCCTGTGGTTGGGATCAATGAGGAGAACTGTTACATTCTTGGTGGGTGGGCAGCACAAGTAATAGCAAAAGGATTAATAGCACTTACCTACATTTAGATTGCCCTCATTTCCTTTTTAGGTCTCGCCTGAGCCAGCGCATGCGCTGCTCTGGCGAGACTTTTAGTAAGTGGCTTTTCAGAGTGCTACCCACAGGCTTTTGCTGGCCTCCAGCTTGCGTTCACGATCACGTGCACGCGCGATCAGGCGCCATCTGGCTTCCCTCGCCATCTGGCTTCCCACCCTTACACTCGCAGCGGCTTTCATCGCTCGCGATTACTTTCACTTTCGCGGCCGTGTCACTTTCACGGCCGCGCGGCCAATGCTTGTTTCAAAGTTGCTCTCTGTAATTTCCACATATGTCTGTTAGTTCCACTTTTCTGGTGAGGTTTGTGGCGGATTTTACTGCACGAGTCATGTCAGTTTCTTTGGTCATTTTATGTGTTTAAAAATTGAGCAGCATGGTTTTAGGGTATTTTTTTGACATAGGTGCATTTCTCAAAAAGCTGGTTGTCGCTGTATTTGTATAATTGTGTTGACGCCTGGTAATGTATTCCATATCCAGTAAATTGGCAAACGTTATAGACTTGTATAACGTGTGCAGGCAAAGCACTCATAGACAGACATACATTTCGTGAAGTATGATCTGTATTAAAGTCATTCATGGCCAGAAACATCATATTATGTTTTTGGAAATAAAAACCTGGATGTTGCCTAGTAATATACCACGATGTTCTTGTCTCCTGCCACTTTTGGAGCTGAATTTGCAAGGCAGCTGACAATGTTTTTGGTTTGATTAACTTCTGTGACTTAGTGAATTGGTGTAATGAGGGGAAGAGACTTGGGATCATTTTCAAACAAGCATTGGCATAGCCAATAGGTCTCGCCTTTGGGACCTTATAAGTGTTTAGCCATGCAACAGTTGATGTTGTTGCACCAAGGATATTGTGCTGCATAACTAAATACTTATAAGGTCCCAAAAGCGAGACCTATTGGCTATGCCAATGCTTGTTTAAGTACAGCTTCTTGTGTTTGTAATCTATGAACAACAATGTACTTTGTCCAAAAGTTCAACTTCCAAGTGATTGTATTTCTATTTTTAAAAATGAGGCTAGCTTGGAGGGCCAGAAATGTCATTCCAAGACTTAAACCTAAATGAGGATCCTAAAAGAGGAATCCTCCAATCAGAAAAGGGTATACTAGCCTTCTTTGCAGGTTGAGTGGAGGTTTTACATTTTCAAAAACATTTTAAAATACGGGGTTAACCTGTTTCCCTGTTTTCCAAACAGGAATTGTAAATAAAATATGATTTGTTTGATGTTTTTTCCAATGAGTGCAAGGAGACGGCTTACTACTCAGTGTGAAAGCTTTGAGGCTATACCGACATTTGACGCGAGTGATAGGCTTCTAGCTATGCCATGTTGAAGCTTGATACATGTGTAGCGGGCAGAGGTCAGCAACATGGATCTAGTGAGAGAGCAGCAAGCGGTTAGTGAGAGAGTGAACAGTTATATAGCGGCCTTCAGGCAGCTCATCACTACTTTCAAGTTTATGTATGTAAAGGAAGAATACTTGTGGGGCCAACTGCTGATGCACACCATCCATCCCAAGAATCTGGAGAAAGTGTAGGGTGCAGAAAACCATGGTTAGAAGAATAGTCTCAAATGTCTTTTGGTCCCAAATGTCACTTAAATGCATTTAGAACGTGAATGATCATGTGCAAAAAACAATGAAAGTGAGCATGGCACTAGTAATTATGATCCCACGAATGTGGAAAATCAAAGTAGAACTAACTTGGTGCCGGATGAACATGGTGGAATGTAAGTGCCGCTTGTGTCTGGGGCATCAATCCATTGCAAAAGAGTATCCTGCAAGAGGCAGCAAGCATAGGCGATGAGTGGTTTGCATAATTTTACCAAGGTATATAGAAACAATTGGTACTCCAAGCTAAGATGAAGACTGTGGAGGATACAAAGAAGAAGGGATGGGCAATGTTTTGCTGCATTTGAAGGAGAAAGGTGTGATTTCACGTCGGATGGATGAATGGTTAGTTTGAGTAGACAATACATCACTATGCACTTGTGGAGGATATTTGAAAATGTGTTGCTTAATCAACTGTGTCCACTTGATGTTATTGATGTAAATCCGGTGGGTGCCATCCGCTAATCCCATCTATGTGTTGTATGTATATATGTCCATTTTGCTGACTTGTGTTTTAATTGAGGGTGAGCAAAGGCTAAAATACGATCCAATCGGGAGAGTGGCGATGACGCCAACTTGTGTTTTGATGGTCAGCAAACCTAAAACGTGGTCAGAAGGGATGGTGGTGAATTGTTGATGCTGTGGCCATGGTGTGCGCAACTAATATGTAATTCGGAGGAGGCTATAACTAGTATTAATGTGGCAGAGTTGCAAGTATTTTGGAAGAGTTTGGGCAGGTGTACAGTGTTTTGTCACTGCATTATTCTGGGGACCTCTGCAGTTCAAGAGCTGGGCACACTGGTTACTGCTTGGGAACATGTGAAGCTCTACCAAGACAGGGTGTGTACAGTTGGTGTAATTGATGTTTTCAGAGCCCCTGAACACTCAGTGCCCCCCTCCCCCCCAATGGGCAATTGCATAGAAGACACGTTACATCTTTGTGGATAGTAATCTTTCTGAATTTTGAAAAGTTAGAAAGGCTGTTTATCCCCCTTTGTCAGGCTGCTCGATTCGCTGCACTAAGCCCCACATTTGCCTACCATCAGATAGTGTTACAGTGTCAATTGATGCACCATACGTCACCTGGCGCATCCTGTGGGGCTTATGCTTTGCATGGCTTTTGATTTGGTGTCCCAGCGGGTTTGGTAAAGCTTAGATTGTAACATTCTCGTAGAAATCTATGTTGTTCCCTCGTAGGATCGAACGCTCAGTGCCCCCTTCCCCAATGGGCATTTGCATAGAAGACACGTTACATCTGTGTGGATAGTAATCTTTCTGAATTTTGAAAAGTTAGAAAGGCTGTTTATCCCCCTTTGTCAGGCTGCTCGATTCGCTGCACTAAGCCCCAGATTTGCCTACCATCAGATAGTGTTACAGTGTCAATTGATGCACCATACGTCACCTGGCGCATCCTGTGGGGCTTATGCTTTGCATGGCTTTTGATTTGGTGTCCCAGCGGGTTTGGTAAAGCTTAGATTGTAACATTCTCGTAGAAATCTATGTTGTTCCCTCGTAGGATCGAACGCTCAGTGCCCCCCTTCCCCCAATGGGCATTTGCATAGAAGACACGTTACATCTGTGTGGATAGTAATCTTTCTGAATTTTGAAAAGTTAGAAAGGCTGTTTATCCCCCTTTGTCAGGCTGCTCGATTCGCTGCACTAAGCCCCAGATTTGCCTACCATCAGATAGTGTTACAGTGTCAATTGATGCACCATACGTCACCTGGCGCATCCTGTGGGGCTTATGCTTTGCATGGCTTTTGATTTGGTGTCCCAGCGGGTTTGGTAAAGCTTAGATTGTAACATTCTCGTAGGATACTATGCTGTTCCCTCGTAGGTTCGAATAACTGCATGAACAAAGCCTAAGGAAATCTCTGGAAATGTTGACACTAAGAGAAGTTACGTGAGGAGTCCTATTTAGTTTGTAAATTTGATTCATCACAAGGCAAGTTCAATTGAGACAATACTTTATGCAGTGGCTCCAGGAAACAGGAGTTAACGTTCCTTTTAAGGCTATAATATCACGCCACGTTTATACATATTTTGGTAGAAAAGACCGGTATCAAGAGAAGCTCTTTCAAAAACGGTGTGAAGTATGTATGGTCAGATGTGCATTGTTTTGTAGATTTGCAGAAAGTTGAGGTATCTGCTCTAGATTTTGAAGATGTTTTGGGCTTTGATCATTTTAACTGCACTGATGAAAAAGCTACCTGCTTCTTAAGGTTGTGTTTTGGAGCTGAAGGGCTAGTGGCAACAAATTGATTTAGGATTAAATCGTTTCTGCAAAGCATTTGGTCAAATTCTTTACCACATGTTGAGTGTTGGGTTAGAGTGCCTGCAGGAGCCGGGAAGTATAGATGAAAACAATTTTTACTGATCATAGAAAAACCTCTGGTAGGGCATTAAGTATAATGAATCTTTCTTTCTGTTTCACGATGGATCCCACGTCTGGGGTGGAAATAAACATTCCACCCTATCTCATATGCTGGAGAACATCTGCATTAGTCTACGTCACCCAACTGAGGTCGCTTTCCATTCCCATATGTGGGATTAACAGATGGCTGAATAATACATGGAGACTTTTATTACGGTTCTTAGCTTTTCTTTTACAAAACATTGCTTTTAGGTGTGATTGTCAAATGAGTTATATTGAACTCCACCAAGACTGCAGGTCCCAGAATGCACTAATAAAAACCTAGGACTGGAAACGGCAGCTTAAACACTACCAGTTGGTGACCTGTCTCATGCAGAACCTGAAGGGATAGCTTGTTCTTTTCTTCCCTTAAGCCGGAAATACGAGTTGCTCACTGCTGACGTCTGCTGTGATATGAAGGTCACGAGTCCCGGTTAAGTTGCCTCAGCCTTTCATCGACCTGAAGTAATTAAATGGAGTATCTTTAAATAGAGTATTAGTAACACCTACTGTTTCCTGTACTGGCTTTTTTATGAAACACCATTGAAAAATTAGGTATTATCATAATTTGTCCCCATGATAATCATTCTGGGTGTACCTCACTTGATTTCCTGGCTCAAACCAATGTTTTTTTATTTAATTCACAGGTTTTCTCCCTGGCAGGCTCCACCTTCAGTCTCCCCTCTCCACACATTTTTGGTAGCCCTCTAAGTTCTGGGCTTTCCATTCCTCCACTCTTGAGTCAGTCGGATAGCAGCAGCCGGACAAGTAAGTGAACCAAACTATATCCTTCCTTAGAAAGTTGAAAAGTTCCCCGCTTGGGTCTGTCCCAGAAGAGCATGTGTCCTCGCAGGGGTCTGTTTTCAAGCTTCAGGTAACCCGTATTTCTCAGTCTATAGACTTTTCATTGAGGTTTAAAAGTTGGCGGTTCTCTTTGGTACTGAGCTGCTGTTCAGACGATGGCTAGGTCTGGGTGCCACCCTAGTGCCAGTGGAGACATTTTATTGGTTAAGAGGCCAAATATGACTCCTCCTCTGATGGCAGCCCTAGCAAAGAATGGGTGCATTGAGGTGTTTCAGATGCGCAGTAAAGACTCGTCCTGTGGGAACTTAACAAATCAGCAATATGTTCCCAATAGGGGCTCAAACCAGATAGGGCAGAGACGTCGCATGGTTTTGTGGAGAGGTGGTAGGAGAGTCGAACTGCAGCTCATACCCGCACCCACCGTTTATCTGTGGAGAGCCTACAGATCCACTGCAAGTATGAATTCCTTCTTTTCCTTCATCTGCTTTTGTACACAAATACTTACGTCTACCCCTTTATCCTTCCTTCCGTTTTCATGACCTCTCCATAACTCCAATGCCTTCCTTCACTCCCTTATCTGTTCTGCTGCATACCCATCTTTGTCACCCCCCCCCCCCATATGTTCTATTCCTCACACAAATTCCGCCACTTTCCTCATACAATGAATTACATATATGGCTTAGTCTGCTACACACATTCCTCTTTTCACTCCTCTTATACGTTTTACATTTTTCCCCCCATAATCCCCATTACTGCACAGGCGCCTTCCCTCATTACACCTATACATTCCCTTTATCTTCTTTACAGCATACAGGTGCTTCCCCTAATGGTATGTATTCAGTCTACTGCACACACATTCCCTCACTCCCCTTATCCACTGTACTGCACACATGCCTTCCCTCACCCACTCTACCGCAAAGACGCCTGCCCCCATTCGTGCACTCTTATTTCTTCACTACCCTTATCACCTGTACTGCAGATGCGCCCTCCCTCACTCTTTTCACTCATTCTATTATGCGTGCCCCTTCCCTTATCCCCTCTGCTGCCCACATGCCTTCCCTCACTCTCCTTAATCCACTCTGCTGTGCATGTGTCTTTCCTTACTCCACTTATCCACCCTGCTGCTCATGTGCTTTCCCTCACTCGCCTTATCCACTGTGCTGTGCATGTCTCTCCTTACTCCCCTTATCAACTGTGCTGCCCACATGCCTTCCCTCACTTGCTTTATCCACTCTGCAGTGCATTTCTTTCCTTACTTCCCTTATCCACTGTGCTGCCCATGTGTCTTCCCTCACTTGCCTTATCCACTCTGCAGTGCATGTGTCTTTCCTTACTCCCCTTATCCACTGTGCTGCCCACGTTCCTTCCCTCACTAGCTTTATCCACTCTGCAGTGCATGTCTTTCCTTACTCCCCTTTTCCACTCTGCACTGCATGTGCCTTTCCTTACTCCCATTTTCCACTCTGCAGTGCATGTCTTTCCTTACTCCCCTTATCCGCTGTGCTGTGCATGTCTCTTTCCTTAGTCCCCTTATCGACTGTGCTGCCCACGTGTTTTCCCTCACTCGCCTTATCCAGTCTGCAGTGCATGTGTTTTTCCTTACTCCCCTTTTCCACTCTGCAGTGCATGTCTTTCCTTACTCCCCTTATCCACTCTGCTGTTCAAATGCTTTCCCTCACTGTCCTTATCTACTGTACTACATGCATGCTACCGTCAGCTGCACACATGCATCCCTCTCCACCCTAAAGCACATATGCCTACCCTTACCACCATTGTACACTGCTGTGCACGTGCCTCACTCCACTCTCACATTTAGACCTGGGCCATGCCAAAAAAAGTGGCCCACATTCACGGAGCACGCCGTTTCATGAAACGTCATTTGTTTAGTCTCCACGGTCTCATTTTTAGAGAGATGTTTTGGAAATTAAGCATTTTAAAGCTAATAGAGCGAGTAACATTAGTGAAGACTAGAAGCACTGCAGTTCTGAAAACTAAATGCTTACTTGTAGTCTTAATGCCCTGAACAATGAAGTGAGATGCCCTCTCTCTACCAACTATGTCTGTGACTCTGATCATCACGTAACTCAGAATCTGGTACAAAGCTAAGAAGAAAGGGTTAGGATGGAACCTTTGGGAACAGAGCTTGTAATTATAAAAATAAGAGAAAGCAGCTCTGAAATTCTTCCTTTGAGAATAGAACCTCTAATGACAAACAGCAAAGAAATAAATGTTCGAGGCATGTGAGCTGTAGATCGCATGCTTTGCATACTCCTGACATCTGGTGTTGGGTCTGGATGTTTGCAAGTTGTTTTTCTTCGAAGAAGTCTTTCCAGTCACAAGGTAAGGTGACTCCTCCTTTCGGTGAATGTGCGCATGGGCATCGACTCCATTGTCAGATTGTTTCGCAGCGTGAATCTTTCTGGATTCACTATGCTGTGCATTATTCTGCCATCTTGTGGTTGGGTCCGGAATCGTAGCATTTTCTCTCTTTCTTCCTTTTTTTCCTTTTTTTTTTTTTTCGTGGCCCAAGTGGGCGGCGACGTCCCACCATGTGGTGTCCTTCGTGACGTCGCGGAAGCTCCCACCTTTGGTCGCCATCTTCATATTCTTTTTTCCGCCGTTGGGTCTGGATCGTTGCCGAAGAGTTCCAGAAGTTTTGGAAGAGGAATCAAGAAAATCGGAGAAAAACGACGAAAATCAGTTTTCTACTACACCGGACTACAGGTCAGGTAACCGGGACGACGAGGGAGAAGGATCTGAAAGAGACACGTTAGTGACAGATTCCTTACCTTAGAATATCCCCAGGCGTCAGGCTGGATCCGGAAAATTTTGCGTAGCAGCACCCCTGCGCGTCGGTAGGCGGTGTCGTGTGGCTCCTCGTCCGTCGTCGGCGTCGTGATCGCCGGGATGACGTCGCGGCCAGTACTTAGACGCCGCCCATGCGCGCTGGCGTCAGTTCTTTCTTTTTCCGCGCCAGTAAGCGCAGATCCGGATTGAGCTGTGCCCCAGTCATTTTTTGACTGTATATCTTTGTGACTTTTTGTCCAAGTTTTTCGAGTCGTTTCGACTCCAAAGGTGTCAGTAGGGATGCCCGGCTTCAAGCCATGCGGAGTCTGTAATCGCATGATGTCGATTACGGATCCGCACCGTAAGTGTCTCTTCTGTCTGGGGGCGCGGCCACGACCCCCAGTCGTGCCTCGAGTGTCGGTCCCTCGCCCCGAAGGCTTTGCGAGAGCGGTCTCGAAAGCTCCTCGAGGCCCGGTCCCGTGAGAGGTCGAGGGGCCGGTCGCAGAGCCGTCTTCATTTGTCGGGGTCGAAGTCTTCGTCCTCAGGTAAGGAGAAGCACAAGAGGTCTAAGAAGCGTCGCTCTAAGACCTCCCCTCGCCGGTCTAGCGACCCGGTCGAGGGTCCAGACGGTGCCGGCTCCGGGGGTGCCCGCGCAGCCGACGCCGGCCTACCCGCCTGTTCCGGGTTCGACGTCGACTCCGGCCGATATACAGGACTTCCTGTCGTCCATGGCCCGCATCTTCGGGCCTAAGGGTTACCCCGGTGCGCCTTCGGGCCCAGCAGGCCCCAGTGGGAGTCCTCCCTCGGCACCACCGGCGGCTCCGGCCCGGTGTCTCCGGCGGCTCTGGCGCCGCTGGATCCCGGTCGACGCCGGTTGACCTAACGACACCTCCACCGGCGCCGACCTCACTGGTACCGTTCACGGCGCCGTCTGAGGCCCCGGACGGCGCCGTCCCCAGGTTCTCCCGGCACCGGACACGGAGCCGGATCGGCGCCGCTCGACGCCCGATTCCGACGTTGATGGGACCTTTCTTCCTCATGTCCCTCCTCCTTACTTTTCACCTGTTTTGGAGGACGAGGAGGACTGGGAGGGGTCGGAAGACCCTCTCACAGCTCAATGTGAGCCTTATCAGGACTGGGCTGAGGAACTGGGGGATGCCAGTGGTCTGGACACCTCTCCTGACCGTGGCATGCTGTCTCCCTCCTTCCGTGGCTACGGAGGAGGGAGCAAGTTATGCTTACGGTGTTGCGTAGGGCGGCTGAGGCCTTGCGCCTCGAGCTCCCTACGGTGGCTGTCAGGACTAACCTCCTGACGGAAGTGCTTCAGCCGGCGGCTACCTCTTCGGAGCCACTGCTGCCGTTCAACGACGCACTTTCGGACGTTCTTTTGGGCACCTGGTCCAGGCCCACCACAGGGGCTCCTGTGGACAGGAACGAGCCCGACGCCTATCGCCCGGCCCGGGCAACCCTCTGTTTCTCTCCCAACACCCCACCGCCGAGAGCTTGGTTGTCCAAGCCTCTACCTCCCAGAGCGCCTTCCCTACTGCTCCGCCGGATAGGGAATCCAAAAAACTGGACCAATTTGGGAAGAAGGTTTTTTCTTCCTCCAGTGCTGGCTTGCGGTCCGTGAACACCGCTTGCCTTTTGGGCCGTTACTCCCACTCTCTGTGGGATTCGGTGGTGCAAGTGCTGCCCAAGTGTCCTGAGGAGGTCCAGGCACTTCTCTCCCATGCAGTTGCAGAAGGGAGAGACGCAGCAAAGTTCACTATCAGATGTGGCCTAGACACCGCTGACTCGCTAGGCAGATCGCTTGCTACGACAGTGGCGCTTCGGCGTCACGCCTGGCTGAGGACCACTGGTTTCTCGGGCGATGTCCAAAACACCCTTATGGACATGCCCTTTGATGGTGTCCGCCTTTGGCAATAAGGCAGACAGCGCGCTGGAGCGCTTTAAGGACTCGCGGGCTACGGCCAAGTCCTTGGGCCTCGCGCCCTCCGCAGCAGTCTGCTTTTCGCCCCTTTCGTGGCCACGGAAGGGGCGCCCAGTCACGTCCGCTGCCCAGCCACCAGCCCGCGCAGCAAACGCCTTCTCGCGGCCGAGGACGTGGCTCCCGCCTAGTCGGGTCGGGAAACCAGCGAGCGGGTCAGGCCCCCACCTCCGCCCCGTCCGCCGCCTCCAAACCCTCCTAGTCCGTCCTTTCCAGTCCACAGCACGCCAGTGGGGGGCAGGGTCCGCCATCACCTTCCCCACTGGCGCACCATCACATCGGACAGGTGGGTTTTGGACATTGTCCGAAGGGGCTACTCCCTCCCTTCGAGACGGCCCCTCCAGCCATGCCACCTCAGCACCACCGCATGTCGGGGGACCATTTGGCACTTCTTCGACAGGAAGTTGCGGCCCTCTTGGCCAAGGGGGCCATCGAGCGCTTCCAACCCCAGAAGTAGGCGTGGTTGTTATTCCCACTACTTTCTGGTGCCCAAAAAGGACAAGGAGGACATCGTCCTATCTTGGACCTCCGGAACGTCAATCGCTTCCTCCGGAAGGAGAAGTTCAAGATGCTCACCCTAGCTCAGGTCTTGACTGCCCTCGACCCTGGAGACTGGATGGTAGCGTTGGACTTGCAGGACGCATATTTACACATCCCCGTCCTGCCGGCCCACCGGCGTTACCTGCAGTTCACGGTAGGCCTCGAGCACTTTCAGTTCACCGTGCTTCCCTTTGGCCTTACCAGCGCCCCTCGGGTGTTCACGAAGGTGATGGCGGTGGTCGCAGCTCATCTGCGCCGGTCAGGGGTTCCAGTCTTCCCCTACCTCGACGACTGGACTCCTGCACTCGCTGGGGTTCTCCATCAATGTGCCGAAGTCGCACCTGGTTCCTTCTCCACAGCTCCTTTTCATCAGAGCGGTTCTGGACACAACGCAGTTTCGGGCCTATCCTCCCGAACGGCGAGTCCAGGATATTCAGGCTATGATTCCGATCTTTCAGCCTCTATCCTGGGTTTCGGTACGGATGACCCTGAGGCTGCTGGGCCTCATGGCCTCCTGCATCCTGCTGGTCGATCATGCCAGATGGCATATGCGGGCTCTGCAGTGGGACCTGAAGTTCCAGTGGGCGCAGCATCAGGGGAACCTGTCCGATTACGTCCAGATCTCGGAGGGAACTGCACAACAGTTGCAGTGGTGGCTCTCGAACCGGCAATGGGTCACGGGCAGATCCCTCTCCCTTCCCCAGCCAGAGCATACAGTTGTGACGGATGCGTACCTTCTGGGATGGGGCGGTCACATGGGAGAGGCAGAGATCAGAGGCCTCTGGTCACCGGCGGAGTCCCGGCTCCATATTAACCTTCTGGAGCTCCGGGCGATCCGACTTGCACTGAAGACATTCCTTCCCTCTGTCAAGGAGAAGGTGGTGCAGGTGTTCACAGACAACACCACCGCCATGTGGTACTGCAACAAACAAGGCGGGGTGGGGTCGTGGACCCTTTGTCAGGAGGCTCTGCGTCTCTGGACATGGCTGGAACATCAGGGCATATTCCTGATGGTTCAACACCTGGCAGGTTCCCTGAACGCCAGGGCGGTCGAACTCAGCCGCAGGTGCATGATGGATCACGAATGGCGTCTTCACTCGGAGGTGGCGCAAGGACTCTTTCTACAGTGGGGAGAGCCTTGGTTAGATCTATTCGCCACCGAAGAGAACGCGCAATGTCAGCAATTCTGCGTGTTGGAATTTCCAAGGCGGCACTCGCTCGGCGACGCTTTTCGTCGCGAGTGGAGTTGCGGTCTGTTGTACGCCTTTCCGCCTATACCACTTCTGCCCAGAGTGTTGAAGAAGATTCGGCGCGGCCGGGCCCAAGTCATTCTTGTGGCTCCGGACTGGGCTCGAAGAGTTTGGTATCCCGAGCTACTCAGTATGAGCATCGATCCCCCGATCCGTCTGCCTCTTCGGGAGGATCTTCTGTCGCAGCAGCAGGGGACGGTCCTCCAACCGACCCTGTCCAGTCTCCACCTCCTTGCATGGAGATTGAGCGGCGGCAGTTGATTCCTTTCGACTTGCCTCCCGAAGTTTGTGATGTGATTCTGGCAGCCAGGCGTCCCTCCACTAAGGTGGTATACGCCTGCAGGTGGAAAAAGTTTGTGGCATGGTGCACAGCAAAGGCTGTGAATCCCCTTTCTGCCCCTCTTTCTGAGGTTCTTCTGTTCCTTCTTTCTCTGGCCCGACAGGGTTCTGCCCTGGGTACCATCAAGGGCTACCTTTGTGCAATCTCGGCCTTCCTCATGCTTCCTGATGAGCCCTCCTTTTCAAGTCCCCTGTTGTTAACAGGTTTCTTAAAGGCATTACACACCTTTTCCCTCCTGTTCCGTTTGTGATGCCTCAGTGGGACTTGAACTTGGTTCTTACCTTTTTAATGTGCGCTCCCTTTGAACCTCTCCATAACTGTCCTCTTCGTCTTCTCACTCTGAAGACAGCCTTTCTGGTGGCTATCACCTCCGCTCGGCGGGTGAGTGAGCTCCAGGCTCTTTCTTGCAAACCCCCCTTTCTGTCTGTCCATCCAGACAAGGTTGTTCTTAGGACGCGTCCGTCCTTCTTGCCAAAGGTGGTTACTGCCTTCCACATTGGGCAGACCATCACTTTGCCCACCTTCTTTCCGCCTCCGCATCCTTCCAGAGAGGAAGAGAGGCTCCACCGTCTGGACCCAAAACGTGCGATTTCTTTCTATTTGAACCGCACACAACAGTTCCGGGTGGACGACCAGCTCTTTGTTGGCTAAGTGGGCGCCAAAAAAGGTCGGGCGGTACACAAACGGACCATCTCCCGCTGGGTTGTCTTGTGTATCAAAGCCTGCTATTCTTTGGCTAAGAAGGAGCCCCTGTTGGGCTACGTGCCCATTCCACCAGGGCGACAGCCGCCACCACGGCTTTGGGACGTGGTGTCCCATTGCAGGACATTTGTCAGGCAGCTACGTGGGCCTCGCTGCACACGTTTACCAAGCATTACTGCCTTGACAGCCAAGTCCGGAGAGACGGCTTCTTTGGCCGTTCTGTTCTCCGAGACTCTCTCGTCTGATCTTTGTTCGCAGACCCACCACCGGGGTTGGTATTGCTGGGGTATCTATTCTAAGGTAAGGAATCTGTCACTAACGTGTCTCTTTCAGATGCACAAGTTACTAACTTGTGTAACGATATATCTGTAAGAGACAGTAGTTAGTGACAGATTCCTTACCGCCCCACCCATCCTCCCCGTTCTGTGAACTGATTTCTAGGGTTAAGGTCATCCCTTTCAGGGCCCTAGTTTTCAGACACCAGTGTCAGTTTCTTGCCTGGCTCTGCGTTTCTGGCGCGGAAAGTCGTGTACAGAACTGACGCCAGCGCGCATGGGCGGCGTCTAAGTACTGGCCGCGACGTCATCCCGGCCATCACGACGACGGATGCGGAGCCGCACGACATCGCCTACCGACGCGCAGGGGTACTGCTATGCAAAACTTTCCAGATCCAGCCTGACGCCTGGGGATATTCTAAGGTAAGGAATCTGTCACTAACTACTGTCTCTTACAGATATATCGTTACACAAGTTAGTAACTTGTGCTTTACGACCGAGATCTCGACGTTCTACGAAGAATGCGCTCGCAGGGGGCTCCCTGAGGGCGGGTATGGACAAAACACCGTTCAAGTTTTGCACCAACTGCCACCACAAATACGCCCAGAAGGACCAGCATCCAGTCTGCAACCTCTGCTTGCCGCTCGACCACAGCAGGGAAGACTGCAACGCGTGCTCGGCGTTTACACCCAAGACCCTCAGAGTGAGGGAGAGGCAGAGAAGGGCGAACCACAACATGCAGGGGCAGGGACCACCTCCATCGCTCCGAGACCTGGGCCTCTCCAGCGGAGAGGAGGACAACATCGCAGAAGGACCGGAGGACTGCACGGTCGTCGAGGTCCATAAGAAAACGTCGAAGGAGGTAAGGGAGTCGTCAACCCCATAACACTCGAGCGACACTCGAAAGGGTGAAGCTAAAGCCCCGAGCGACACTCGTAGAAGTGAAGCCAAGTCCTCGAAGGGAGCATTGCCGCCGAAACACTCGACTAAGGCAACAGCAACCAAGGACAGTCAGCCGAGCGGATCCTTCGAAAAGGACACCCAATCGGCAAGAGCCCTCGAAAAACCCAGTGCGTCGAAGGTTGCCCTCGAAAAGGACACCTCGGCGCCGAGAAATGAAGGGCAGACCTAGTCGTCGACATCGACGGCCCCGAAGAGAGTCGCTCCAGCCCTCGACGCCGAACTGGCACACGAGATGGAGAGGAATAAGAGGGGGCTCGAGGCCGAAATGGCGAGCATCCTGCAGCGGAAGAAGGACTTCGACGACAAGATGAGCCAATACACCATCCCGTTGAAACCCGCGCTCGAGGTCGAAAGAGACAAGGCCACCGAAAACACCCGAACCAGTCGAGGAACTGGGGGACGAAGACTATTATTTCGAGGGAGAAGGCGACGAAGATCTGCAATCCTACCGGGACTCGACGTCCTCGGAGGCACAAGACCTAGAATGGCAAGACCTCGACGCAGAATCGCCGGAATAAGGGGTAGACACTTACCCTTCGAGGCCCTCGCCGCCAGACGACATTGGGGTCTACAACATGGTCGTCCAAAAGGCTGCACAAACGTATGGAGTAAAGATGGAAGAGGAAAAGCCCAAGGCATGTTTCCTCCTGGAGACTCTACTGCCTCAACAAACCAGGAGCCAATTCCTGCCCATGCTCCCTTGTGTGCTGGATCAAGGAAGAGAGGCCTTTAGGGAACCAGCAGTATGCAAGGCTGTGACTCCAAGAACGGAGAAGAAGTATAAACATTCTTCACAGGACCCTGCATACATATAAGGATCAGTGCCAGCCGACTCCATAATTACAGCAATGGCTAGGAAGAGAGCCAATGTGCCCACTAATGCCGGACCACCTCCAGACAAGGAGAGTAGGAGGATGGATCTCACAGGGAGAAAGGTGGAGAGAAATGCGGCAACCCATTGGCGCATCGCAAACTCCAATGCCCTGATCAACAGGCACGCATACCAACACTGGGATGAAGTGGGGCAGCTCCTAAAGCATCTACCAGATCAGTACCAACAAAGGGCAGCTCACCTGGTAGAAGAAGGCAAAAGCATGGCGAACACATGCTTGAAATCGGCCTTGGATGCTGCAGAGACGTCCAGCAGACTGATGATGATAGGGGTGACCGAGAGGAGACACGCATGGCTCAGAATTTCTGGATTCAAGCCAGAGGTGCAAAGTAACATCCTGAATACACCCTTTAACAGCGAGCAACTGTTTGGCAAACCAGTTGACGACAAGTTAACGCAGCTCAAGAAGGACAACGAGGCAGCAAGGTGCATGGGAGCGCTGCAGTTCAGAGGGATGAGAAGGGGGACACCCACGAGAAGGCCGGGTGGTAGAGGAGGCAACGTGCCTACCACATCGCACCAAACGTTCCAGCAAGGCTCTCAAAGGAACAACCAAGGACAGCAGCAGCAAAACTGGCAGTACCAGCCCCGGGGCCAGTCCTTTCGAGGGCGCGGAAACGGACGAGGACAGACTCGAAGAGGAGGCCAACAGCCCACCTCCAATTGACTTCACCATCAAGCCAACAACCACCCTAGCAACACCTCGGGGTGGGTGCAAGGACAAAGAGAAAAACAAAAACCTGGCGTTCCACAAGAAACAGTCCCTCGAACATACAACACCGGTAGGAGGCAGGATAAAGAACTTCCTCAAGCAGTGGAGGAAGGTCACTACAGACAAATGGATACTAAACATCATACAGTACGGATACTGCATAGAGCTAGAAAAACAACCTCCAAACAGAAAACCAAGAAACAAGGCTCACTCAGCAAGGGAACTTTCGCTCTTGCAACTAGAGGCAAAGGAACTGCTCAGCAAGGAGGCGATAGAGGCAGTACCGCACAACCAAAGGAACAAAGGGTTTACTCAACTTATTTCCTCATGCCAAAGGTGGACGAAACACTAAGACCTATCCTAGATCTGAGGTTCTTAAACAAATTCATAAGAACTCAAAGATTCAAGATGACTTCCCTACAGGAGGTAATACAACAAGGGGATTACATGGCAACTATAGATCTGAAGGACGCGTACTTACACATCCCCATCAACCACAGGCACAAACGTCTACTAAGGTTTGTGATCAACCAGACTCGCTACCAGTTCACAGTACTGGCATTCGGATTCAAATCCGCACCAAGGGTGTTTACAAAGTGCCTAGCAGCAGTAGCAGCGCACCTACGAAGGCAAGGAATACACGTATATCCCTACCTCGACGACTGGCTCGTAAAAGCAAGCTCGTACAGCCACTGCAAAGAACACATCCAGCAGGTCGTACAAACACTGAGCCAACTGGGTTTCTCAATTCATTGGGAAAAATCGTCAACCGGAGCAGATCAAGATATTCTTAGGGGCCGAGATCAACACCGTACAGGCTAAAGTGTTCCCCAGCAGGAAGAGAACATTGGCGATACTGAAGGAAACACGGCCTTACCGCAAGGGGCAAGTTCTGATAGTGAGGACGGTGAGCAAGCTAATGGGTATGATGGCGTCATGCATCCACCTAGTCCCAAATATCCGACTACACATGAGACCATTCCAGGAATGGATTCAGCAGCAATGGTCACAGGCAACAGGGAGTTGGGAAGATCTTGTGGTTGTCACACACGCAGTGAATCAGGAAATGGCGTGCTGGAACAAAGAAAACATATCACAGGGGAAGCCATTCACACAACCAACTCCAACAGTGACCATCACAACGGACGCCTCCCAGCTGGGGTGGGGCGCACACATGAACAAGCTCAAGGTGAGGGGTCTTGGTCGCAGCAAGATACGGTCAGACACATCAACTACCTGGAGCTAAAGACTATTCCTAGCCTTAAAAGCCTTTCAGAAAGAGCTGTACGGAAACAGGGTGTTGGTCCAAACAGACAACACAATCACCATGTTCTACATCAACAAACAAGGAGGAACACAATCAGTGGCACTATATCACAGGAAATATGGAGATGGGCCATTCCACTAAAAATAGACCTACTGGCAATACATCTCCCGGGGAAGGACAATGTGGAAGCAGACCGACTCAGCAGGCAGACGTCGGCATCCCACGAGTGGGAGCTCAATCAACAGGAAATAGAGAAGCTATTCCAAAAATGGGGTACACCGCAAATAGACCTATTTGCAACACACCAGAATGCAAAATGCCAACACTTCGCATCCAGACAACCAGACCATCGTCACAAGGGAATGCGCTATGGATAAGTTGATCAAAGACATTTGCATACGCTTTTCTCCCAATACCACTGATACACAGGGTACTCAGCAAATGCAGAATCAGCAACATGACACTAATACTGATAGCACCTCAGTGGGCCAGCCAATCCTGGTTCTCACAGATAGTGGAAATGGCACAAGAACCAGCACACAGGTTCCCAAGAAGAAAGGACCTGTTAACAATGCAGAACGGAAAGGTGCTACACCCAGAACCAGAGAGCCTCAGCCTAGCAGCATGGCTCCTGAAGACCTAGAATTTGCACACCTCAAACTACCACCAAGTACCATGGCAGTACTCAGGGAGGCAAGGAGACCTTCCACAAGAAAGTGCTACATAGCAAAGTGGAAAAGGTTCTCCCAATGGTGCATCAAGGAGAATCTACAACGGAAGATCACAAGGGAATCAACGGTACTAAAATACTTAACGCACCTGCTACAAAGCGGATTAAGCTACACATCCCTGAGGGTGCACTTGGCTGCGGTAGTGGCCTACACAAGAGGAGAGACGGGGAAAAGTTTCTTCACCTCTCAAGTTGTGAAATGATTTCTGGAAGGGGCGAAAAGAATCGCACCCCCAAAGAGGATGCAAGCACCAGCATGGAACCTCAACGTAGTGCTAACTCAATTGATGAAGGCACCCTTTGAACCTATTCACAAGACTACACTGCACATGCTTACACCAAAGACAGCCTTCTTAGTGGCTATCACGTCACTACGAAGAGTAAGTGAGTTGCAAGCGCTGACACTCCAAGAGCCCTACTTGCAAATACACAAGGACAGGATTGTAATGAGGACGGACCCACACTTCATGCCAAAGGTGGTGTCTCGGTTCCACATTAACCAAACAATCCAAATACCAAGTTTTTTCCAAAAACCTTCCACACGAACAGAAAGGGCGCTGCACACACTAGACGCCAGAAGGACTGTAATGCACTATATAGAGAGGACAAAGGAGTGCAGGAAAACAAAACAGTTCTTTGTCTCCTTTGCCAGCAGTTTTCTGGGACGACCAGTCACCAAAAATACGATTGCACGATGGATTGCGCAGACAATTCAACTCTGCCACAAGCAGGCAGAACAACAGTTACAAGGAGCAGCTCAAGCTCACTCAACAAGGAAGAAAGGAGCAACAATTGCGTTTCTAGCGAACACACCTATCCAAGACATTTGCCAAGCTGCAACATGGTCTTCCAGTGCATACGTTCACTAAGCACTACTGTGTGGATATTCAAATGAACAAGGAAGCGCAAGTGGGACAGAAGGTCTTACAACACATTTTCAGTAACCAATGCTCATCTTCCACCCAGCCACCGCAATAAGGACAAAACCGCTACTAAGTCTATGCACAGCATAGTGAATCCAGAAAGATTCACGCTGCAAAAAGTATAGTTTCTTACCTGTCGGTGTAGTTTTGCAGCTTGAAGACTTTCTGGATTCACTAGCGATCCCACCTTCCTCCGCCAGAAAGATGAGACATGAGGACAAAGGAGGCTAAATTGCATACATAGCTAAAGGGATCAAGCAAAGCAGATAACAAAAGAAAAAAGAATCCGAAGATGGCGACCAAAGGTGGGAGCTTCCGCAGGAAGCGCGTCGACGTCACGAAGGACACCAAATGGTGGTACGTCGCCGCCCACCTGGGCCACGAAAAACAAAAACAAAAAATAAGGAAGAAAGAGAGAAAATACTACGATTCTGGACCCAACCACAAGATGGCGGAATAATGCAGAGCATAGTGAATCCAGAAAGTCTTCAAGCTGCAAAACTACACCGACCGGTAAGAAACTATACGTTTTTTTCCATCGGGTTCGGATGCGTATTGCTGCGCTTCTGTTCAAAACCGTTCTTCGGGTTCCCCTCGGTGCGCAATCCACTCTACCTGCGTCGGTATTGTTTTGCACGCGTATCCCACTTCTCTGCGTATTGTATCGAATGAAGAACATTTTTATTTCGATCGGAACACTCGTGGAAGGCTGTCGAGCCTAACCGTGTCGGTCCACCTCGCAGTCAATGGAACAGACACCATTCAAATTCTGTCCTCAGTGCCACGCAAAGTATCCGTGCACCGACTCACACGAAGTGTGCGACTTGTGCTTATCTCCGGAGCACAACGAACAGGACTGCGACACGTGCAGATCGTTTCGATCGAAGAAAACGCTTCGTGATCGTCTGGCTCGACGTCGTGAAATTCAAAGCCAGAACATCGAATACACGCCGGACATCTTCTGTGAAGAATCCGAGCAAGAAGAATTCGATGCACAAGGGGCCGAAGAGGAGCAGGAAGAACCTGTATCTATTCCAGAATCGGACTCCGAGATGGAAGACGACATACCGCAAGGTCAACGTCCCGTAAGTACTGAACACCCCTTGCCCCGAAATCCAATTAAGACCAAACAAAAGGCTTCGGTTCGACCTCCGCCTTCGGGCCACTGTCGACACCAAGAAGATGTTTCTAATGGCCCGCCTCGGCACCGAAATACATCGTTTAGCCTTCTGGCTTGGGATCGAGTCAGCTTAAGTCAGGCACAGAGCCGAAATCTTCGGGTCCGCAGCCGAAGACTGCTTCAAAGCCCAAACCCTCGACACCAAAATCAAAAACGGCTTCAGAACACAAAACCTTCCGCGCCGAAAAGTCATTCCACCCCGCTACCGAAGTCCTCTGCTCCGAAACAGAAAAATGATCCTTCGAAGCTACAGGATCCAATATTCGACGTCCGACCTCCCAAATCGGACCAAAAACAAAAGGAACTTTACATTAATCCTGATACAGGAAATCTTCTTACCAAACTGCCTCAGAAGCGCAAACCTGAGTCAGAGGACATACATTATACGATTCCTTTAAAGATGAAAAATGTTGGTATTAACCCTTCTCCTCCTCCACCACATTCCCCTACACATTCACCACCTTCTCCAGCATTAGAATGTTTACTTATCACACCAACTAACTCTCCACCACCACAGCCTGATGATGATAATGATGGAAATAATGGAGATACTCATTTACCAGTAGATCCCTGGAGAGACTATAATACTGATTCACCTACTGACAATGACCCAGACCTTTACCCTGCAAAGCCTTCCCCTCCTGACGACAATGTAGGGTATTTAGAATTACTTGCTAGACAGACCTTACAGGATTTCGTGATTTCGCGATTTGCAAAAAAACCGAGAAATCGGCAGTTTTGTAAAAATGCCGCGATTTTACAAAACTGCCCGCGAGATTTAGAAAACGTGATCATTTTTTTCTTTTTTTTTGACGAGGCTGACAAAGTGAAAACAACAGATATTTTCACCTCTCAATTCCCAACTTTTGGGAAACGAGGACCTCTTGTGGCCATCTTATGATGGCCACAATATTATTACATGAATAAGAAGTATTGTAAGTCAGAAGATTATGGACCCATAGAGAGTGAAAATGACCTAACAGGCCCATCTGGTCCGGCTAAAAGCCTGCCTTCTTAACCCTCTGGATTCTAAAAGCCGTTATCTACGTATTTGCATTTGAACGTTTTGATTACCAAACAAATGGTAAATTGAGCAGTAGCTCATCTATCTATGGCTGAGGCTGGAGCATGCCTGGCACATGCACTGCGGAAAGCTCCAAACTCGGAGCGGGAAGCCCACAACTGGAGCTCTGGCCAGACTTGAAGGTTTCCTCTTCACATTCTCCGGGGGTGGGGGCATCAGATTGCATTACGCTACTGCCTGGCAGTTTACCAATCCTATCCTTACACGAAAAACTGACTCATTAGGAGCCCAGACTTCACCTGTGCTTTGGGAGAGACTATTCATGCATTTGGTAACTCTTAGCACATCTTTAGCAACATCTGCACGTGTTGCATAAACAGACGCATGCATCGTTGTATCATTACCTCACAGCATTACCACATAATCCTGACAGCCCATCACACTAGCATTACTACACTGGCCAGGCTACCTATAGCTTCTAAGATGAATTAATCATGGGCTCTACTGAACCCTTAGTGACGGGATCACTGACCCTGGACTGACTCAGAGCAGGATAACATTACCTGCTGCCAGGCAGCAAGGTCATGTTACATATTAACTCACTTATCACGTAAAGGGTTGGCGGTGTGCAGGGAAGGGAAGAAATATTGAGTAGCCAGTAAGGAAGTTGGTAGAATTTCCTATCAGTCAATCCACCTGTTAAAGACTGGTGGGGCTGGGACCACAGAACAGGAAAAGTTGAACAAGTGCTCCATCCCACCCAGTAAGGATCTTGCACACATCTGTGGTACAGTCACTAGTTGTTTTTAGTCCATCTTGAACACTGCTGATGCAGACAATACAAACTGGATCTACTCCACCCGCAAAATCACACCAGGCCCCCTTAAGTTTGTCTCATTAATACTTGTGCAAGAAAATGAAGATGGGCTGGAAAGACACTTTTTCATTATAAGTTGTATGCAAAAGTGTAGAATTATACTCTTAACTACAGAGAAGTCAATCAGCGTTATCAAGCAGCAGAGTTACCACCTCTGGCTTGCCCTCTGCTACCTCTTGCAATGCGTCTGCTATCCATGGTCTCAGGGGTAATGTAGGCAGAAGCAGGAATAGAAAGAAAGCATGGCTTTAAGAGTTGCATTCACTTGCTGTAGTCTCCCCCTTGCCATTCCCAGACCCCTCAGTTGCAAGCAGGAGGTTGTTGATGGGGAAAGGGTGGTATAATGGGTGAACTTTGTGATGGTCCTGTAGGTGAAAGGGTGTGTGATATCACTTCTTCTGGCATTTTGATTCACCCTACCGAAGAGCCCAAACAGGCTGAAACTGGTCTGGGCTGCTTTTGTTATGGTTCAGAGGGGACCTGGCCTGGCAGTGCAGGCTGGACTGTTCCTCTTTGAGCAGGACCAAGGCTGATTTGCATGTGGCTGGTCCTTTCTGAAGTAGTATGGTGGGCAACAAAACATCCAGTGGACTGGAATGCAGCCCCCAGTAATTTCCAGTGGCTGAGATTAATTTAAGCATTCCACTCATTGTTTTGCTTTCCTTGGCATTTTGTCAAGTATCATCCATGCTTGACTACGGCCTGGTTGCGAGAGAACCATATGGTCGTAAACTTGCAAAAAGTGTTCATTTGGGTAGAAATCAATTCTTATTATTAAAGAGAACCCTAACAATGATATGTTTTAAATTCTGAATTTGTGCTTTTCCAAACCAAGGACTCTTAAACTATACTGCCTACCAGTATAGATGACATGTGACTCTTACACCTTTTAGTCCTCTGTCTTATGTAACTTTCCTGTACACTGATTTACACACGTATGATTGTCTCTGTGCCAATGTGTGTGTGATTTAAAGTGCTCTGACACCCTACACTGGCATGACTGGCGCTATAAAACTAAATCAGAGAGAGTGGTTATAGAGACATGAGGAGCACTGTTAAATGGTGGTAGTAAGGGAATCTGTGGTAGATGTGGTCATTGGGGGGCGCCAACAAACATTGTCACACAGGGCGCAACTAGTACTAAAGCCGGCCCTGCAAGCACAGATGCATGCGTTGCAATAACTTGCCAAACCCCTCTACAGTATGTCTCTACAAATTCAAAACCGCCCGGATTTGCAAATGTGGAACACTTTTAGCTGCGTGATTCCATAGTGGGAGGCCACTTTTATTTTGGTGCCGGGCCTATTTTCTGTCCCAGTACGACCCTGGCTGGGGGAGAAGAAAGTCAGTTCGTTTATTTCTCACATGAGAATTGTATTTCTCACATGAGAATTGTACCTGCAGGTAGCTGCCATCTCAGATTGTCACCAACAGCATAGCTGCCAAGGTTTCAGGTTGCCATGTGTGGCGTTTTCATTATTTCAGCGTAATCATGAGTGACATTTCAAATATAAATTACAGTCTATCAGTGTATAACTACCATCCTGCCTAGGTTGACGCATGTATTCAGAGGGCAAAGCATGCCACAGATGTTCTCAAATTTCCAGGATTGCCCAAAAGAGATTGAAAATGTCTGCTATGGAAGGGCCACTACACAGATGTAACTATTCCACATCTTATCCCCTACATTTGGCGGGCCAGGCTGCTGATTACACACCACCACTCGCGCGGGTTCTTCTGAATCTGCAAACTGAACTCTGTGCCACAGAGCCCTAGTTAGTGTGTGTGTTTCCTGGCTGTCGATAAGGCAAATTAAATAACGAGATGTAACATCAGTGACTTTGCTGGTTACTCGGCCACAACGAGTAAAATGGTTTCTGGCGCAGAATCAGGCCACAATGTCTGAATGGCTCTTTTTTTTTTATGTAGTCTTGGAGGAAAGTTGTATACGATCCTCAGGGGTGGGACAGGGAGGTGACGTAGTCTTCGGCTGCACCTCCTTTCTACCCTAGTGATGCCCTTAAACTAAAAAAAAAAATAGGAACCCCACATCAGTAACGGTGGACCTGGCGCTCTATGCGGGGTCACCCCTAAACATTTTTTGCCTTCACTCCTGTTTTCTGAAGCCATTTTTGTTGGCTCTTAGGGCTCTGTGCACTTTACCACCGATAACCAGTGCTAAAGTGTTTGCACTCTTTCCTTTAAACATGGTAAAATTGGCTTACACCCAATTGGAAGGATTTAATTTACGTGTCAGTCACCAGAAATGTGGTTCTACATGTACCCAGGGCCTGTAAATTAAATGCTGCTAGTGGGCCTGCAACACTTATTGTGCCACCCACTTAAGTAGCCTATTTAAACATGTGTCAAGGCCTGCCATTGCAGTCTGTGTGTGCAGTTGTAAAACTGCCATTTTGACCTAGCAAAATGAATCTTTTGCTAGGCCTAAAAATATTCCCTTTTAATGCATATGTCACCACTTAACCGTCCATAAGGCAGGGTGCAGTATGCAGAGTGCAGTGTATTTAAATGGTTTGGCATATACTTTAAGTTTTATATGTCCCGGAATAGGCGAGGTTCATTTGCTACCCTTGTTCTTTGTGTGATTATTGGAATTTTTCACAATCCCATGACTTCAGTGATGTAACATTGATGGCAGCAACCACACTCTGAAAAGTGTTCCAGTGCCACTGGCCCGGGTGCCTTTGTGTGAACTTTTCATGCTTTTCTGGCCTGGGTGCCATGTGTGACATTTCCATGATTTCTGGGTGCTTATGTGTGATGTTTCCATGCTTTCTGGCCTCAAGAAGGCGTCAGTTTTTGGCTAAAATCTAGGTGTACTTTTGTTAGTAGGTAGTGCTTCACATCAAAACTCATGGGTGGTTGCTTGGGAACTCCAACATCTCACCCATGAAACACCCTCTTGACACAAATTAATGCAAAATAGTGTGAAGTGCGATTGAATATAACACTTGTTTGAGATGAAGTACGTTATGTTTTTACAGTATTTCATATTAGGGAAATTGCTGCAGGTCATGTTAACTGTTTAAAATGTCAAAATGCCCACAATCATAATGTTGTGCACTGTTGCACTTTACATAAGATGCTTTATTTTAGCACTGTTTACAAAACTCAGGATCTAAAAATCATTTTATGTTTGCACATTGTCTTGTATATTTTTTCCTCTACACCTTTGCACAATTGTTTGAGGTTAAGTGCGTTTTTAAATGTCTTTATACTATTTTATATTAAGAATAAATCGGTTATATTTAAATTCACGTTTCGTGCTCGACTTTTCATTTTTTGGTTTTCTCTGTAGAATGTCTGTGATTTATGACTGTTTTGACTGGGTATCCTGGGGCACCATAAGGTCATCATTTACTATGCTTTAAAAGTTAATACAGTTAAATCTGTAATGGAAAATGTGTTGAAAAATGCATTGTTTTGGCCTTTCTGTCTCCAAAATTTTCTTGGGGGGAGAACCCCCCAAACTCCCCATATCTGAAAGAGACACGTTAGTGACAGATTCCTTACCTTAGAATATCCCCAGGCGTCAGGCTGGATCCGGAAAGTTTTTGCGTAGCAGTACCCTTGCGCATCGGTAGGCGGCGTCGTGCGGCTCCGCGTCCGTCGTCGGCGTCGTGATCGCCGGGATGACGTCGCGGGCAGTACTTAGGCGCCGCCCTGCGCGCTGACGTCAGTTCTTCTTTTCCGCGCCAGCAAGCGCAGATCCGGGAAGAGCAGTGCCCTAGTCATTTTTTGACTAACTTTTTGGGTGAATTTTTTCACTGTTTTCTTCGAATCGACTTCAAGGTGTCGTAGGGATGCCCGGTTTTAAACGTTGCGGCGCCTGTGCTCGGATGATGTCCATCACAGACCCGCATCGGGAGTGTCTCTTCTGCCTCCGCCGAGGCCACGACACGGAGTCGTGTTCCGACTGCCGGGCCCTCAACCCGAAAGCTTTGCGAGAGCGATCTCGAAAGCTCCTCGAGGCCCGGCATTCGGCTCCGCGCAAGCCCCGGTCGCGTGAGAGGTCCAGGGTTCGATCGCGGAGTCCTCACCGGTCGTCGGCATCGAAGTCTTCTTCGTCCGGTAAGTCCAAGCACAAAAAGTCCAAAAAGCATCGTCGCTCTAGGACTTCGCCTCGCCGGTCTCGCGACTCGGCTGAGGCCCCTCCCGGCACCGTCCCCGCCCCCGCGGCCCCGGACATGCCTGTGGAGTCGCCCCCGCAATACCCGTCCTTCCCGGGTTCGGGGGCGGATCCGGCCCAGATACAGGAATTCCTGTCGGCCATGGCCCGCCTCTTCGGGCCTCAAGGTCCCTCCGGTGCGCCTTCGGGCCCCGCGGGCCCTGATGGGCTTGCTCCGGCGTCGCCGACGGCCCCGCCCGTGCCTCCAGCCTCGGCTCCGGCCCCGGCCTCGATCCCGGCTCCGCAACCCCCATCGACGCCGGTCGACCTAACGACACCTCCGCCGACGCTGATGTCTCCGGTGCCGTTCTCGACGCCGCCTGGGGCTCCGGGCGGCGTCGTCCCCCAGTTCCTTCCGGCTCCGGACATGGACCCGGACCGGCGTCGCTCGACGCCGGTTCCGGCGCCGATGGGACCTTGGGTCCCAAATGTCCCTCCTCCTCCTTATTTTGAACCAGAGGAGGACCAGGAGGACTGGGAGGGGTCTGATGACCCTCTGACACAACAGTGTCAGTACGATGAGGACTGGACAGAGGGTCTAGGGGATGCCAGTGGTCTGGATACTTCCCCTGACACTGGCATGCTGTCTCCTCCCGTGGCTACGGAGGAGGGAGCCAATTTTGCAACGGTGTTGCGTAGGGCGGCTGGGGCCTTACGTCTCCAACTCCCTACTGTGGCGGTCAAGACTAATATCTTGACAGAGGTGCTTCCAGCCGGCAGCCTCCTCTACGGAGACTGTGCTGCCGTTTAACGATGCCCTCACTGACGTTCTTTTGGGCGCCTGGTCCAAGCCCAACACAGGGGCTCCTGTGGATAGGAACGTGTCCCGACGCCATCGCCCGGCTCCGGGCGACCCCTGTTTCTCTCTGTCCACCCCACTCCTGAGAGCTTGGTTGTCCAAGCCTCCGCTTCCCAAACCGCCTTCCCTACCGCCCTCCCGGATAGGGAATCCAAACGCCTGGATCAATTTGGGAAGAAGGGTTTTTCTTCCTCCAGTGCTGGCTTGCGGTCCATCAACACCGCTTGTCTTTTGGGCCGATATACCCACTCCTTGTGGGATTCGGTGGCGACTGTTTTGCCCCAGTGTTCTGAGGAGGTCCAGACACTGCTTTCCCGCGCCATTGCGGAAGGAAGGGATGCGGCCAAATACACGATACGATGTGGCCTTGATACCGCCGACTCGCTGGGCAGGTCTGTTGCAACGACGGTGGCGCTGTGACGCCACGCCTGGCTGAGAACCACTGGTTTTTCAGGGGATGTCCAGAATACTCTCATGGACATGCCCTTTGATGGAGTCGGTCTTTTTGGGTCCAAAGCAGACCATGCGTTGGAGCGCTTTAAGGACTCACAGGCTACTGCCAAGTCCCTGGGCCTTTCTGCTACACGCCCTCCGCTGACTTCTGCTTTTCGCCCCTATCGTGGCCACGGAAGGGCGCCCCGTCACGTCAGCAGCCCAGCCACCAGCCCGCGCAGCAGGCGTCTTCGCGTGGCCGAGGACGTGGATTCCGCCGTGGCGGATCGGGCAACCAGCGTGCGGGTCAGGCCACCACCTCCAACCCGTCCGCGGCCTCCAAGCCCTCCTAGTCCCTCCTTTCCAGGTGCACAGCACGCCAGTAGAGGGCAGGGTCCGCCATCACCTTCCCCACTGGCGTCCCATCACCTCGGACAGGTGGGTCTTGGACATTGTCCGAAGGGGCTACTCCCGCCCCTTCGAGACCACCCCCCCCAGCCATGCCACCTCAATTCCACCGCATGTCAGGGGATCACTTGGTACTTCTGCAGAAGGAAGTCACGGCCCTCTTGACCAAGAGGGCCATCGAGCGTGTTCCGACCCCAGAAGTAGGGCGTGGTTGCTACTCCCACTACTTTCTGGTGCCCAAAAGGGACAAGGAGGACATGCGTCCTATCTTGGACCTCCGGAACGTCAATCGCTTCCTCCGGAAGGAGAAGTTCAAGATGCTCACCCTAGCTCAGGTCTTGACTGCCCTCGACCCTGGAGACTGGTTGGTAGCGTTGGACTTGCAGGAAGCATATTTCCACATCCCCGTCCTGCCGGCCCACCGGCGTTACCTTCGGTTCACGGTAGGCCCCGAGCATTTTTCAGTTCACCGTGCTCCCTTTGGCCTTACCAGTGCCCCTCGGGTGTTCACGAAAGTGATGGCGGTGGTCGCAGCTCATCTGCGCCGGGCAGGGGTTTCAGTCTTCCCCTACCTCGACGACTGGCTGCTGAAGGCGGGCTCGTCCCAGGCAGTCGTCTCCCACCTCCAGACTACGGCCGAACTCCTGCACTCGCTGGGGTTCTCCATCAATGTGCCGAAGTCGCATCTGATTCCTTCTCCACAGCTCCTTTTCATCGGAGCAGTTCTGGACACGACGCAGTTTCGGGCCTATCCTCCCGAACGGCGAGTCCGGGATATTCAGGCTATGATTCCGATCTTTCAGCCTTTATCCTGGGTTTCGGTACGGATGACCCTGAGGCTGCTGGGCCTCATGGCCTCCTGCATCCTGCTGGTCAATCATGCCAGATGGCATATCCGGGCTCTGCAGTGGGACCTGAAGTTCCAGTGGGCGCAGCACCAGGGCAACCTGTCCGATCACGTCCAGATCTCGGAGGGGACTGCAAAACAGTTGCAGTGGTGGCTCTCGAACCGGCAATGGGTCATGGGCAGATCCCTCTCCCTTCCCCAGCCAGAGCACACAGTTGTGACGGACGCGTCCCTTCTGGGATGGGGCGGTCACATGGGAGAGGCGGAGATCAGAGGCCTCTGGTCTCCGGCGGAGTCCCGGCTCCATATCAACCTTCTGGAGCTCCGGGCGATCCGACTTGCACTCAAGGCATTCCTTCCCTCTGTCAAAGGGAAGGTAGTGCAGGTGTTCACAGACAACACCACCGCCATGTGGTACTGCAACAAACAAGGCGGGGTGGGGTCGTGGACCCTTTGTCAGGAGGCTCTGCGCCTCTGGACATGGCTGGAACATCGGGGCATGTTCCTGATGGTTCAACACCTGGCAGGTTCCATGAACGCCAGGGCGGATGAACTCAGCCGCAGGTGCATGATGGATCACGAATGGCGTCTTCACTCGGAAGTGGCGCAAGGACTCTTTCTACAGTGGGGAGAGCCTTGGTTAGATCTATTCGCCACCGAAGAGAACGCGCAATGTCATCAGTTCTGCGCGTTGGAATTTCCAAGGCGGCACTCGCTCGGCGGCGCTTTTCGTCACGGAGTGGAGTTGCGGTCTATTGTACGCCTTTCCGCCTATACCACTTCTACCCAGAGTGTTGAAGAAGATTCGGCACGACCGGGCCCAAGTCATTCTTGTGGCTCCGGACTGGGCTCGAAGAGTTTGGTATCCCGAGCTACTCAATATGAGCGTAGATCCCCCGATCCGTCTGCCTCTTCGGGAGGATCTTCTGTCGCAGCAGCAGGGGACGGTCCTCCACCCGAACCTGTCCAGTCTACACCTGCTTGCGTGGAGATTGAGCGGCGGCAGTTGATTCCTTTCGACTTGCCTCCCGAAGTTTGTGATGTGATTCTGGCAGCCAGGCGTCCCTCCACTAAGGTGGTATACGCCTGCAGGTGGAACAAATTTGTGGCATGGTGCACAGCAAAGGCTGTGAATCCCCTTTCTGCCCCTCTTTCTGAGGTCCTTCTGTTCCTTCTTTCTCTGGCCCAACAGGGTTCTGCCCTGGGTACCATCAAGGGTTATCTTTGTGCTATCTCGGCCTTCCTCAGGCTCCCTGATCAGCCCTCCCTTTTCAAGTCCCCTGTTGTTAACAGGTTCTTAAAAGGCATTACTCACCTCTTCCCTCCTGTTCCGTTTGTGATGCCTCAGTGGGACTTGAACTTGGTTCTTACCTTTTTAATGTGCGCTCCCTTTGAGCCTCTCCATAACTGTCCTCTTCGTCTTCTGACTCTGAAGACAGCCTTTCTGGTGGCCATCACCTCCGCTCGGCGGGTGAGTGAGCTCCAGGCTCTATCTTGCAAACCTCCCTTTCTGTCTGTTCATCCAGACAAGGTTGTTCTTCGGACGCGTCCGTCCTTCTTGCCAAAGGTGGTTACTGCTTTCCACATTGGGCAGACCATCACTTTGCCCACCTTCTTTCCGCCTCCGCATCCTTCCAGAGAGGAAGAGAGGCTCCACCGTCTGGACCCAAAAGTGCGCTCTCCTTCTATATCGACCGCACAAACCACTTCCGGGTGGATGACCAGCTCTTTGTTGGCTACGTGGGCGCCAAAAAGGTCGGGCGGTGCACAAGAGGACCATCTCCCGCTGGGTTACCTTGTGCATCAAGACCTGCTATTCTTTGGCTAAGAAGGAGCCTCCTGTTGGGCTGCGTGCCCATTCCACCAGGGCAACGGCTGCTACCACGGCCTTGGGCCGCGGTGTTCCGCTGCCGGTTATCTGTCAGGCAGCTACGTGGGCCTCGCTGCACACGTTTACAAAGCATTACTGCCTTGACAATCAGGTCCGGAGGAACGGCTTCTTTGGCCGTTCTTTCCTCCAGGACTTCCTTGTCTGATCTTTGTTCGCAGACCCACCACCGGGGTTGGTATTGCTGGGGTATCTATTCTAAGGTAAGGAATCTGTCACTAACGTGTCTCTTTCAGATGCACAAGTTACTAACTTGTGTAACGATATATCTGTAAGAGACAGTAGTTAGTGACAGATTCCTTACCGCCCACCCATCCTCCCGTTCTGCGAACTGATTTCTAGGGTTAAGGACATCCCTTTCAGGGCCCTAGTATTTTTCAGACACCTATGTCAGCTTCTTGCATGGCTCTGCGTTCCTGGCGCGGAAAGTCGTGTACAGAACTGACGTCAGCGCGCAGGGGCGGCGCCTAAGTACTGCCCGCGACGTCATCCCGGCGATCACGACGCCGACGACGGACGCGGAGCCGCACGACGCCGCCCTACCGACGCGCAAGAGGTACTGCTACGCAAAAACTTTCCGGATCTAGCCTGACGCCTGGGGATATTCTAAGGTAAGGAATCTGTCACTAACTACTGTCTCTTACAGATATATCGTTACACAAGTTAGTAACTTGTGCAGTAGTGGTCAAGACAGCTCAAGTGGCAGTAAAGATGAAAAACAAAAACCTTGCCCTGCTTGGAATCAATGAGACCAGATGGACACAGTTCGGACAGAAAAGACTGACTCCAGCAGGAATGCTGATGTATTATGAACATAAGGAAGAGAACGCCCCACACACTTGGAGAGTAGTACTGATGATATCGCTAGCAGCCAAGCACGTTGTGCCTGCAGTAACAGAAACTCAATAAAAACATTTTGATATACAGCTCCCTCCTACGAGGTTAGGACTGGAGCAGTGCTTCTGTAGAGCTGCAGACACTTTAAACATGTCTATTTCAAAGTGGAATACTCTGCTAAAACAGTTTCCATTGATTTCAGGCTGAAACTGAATGATTATGAGTAAAATAAAGTGCAGCAAAAATGCCGCTAGATTTCCATATTTGTGCTGCTGAATTTCCATATGTGTGCCGCTAAATTTCCTAATCCATGCCGCAATATCCTGGGGGGTCTGGCTAGAGCTGCAGAATATCACGGGGTACAACTACACAAAGAGTCCCTAGAAGAAGATTTCTTGTTTGAAACTCTAAGTAGTACACATAGATCCAGTCAAACTCTCCCTATGCTCAAAGGCATGATGAGACATGCAGATGATATATTCAAAGACCCTGTTCGTGCTTCTCACTCCCTGAATAGACAAAAAATATAAGCCTGCTCCATCGGATCCAGTCTTTACTAAGAGGCAGTTACCACTAGACCACTGGTTATCTCTAATGCCCGTAAACGGGCCAATTCACAAACCTCGGGGGATGCCCGCCTCCGGACAAAGAGTCAAAATTATTAGACGCTCCTGGTAAGCGAGTAGCCACCCAGGCAGCGAATCATTGGCACATTGCCAACACCCAGGCCCTATTAGCCAGGTATGATAGAGGCACTGGGACAAAATGGAGCAATTGCTCTAATATCTCCCAGATGAGCACAAACCTAAAGCTCAGGATTTAGTACAAGAAGGAAAGCTCATCTCCAATTCCTCTATTAGATGAGATTAACACTAGTTAATGCCATGAGGCACGCCTGGTTAAGGATTTCCGGTTTTAAACCTAAAGTCCAACAGTCCATCTTAAATACCCCATTTGACAAAAAGCATCTCTTCGGGCCTGAAGTAGATCAGGCATTGGAGAAAATAAAAAATAAAAACGGAGGTAGCTAAATCAATGGGAGCCCTACAGTCTCCTTCAAATTGTGGATCCTTTCGTCGCTCTTTCTACCGTGGGGGGTCCAAGAACACATCCTCAGACATTAATGCTGCCTCGTACAAAGGCAACAATCAATCTTCTTCTGCAAGAGGCTTCTTTAGAGGAGGATACAGAGGGAACAATGGCAAAGGTAGTGGCAAGGATTACACACCACGTAATTCCCCTTCCCCTAACAAACAGTGACTTACCTATCCTTCCCCCGATCATTTAACACCTGACGGGGGACGTCTTCTACAATTCCTCCCCATTTGGCAATCCATAACTACAGACAAATGGGTGTTCGGAATTATCCAACATGGTTATTGCCTGGAGTTTACCACCAATCCTCCAGACATTCCACCCCGTTCTCACAAAATGTCACCAGAACATTTACACCTGTTCAAACAGGAAACCCAGTTTCTATTGATAAAAGGAGCCATAGAGCCTGTACCGTTACAATATCAAGGGTCAGGAGTGTACTCCCTGTATTTTCTAATTCCCAAAAAAGACAACTCCTTAAGACCTATTCTGGACCTCAGAGAACTAAACCACTACACACTGTCAGAACATTTCCACATGGTGACACTTCAACAAGTGCTCCCACTTCTACAGCAGGGCGACTTTATCTCTACTCTACATTTAAAGGACGCATATTTCCACATTCCAATACACCCCGCTCATCGCAAATATCTCAGATTTGTGATAGCGGGTCAACATTACCAATTCAAAGTACTACCGTTTGGAGTCACCACTGCTCCCAGAGTATTGGCACTAGTCGCAGCTCATCTGAGAAGAAAGCACATCCATGTCTTCCTATACCTGGACGACTGGCTCATCAAAGCCAGCACTTACCAGAAGTGTCTCCAACACACTCAAGCCACAATTCACTTACTACACCAACTAGGGTTTACAGTGAATGCTTTGAAGTCCTATCTGCAGCCTTCCAACACACAGACTTATCTGGGAGCCACCATAGACACTCAAAGAGCTCTACCCTCTCCCAGTGCTGCCAGAATTCTCAGTAGTCAGTCTCTTCTCTCAGTTTCAGCCCAACCAATCATTACCATGCAAGAGTTTTCATGCAACTGCTAGGAATGATGGAGTTTTGCATCGTGACTGTTCCCCATGCAAGACTTCACATGCGTCCCCTTCAGGAATGCTTAGCAAGTCAGTGGAACCAATCGCAGGGTCAATTGACCGATCGAGTGTTGGTAGATGGCCGCTCTCTGCAGTGGTGGAACCCACAAAATTTATACAAAGGGCGGCCCTTCATCGACCCTGTTCCACAGACGGTGCTAACAGCAGACGCATCGCTCACTGGTTGGGGTGCTCACTTGCACGATCACACAATCCAAGGATTGTGGAGTCTAAAGCACAAAAGTCTCCATATAAGACACCTAGAACTACTAGCAGTGTTTCTAGCGCTCAGAGCCTTTCAAATTCACCTCATAGGCAAAAGCTGTTTTAATTCGCACGGACAACATGACAGCTATGTACTATATACAAAAACGGGGGGGGACACTCTCTCCAACTGTCACACCTAGCACATGACATTTGGAAATGGGCTATACACCACAAGATTTATCTCCTGGCAGAGCATCTTCCAAGAGTAAACAATCTGATTGCAGACCTTCTCAGAAGACAGAGGCAGCAAATACATGAGTGGGAACTTCATCCTCAGGTTCTCCTCCCCTACTTTCAGGTATGGGTATTTTCCTACATAGATCTGTTCGCAACATCACAAAACGCAAAATGCCAAGCTTCGTCTCCAGATTCCCACACCAGCTCTCCAAAGGCAATGCCCTATGGATGAACTGGTCAGGGATATTTGCTTAAGCTTTTCCGCCTCTCCCACTCATTCCACTGGTAGTTCGGAAGCTCAGGCAAACATTCTGCACACTGATTCTCATAGCTCCCACATGGGCACGTCAACCCTGGTTCAACACCCTGCTGGAGCTATCAGTAGTTCCACACCAAAAGCTGCATCTCACCTCCAGTCTCCTCACTCAGAGTCATGGAGAAATCAGGCATTCAAGTCCCAAAGAACTCAACCTGTCGATCGGGCTCCTGAAGCCCTAGAATTTGGTTATTTACAGTTGCCACCAGACTGTATAAATATCCTAAAACGGGCTAGAAAGCCTACTACTAGGGCATGTTACGCAGCAAAATGGAAACGGTTTGTTATCTATTGTAACAATAACAATATCAATCCTCTTGATGCTTCTGTGCAGAACATCATCTGTTATCTGTTACATTTACAGCAATCTAGACTAGCCTACACATCCATTCGCTTACATCTAGCAGCAGTAGCTGCATACTTACAAAACAGACAACACTTATCTCTATTCAGAGTACCAGTGATTAAAGCCTTTATGGAAGGATTAAAAGAGTGATGCCATCAAGAGTCCCATCTGCACCAGTATGGAGCTTAAACATAGTCCTTACAAGACTAATGGGTCCACCATTTGAACCAATGCATAGGTGTCAATTACAATTCCTCTCATGGAAGGTTGCTTTCCTCATAACAATAATTTCACTAAGGAGAGTTGGTGAGCTCCAGGCATTAACTATACAAGAGCCTTTCTTTCAACTTCACAAAGACAGAGTGGTTTTTCGTACCAATCCTAAATTTCTCCCTAAAGTAGTTTCTGCTTTTCATATCAATCAATCGGTTGAGTTACCTGTGTTCTTTCCTCCACCTGATTCTGTAGCAGAACTCGTCTACACACACTTGATGTTAGAAGAGCTCTACTATATTACGTGGAAAGAACAAAAGAATTTAGCAAAACAAAGCAACTCTTTGTTGCTTTTTCTCCACCACACAAAGGCAATCCCATATCTAAATCAAGCATTGCAAAATGGATTGTAAAATGTATCCAGACATAGTATATGAAAGCAAAAAGAACTTTGCTAATACCCCTAGAGCGCATTCCACTCGCAAAATAGGGGCTACTATGGCCTTCTTAGGGAATGTTCCCCTAGCTGACATCTGTAAGGCAGCAACATGGTCTACACCGCACACATTCACCAAACACTATTGTGTAGATGTGTTAGCGAGGCAACAAGCTAATGTAGGCCAGGCAGTACTTAAAACACTGTTTCAGACAACTACAACAACTACAGGTTAGCCACCACTTTGGGAGTGTACTGCTGTATAGTCTATGCAAAGCATGTGATCTACAGCTCATATGCCTCGAACGGATAATGTTACTTACCCAGTAAGCGTCTGTTCTTGGCATGTAGAGCTGTAGATTCACATGGGCCCACCTGCCTCCCGGTCTCATGTAGTTGTTGCAGTTCTCAGTTTACATACATACACATGGACATCTCTAGTCTACACTTACTAACTCCATTCTCACCCTCTGTGGGAAAACAATCTAACAATGGAGTTGATGCCCATGCGCACTATCACTGAAAGGAGGAGTCACTTTACCTCGTGACTGGAAAGACTTCTTCGAAGAAAAACAACTTGCAAACATCCAGACCCAACCCTAGATGGTAGGAGTATGCAAAGCATGCGAATCTACAGCTCTACATGCCAAGAACAGATGCTTACTGGGTAAGTAACATTATCCTTTGGATATCAGCCATAAAAACATTTTGCAAAACGCTCAAAAGAAATTAAATCTCGCTCCCTCAAACATTTTGCACTTTTCCCTGAACGCAAGTACATTTTGATCCAAGACTTGACTGTGCTAGCTCCTCTATGATCGACTTGGTTGTGCCTCTGAGAATCAAACCTGTGCTAACAAGGAGAGAGAAAAAATTACTACAAGTCACCTATGGGAAACATCAGAAGCTACCCAAAATTAATAAAATCTAGCGCCTTCACTAGTCTGACTTTAACCTGAATATATGTAGATTTTGACCATAGTATTCTCTGGGACACATCCATGACTGGAGCTGAAAAAGTAATACCTTTGTTTACTTACTTGAAGACTAAACATTTAGCACAAGGTGGAAAAATACCCATTCCCAACCAACTTTGTGCTAGACAATGATCATTAAATGAACCAGAAATCTCACACAAAGTCAAGTGGGAAGAGGTTAGTCAGGATCCCTGTGAACAGAACCTACAATGACCACGAAAGAACAGGCCTTGAACTCTTATGGGCTCTTCTCTAGCCAGTTCACAATGAAGGGGCTTTGTGGGACAGAAGGTGTAGCAACAAAGAATAAAGAGGGTACGTTTACTTGTTACCATGCAGAGTTGGAGTTTGGCCTCCCCCCCTCACTTCAATCCAGAAAGTGCCCCTTATTGGCTGGCTGAGAAAGGAGGTGTGTTCAGAGCCAAGAGGCAGAAACCCACAGGCCTGCTGTTTTCGCACTCATACAGGCAGCAGAGCCAGGAAAGGTGAAGAGTGCAGCCTCTAGAACATAGAAAACCCAGAAGTGAGGCACTAAGGGGAATTAAATGGAACTTTTGCATCAGCGTTCACTGGAACACTTGATTTGTCCCTCTCTGAAAATTGGGACATTTATTACATTTTGGCCAGGCAGGCGAGGTGAAATTGCAATAACACCTGATTTGGCTAGGTTTGCCACCTGGACGGTCTGTTACTGGCATTGATGGTATTTTCATGTCCTGGTCAGTACGAAAATGAACAAAATTATCCAAACCTGTCTCTTTTCCTCATATCAGTACATGCTTTGAACAGTTAACATAAGGGAAAGCACTTTAAAATGTGTTCTGAAGCTGCCTTAATGATTCGTGACTGATAGTAAGGGCCACTGGAATTATGAGATTGTGTGGCTGCTGCGATTTTCGCAGTTGTAGATTTGCCACATTTCTCGCACAATCCTGCAGCAAAATCTGCAGATTTTAAGAAAAAAACATTTTGTTTCTAGTTCAAACGGTTCAAAAGTTACTAAAAATGCAGCGACATGGGTTGCCATGGAATGGAAGGCCCTTTACAAAGGTTGACTAGTCACCTTTCTGTTGCTTATTGCTAAATGTGCTTGTTGAAAGGGTACTAATGAGGTGCTACCAATGCCCAAACAGTGTTAGCAACTTTAAAAATGACAAAATAAAGAGGTAGTACTATCACAAAATGTGCCACTCTGTGTCTCATAATTTACCTTTTCTCGCTGCATAATTACTCAAACCTGCCACATAATTTGGGCCTCCTTTGCTGCATAATTTCAGTGGCTCTGCTGATAGTTAAACTAACCAAAGGCAGAAAAGCTGTGTTAAAAATACGGACGTTTTTATATAAAGAATCCTCCTTAAGTATCGTGATCCGGCCTGTGCAGAATCATCATACATGAATAGATGGTTATTTTTATTGTTGTGTTTTTTTATAACAGTTTCATATAGTGTAAACTCGGCCCAAGGGCATTGGTGTGCTATTCATGAGCACCAGTTACATTTCACAAGATCAGATTCATTTTTTGTAATTTTAGGGCCTGGGAAATAAAGGGATTTGCCCAAAATCACAGGTTCTTGAGCCAACGCCCGGACTCGAATCCAATTCCCCATATCCTCGATAGCTCTGACCTTCCTGCCACTTTCTATGTGGATAATGCACACAACCCCTCAATCAAGGCCTGAATGTGGGAGGGGATCGTTCTGGGGATAAACACTGGGAAAAAGGTGATAATGGCCCAACAGCCGTAGCAACACCTGGCCCCCAGCAAGGTGCCTTTTCTTACTCACCCTCTCCCCAACCCAACATTGCCTCAAGGCGATACCAAGCCAGGGGAGGGGGCTAAGGAAAGAGGCCACAACTGCTGATGGCCCAATGGCCAAAACATCACCTGGAACCCCAGGGAGGCTGCTTTAGTATCCCCGTCCAGTGCCCTCTGTGGAAAGGGGAATAAAGAAAACGTCCCAGAGTGCACTGAGACACGTGCCCAATGCCCGACTGCCCGCTTTGCCAATCTGACCCTGCTATCCACTCTACTGCGCACATAGACCTACCCCTACTCCCCTTTTACATTTTGCTGCACATGTACATATCCTTGCTCTCCTTATGCGCGCCCTCCTGTTATACAGTCTGCTGCGCATGTACATAATCCTCGCTCTCCTCGTGCGCGCACTCCTGTTATACAGTCTGCTACGCATGTACATATCCTCGCTCTCCTCGTGCGCGCCCTCCTGTTATACAGTCTGCTGCACATGTACATATCCTCGCTCTCCTCGTGCGCCCCCTCCTGTTATACAGTCTGCTGCACATGTACATATCCTCGCTTTCCTCGTGCGCCCCCTCCTGTTATACAGTCTGCTGCGCATGTACATAATCCTCGCTCTCCTTGTGCGCGATGTCCTGTTATACAGACTGCTGCGCATGTTGTAAGAAAGTGGCTCTGTATATACTGTTCCCAAATAGGTACAGTGTGCACAGAGTCCACAGTCCCCACAGGTTTGGCAGAGGCTAAAGTTAGATATAACCTTACTTCTCTAAAGTGGTAGCTTGGTCGAGCAGTACAAGGCAGTATCAGAGGACAGTGTAAAGCATTTGTTGTAACACACTCAGTCAGCAAATGGTCTCACACACTCAAGAACTGAACTCTAGGCCAATGGTTTTGTATCAAAATATATAGTTGTTTTATTTTAGAACCAACAATAGGTATCCAAATATTCTTCCTCAGAATGAGTTACTTTAGTTAAATACTTTTCAAATAGGCAATAGACTTTTGAATACAATAGTTACAGTTGTTGCAATAGGCAACACAATTTTCAAACACAATAATACATTGAGCTCAATGGGAATTTCTGAGTTAAATGCAATATATTACTTTTTGGATTACTTTTCTTACCACAGGACTGGATCCTAGATTCAGTCCTGGGACATCTCCTGTAAACAATTGAGTAAAAACGTTTTGGTTACAGTTGTTGTTTTTAAGGAATATTATTGTATTTTAAAAGTTGACACTTCGAAACCTTTCCACATAGAATCACCAATGTTATCCTACGGGAGGAAATTCACTTAGCAGGTAAGTGGGGTTATTGTTACTTTTTCTAACTCCGTGTTGGATCCTGGATCCAGCACTGGTGCATCTCCTGTAAACAGTTGAAAGAATGTGTTTTTGTTATACAGGCGATTTTTAACGAATATTTGTAAGTTTGCAAAATCGACACTTAGAAACTTTTTCAGCAAAAACCAGGCAATGTTATCCTATGGAAGGAAATTCAAGTTACCGGTAAGTACAGTTATGATTACTTTTCAGGGTCAGTGCTGGGCACCAAAATCCAGCACTGGGATCTCTCCTGATAACAGGTGAGTAAATTCGTTTTCGTAATTCGGCTGATTTTAGATGAATATTTTAAAGTTTAGAAACTCCACACTTAGAAGAAATTTCAGTGTAAACCAGTCAATGTTATCCTATGGAGGAAAATCAAGTTATCGGTAAGTACAGCTGTAATTGCTTTTCAGGGTCAGTGCTGGGCACCAAGATCCAGCACTGGGATCTCTCCTGATAACAGGTGAGTAATTTAGTTTTCGATTGATCGGACGATTTTTGGTGATTATTTTAAAGTTTCAAAACTCAGAGCACTTAGAAGAAATTTTCAGTGTAAACCAGTCAATGTTACCCTATGGAGAAAATGTAGGTTATCGGTTTTCAGGTAAGTACTCGACTGGCAGAGTTAAGGTTCTGGGCATAGACTCAGGGGTCCCCCAGGGTCAGGTAGGTACAGTTGGTACACCCTCAGCGGCACAGGGGCGGCCGGGTGCAGGCGTGAGTTAGGCCCAATGTTAGCCTATGGCGGGCAGGGGGCCTTTGGTTGGTGTCTGCTGGGCAAGCAGGCCACGCGGCTGTGGGAGCTGGGCTCCTGGTCACTTACCCAGTGCAAGTGGGGAAGTAGAGTAGGATAGTTGTTGCACTCCCAGGGGCACTCGGGCGGCTGGGTGCAGGGTGCCTTTGAGCCGTCTGGCGCTCAATGGATTTTAATGGAGAAGCTGGAAACTGAACAAAGGCTGCAAGCTCGGGCACGAGATTCTTCAGGTGCGACCACCACTTCGAGGGGTAAGTTGGGTAGTCGGAGGATAGGTAGGCACCCCGGAGTTGGGCACAGGAGGCCGCAGGCGCCGGGTGCAGGGGTGTCTTTTTGCGTCGGGGAAATCTTACCCTCTGCTGGTCGCGGTTGGAGGGGCCCAGGTTCTGGAGGCTGCAGGCGTCCGTCAGGATCGTCGAGGAGGGTCCTTGGGTGCTGGATTCTTGGTCACAGTCGCCGGGGGGACGTCCTCGTGGTCTTTGTCCACTCTGGCACAGGCCGGGCTCGGCGGGTGCAGAGTGTGCGGGATCCGCGGTTCCTGGCTGGCACCAGGGGTGTTGCTTGTTTGAGCAGAACCACTGCTCGTGGGAGTCCCAGTCTTTAGATGAGCAAGGCAGGCAGGTCCTCTGGGGTTTTCGAGGTTGCTGTCCGCTGGAGACGCCGGGGTTTAGCAGGAGCAGGTTCAAGGATCAACAGGCCTGTAGGGCTGTGGCCAAGTCAGTTGCTGTCGTCCTTTTGTTAGCAGCTGCACGGCAGGTCTTCTTCTTCTTCTTCTTTCTTGTTGCAGAATCGGGATCTAAGGAAGGAAGGTTCAGGGTGCCCCTAAATACTAGATTTAGGGGCGTTACAGGTAGAGTAAGGGCAGGGACCAATGGGTCCCTTCCCTGGGAGTGGAGTCACACCCCTATCCTGCCACTCTCCAGTGGGAGGGGGGCAGGAGCCTAGTCCTGATTGGGTAGGGCTCCCCATCTTCAAGATGGCAAGAGCCCGGAGATGTGCTTCACCTCGCCTCCCCACCTGAGGGGTGGGGTTGGCAGAGGCTGGCACACCCCCTTTACTCCCTTGGTGTTTCCCGCCAGTCTTCCCGCCAGAGTGGGGGCTGGAACCAGTGGGGACCAGTTGCTGAGTACAGCAAGTGGTCTGCAAGTGCTCACAAGGCGGAATGCCTTTGAAGCTTCCCCCTGCCCATCCTGGGGAGGAGGCCTAGCACCTCGCCCAGGACGTGCATTGTTGCAGGCCGGGAGAGCGGATGGCTCTCTACCCAAGGGTCCAGCAACATGTCTGCTGGGTGGCAGCCTAGGCAGCCTCTCAGACAGGACGTGGATTGTGGGTTAGGTTCAGGGGGCAACTCTAAGTTGCCCTCTGTCGTGCATTTACATTAAATCCCACACTGGCATCAGTGTGGGTTTAATCGTGCTGAGAAGTTTGATACCAAACTTCTCAGTCTTCAGTGTGTCATTATGGTGCTGTGGGTTCGTAATGACAACCTCCCAGCACCATATACTCTTAATGGCATCACTGCACTTACCGTTAGCAGGAATGGCCCTGGGTACTGTAGGGGCACAGGGCTCATGCACCTGTGCCCACCACTGGCATAGTGCACCCAGCTAGAGGGGTGACTGAAGTATGCCAGGGCAGTGTGTTTGTGGGCATGGCACACAGTGATGTGTGCCATGTCGACTCTCTGTTTAGTTCTGCACCAAGACACTCAGCCTGCAAAGGCAGGGTGTGTGTGTCAGGGTACAGGGCCTCTAAAGTGTGGCACAATAAGTGCTGCAGCCCTTAGGGGCCTTCTCTGGTCACAATGCCCTGGGTACCTAGGGTACCATTTACCAGGGGCTTACCTGTGGCCAGAGATGCCAATTGGGTTTAGGCTTTAGTACAGTTTTTAGGGAAGGAACACAGGCCCTGGGTACCTGATTGGCAGGGACCCAGGGCACACCAAGGAAAAGTGCATCAGTTATCAGGCAAAAAGTTGGGGGGGGTTACTGCAACAGAAACCCACTTTCCTACACATGTACATAATCCTCGCTCTCCTCGTACGCGCACTCCTGTTATACAGTCTGCTACGCATGTACATATCTTCGCTCTCCTCGTGCGCGCACTCCTGTTACACAGTCTGCGCATGTACATATCCTCGCTCTCCTCGTGCGCGCCCTCCTGTTATACAGTCTGCTGCGCATGTACATTTCCTCGCTCTCCTCGTGCGCGCCCTCCTGTTATACAGTCTGCTGCGCATGTACATATCCTCGCTCTCCTCGTGCGCCCCCTCCTGTTATAGTCTGCTGCGCATTTACATAATCCTCGCTCTCCTCGTGCGCGCCTTCCTGTTATACAGTCTGCTGCTCATGTACATTTCCTCGCTCTCCTCGTGCGCCCCCTCCTGTTATACAGTCTGCTGCACATGTACATAATCCTCGCTCTCCTCGTGCGCCCCCTCCTGTTATACAGTCTGCTGCACATGTACATAATCCTCGCTCTCCTCGTGCGCGCACTCCTGTTATACAGTCTGCTACGCATGTACATATCTTCGCTCTCCTCGTGCGCGCACTCCTGTTACACATGCGCAGCAGACTGTGTAACAGGAGTGCGCGCACGAGGAGAGCGAAGATATGTACATGCGTAGCAGACTGTATAACAGGAGGGGGCGCACGAGGAGAGCGAGGAAATGTACATGAGCAGCAGACTGTATAACAGGAAGGCGCGCACGAGGAGAGCGAGGATTATGTAAATGCGCAGCAGACTATAACAGGAGGGGGCGCACGAGGAGAGCGAGGATATGTACATGCGCAGCAGACTGTATAAAATCGTCGCTACGTGAAAACAAGATATCAACCCACAATATTGGGCAATCCTAAACTGCACTCGAGGAAACAAGAAAGATGCTTTGAGTCACCAGGAAGAAAATAAGACATTGTCGCTCCAACAAACCTCGGCAGCGGTGTTCAGACAGATCCAGGAAAGTTCGCCTCAAACACACTGTAAGACATTGGTTGACAAAACGTGCGAATTCCATGCGGCCATGTAGAAACAATGTTGAAAATCCCTCGTAGTAAATTCACCACCCAGCAATGCCAAAACGAAAACGGCGTAGTGACTGGCATCCAACAGTGACTGCTAAACTCAAAATGTAACAGTGATGACGTGATGTGGTTGGCAAAGAATCACTATTGACAGACTAAGAGCTCCAGTGATGCCAGACAAAATGGAGGCACGCAGCGCGACGGCGCACCGGGTGGCTCCAGGCACGTCGATGCATGCTGGAATGCAGAAGAAAGAACGCAGCTTAACATGCAGGGAACGTCACCAAAAACTGAGGTTGCGCGTGACTCTTCATGCGCGTTGATGCAGGCACCATGGAGAGAGGAAGCTGGAGGTAAGCGCGCGCTCTGCACCATGCGCGCGAGGCACTCTTTTGAAAACAACTGATGCGGTTTAAAAAAAAACGAATGTCTCGAAGTGGACAAACAGTCAGAGACAACAAATAAAATAAAAAATAAAAAATGTCTCACCTCATCTAACACCGCTAAAGGCAGGAAACGCACAAAATGCATTTCAAGCGCATGTTCACTGGGACAACAAGTTGGAGAAACCACACAGCGTTGCGATGAGGTGACCATCCCATGACACACAAACGAGGCTGCCCAAATACTTTGCCGCTTGCATGTCGAGGGGCTTTAGGGACAACTCGCAGACCCCTGGGATGTAGCAAAATAGTAGAGACGTTGAGGGCACAACAGTCAAGTTGAAACAGCAGAAATCTTTCTTGGTGACACTGTAGTCAGAGCTCTGGTAGAAATAGTTGAAACGCTGTAGGGACAGCAGACCAGAGGGAGATGCTCTTAAGACAGCTGAGGAAGGCAGTTCTAGAGGCGCTGAAGGAACAGCATGCAGTACTATGAGCTGCGGTTGAGATCCAGTTAATTTGGATGCAGCTACAGTGACAAAGGTACAATAGTACACTTCTTCTCCACTCCCACAGCAGAAACAGTAGGAACTGGCACACACCTGAGCACACACACTTCTTCACCAGACAGTGTGCAGACGTAGGCTTACCCTCCCAGAAGGCTCAGCACGATTAGGAGTCAGGAGTGTAGACAGCCTTGGGGGATGAACAGCTCTTTAGGTTGAACAGACTGTGCTGTGTAGAGTGGCACTGGCACTTTGCGTTGAGGGCGACCGATGGGAGGTCACTGGTGGGGTCAAGTGTGCCAGTTGAAAGTAGAAACAGCATCAGTTACTGTTAAGTCTGTAGTAGATGATTGAAGTTTTAAAAGGTGGAAGTAGCAGGTTCTTTAGAAGATCTTAACTTGAGTTGCAGTAGGTTCGCCTCAGGATCGTCGCCAAAAACTTGTAGTAACTGAGTCCAGACGTGTAGAGGATCTTAGGATGTTTATTAGTAGTAAGTCACAAGTCATCCAGTTAAGTCCAATACAAGACCCCACCAGGAGCAGCCAGGATGGTGCTCAGCCCTTCTCAACTGACATCTCTGGCACCCAACATTCTGTAACGCATCATTGGATGAACATTCCACTGGCAGAGTAAGAGATTGCAAGCATGACAACCAAGCCAGGATATAACAATATCCTCACTCTCCTCGTGCGCGCACTCCTGTTACACAGTCTGCTGCGCATGTACATATCCTCGCTCTCCTCGTGCGCGCACTCTTGTTATACAGTCTGTTGTACATGTACATATCCTCGCTATCCTTATGCGGTATGCGTCACATATGCCTTGTGTCTCACCCTTTATAAACTCTGCTTCATACGTGCTTTCCCTCCCTACCGGACACACTCCTTCTGTTCCCTTACCCGCCCTACTGCATACACTTCCCTTACTACCCTTACCCACTCTGCTTCAGACATGCCGTCCTAACTGTGGAAAATCTGCATTCACACTCATTATGCGAAACTGACTTGTTCTGCCTCCCCCACCTGTACTCCTTCAGGCTGCATCTTCACAATTGTAATTCAAAGGAACCAAGAAATGTTATTGTATTGTCCAGACAAGTTATGCACAAATACATATTTCTCTGTATTATCTTTGCATATTTGTTAAAAGATTAAATAAAAATGGCGTCTTAAACCTATTTTACGACAATTTCTTTCCCGGTATCAGCTGCACTTAAAATAAAGCACCTTTTGCTGCCCAGTCACAGGATATAAGTAACGATCATAGCTGAAAAAACTTTCTTACAATGTCGATATGAAGTGCAGTCCGAAAACCTATTCAACACCCTCCTACAACCGCGCAGTATAGATTAAGATGTGGTGAATATTTACCCACAATAATTTGCTAACACCTCTCTTTGTGATTAAATTAAATGTTGTTGAAGTTGGGTTGGTGCCAGCCGTTCATTGAGGTCACGAGAACAACTGCACCTTCTTCTTTTGGCGAAAAGTGATAGATCTTTCATCAGCAGCTGTAGCATCGAGGCATCTTTACAGCTCGAAGAGCTTCATCTTTCACGTAAAAATGTCTTAATCTTTGTTAAATATATGAATACTTTACGTTTAATTTGTATCCCTCTTCAACCTGCTTTCACAGCAATATTTCCCTTTTTATTCACATCCCCTTTACTTTCACTTCCTCACATGAAGAAACACAAGCTACAAAGTTGATAAATTGGTAACCAGTGCTCTAGATTGGCTCTCACTATCTTTGATGTGCATTTTTTTAAGTGGATATTTTTATCTTGTTATTTTCAGATCCTGACGTTGAAAACTGCAGTTTTGTGTGCCGAGGGAGCTCCCCAAGAGAAAGCTTGTCCTCAATGTAAATTCTCTTTATATTTCCTGTATTTGTTCCACTTTCCGACATCAAAAGTTAGATAGAACAGGGCATAGCTGCCGCAAGATTAAGGAGCAGCTATAAAAGGTTGGTGTAATGCATGAGGTGGGAAAAGAACGCAGGCAGCAGCGTGGGACAGTGTGTCTGGGATCACATGGATAACCTACCTACAGTGAGTGTGTAAAGTGAGCTCTTCGAGTGAGAGGAATGCAAGCACCCTCGAAGACCCACCTTAAAGAGTGGGCGAGAGAGGCTGGCCCTGGTCACACCCTCACCTGAGGCATCCCTGTCTTACTGTGGACTAAAGTAAACCCAAGGATGGAAGAAATGGAGACCGCCCTCCAACTGTTGGCAAAGGGGTGAGAGAGGTGGACAGTCGGCCCTTCTTGTGTGCCCTACTTTGGAGGTGAAAAGAGACACACAGAGCACACCTTCAGTGAGGAGAACATGTCCTGGGGCAGGGCTGGAAACCATCTCTTACAGTTGTGAACAGAGGGAGTTCTTGTGTGAGAGGGAGTGAAGGAGTGAGAGAGGATACTCTGGGGTGGGAGGTGCAGAAAGAACTTCCAGTAGAGAGCTCGAAGGAGAGACAGTCCAGGGGGTAAAGGTTGGTACTCTAGAGGTGAGATGAACAGACACAGTGCCCTGTCTGTGTAGTAAAAAGGGGGGCAGGACTTACAGGTTGTTTGTAATTGTTTGTTTGATGGACAGGTCTCCCATCAGCAGTCTCCCAACGGTGTTTGACCAGACCATCTCCTGCAGCAGCACCCAGCCTGAAAATGCCCCACCTGCAACCCCCAGCATCGAGCAGCTCCTGGAGAAACACGGCAACGGGGATGCTGGTGTGAACAGTGAGTATGCCATGGATACCAGGTGTCATTCTGAACCCTCTCACACTCTTTCTCCCACTTCCTCATGTGTGTCTACATATCATCCCTGGCCTTCGCTTACTTTCCCGGTTTACTCTGACCTGCCCGGGGGGTTCACTCTTCTCTGATTCTTCTGTCTGCGTACTCTTTAAATTGTGTTTGTGTGATCTATACTTGGTATGAAATAGAATTAGACCTACTTTCAGTGTATTCTACTTGTTCACTGCATTGTTATAACTGATAGCTTTCCCTTATCTATATTTGGTTAGACTCTAAATGTAGGTTTTCACTCAATGAACTTCAAGCTCATTGTAAAAGACTTTTCAAATATACCTCAATTGCCCTGTTCTCTATTAAAACTCCTTTTCTTCTAAGCCAGCAACTCTCTTTTCCTTTTCTATCTACTCTACTCGGCTGAAATGTTGCTTTACCGTCTTCCACTTCTGATGTTCACTCGCCTCTCTTTATTCAGCCTTACTGCAGTGCTTTCCATTTTCTTTCTCGCCGTCCATGTCGGGTTTAGGGTCTTTCTTACCAGTCTTGAGGCGTTGGGACAATTCCCGGCTTCGGTTCGTGTAAGTCCTGGTTTGTCCGAGATAGGGGCGACCCCTTCCGGTAGCCACGGTGCTGCCGACAATGAAAGCCTAAGTAGCCAGTGCCCTCCAGAAGGAGTCCCAAGAGGAAAACCCCGGAGGGAAAAAACCTCTGATGATGATGAGACTCCAGGAATGAAGGAGAAGACAAGAAGCCAGAAAACACTGGAAGACCAGGAGCCCAAAAGGAACCAGGAGAAAACTGGAAGTCAAGCTGGAGCAGAAGTCGCAAGGGAACCAGGAGCGCCAACGGAAGGAAGGGATCACCAAAATAAGACTCAAGGAACCAACAGGAGCGAGGACACGCTAGCAGGAACAAGGAGTGTTGCAACGCAAGGAAGGAAAGGTTCTGATCCCTTCTATACAGAAAGTGACATACAGGAACAGGCAGTGACAAAACAGGAAGGAGAGGTGTCGCCATCTTGGATAGGGAAAGGAGTGAAGTGCAATATAGGAAGATCGCCATGTAAGGAAGGAAGGTAACCCTCCCCCACTGCCTTCTGGGAGCAAGACTGAGAAGAGGAGAGCAACAATATGGCCCCCAAGGAAGGGGGATCACCAGATGCCAACACCAGGTAAGTGTAGTGCCCCAAGGTGCCTCATGACATGGATGGGCTGCCGTGCAAGTACGCGGCGTGCCCAACAGAGCAAACCAACAGGCGTCGCGGGTGCGTTCCGCGACGCCGCCAAAACGGCAACAGCGTGCCGCACCGCGGCGCCCCCGAAGAGGAGGGAGGGGCGCCGCGGGCTGCACGGAGGCCTGCGAGGAGAAAACGGGCAGCGATGCGGGCCGCGGCGTAATAGTAGGTCCCCCTCCCGAAGCCCCGGGCTTGTCAGGAAAAAGCCGAAAAAAACGGCGGAGAAGAACAGGAGCGTGGACAGAGTCAGCATCCTCCCAAGAGTTATCACTGAGGGGATAGCCTTTCCAATGGACAAGGAACTGCAAACGGCCCCTAAAGAATTGAGAGTCACAGATAGCCTGAACCTCGTACTCAGGTACCTCATTGACCAAAACAGGAGGTGGATGAGAAAAAACCCTCCTATAGGGATCCGAGACATAGGGTTTCAACTGAGAGGCATGAAAAACAGGATGTATCCTCCAAGCACGTGGCAGTTGAAGTCGAAAAGACACAGGATTCATCACTTGGGTAACTTTGAATGGACCATAAAAGCGTGGCTTAAATTTACTCCGTGATAACTGAAAGGGTAGAAATTTTGAGGACAGCCAGACTTTGTCATTGACTTGGTATGATGGAGATTGGCGGCGATGGACATCAGCAGTGTCCTTCATTTTCTTCTTGGCTTCTTGGAGATAGACATGAACTCTAGATCTTATGGCTCGGAGGTGGCGAATAAAAGAGGCTGCCGCTGGAACAGAGGGGTTGTCTTGCAGAACTGAAGGAAAGGTCCTGGGATGGAAACCGTATAAACAAAAGAATGGGGTAGTCTTGGATGCACTATGGACTGAGTTGTTGTAGGAGTATTCTGCCAACGGTAGATAGGAGGACCAGTCGCTCTGAGTCGCATTGCAATAACAGCGGAGGTATTGCTCTAGGCCTTTGATTTAAGCGTTCCGTTTGACCATTGGTCTGGGGATAAAACCCGGAGGGCAAGGCCACCTCAAATGTTTCCAGAAACATGATACATGCTGAGGGCCTCGATCCGATACAATCACCCGTGGCAGGCCATGGAGGCGGTATATCTCCTGTATGAAGATGCTTCCGAGCTCTCTTGCGGTAGGTAGTTTTTTTAGGGCGGTGAAGTGAGCCATCTTGGTGAAAGAATCTATTGTCACCATTATAACCCGGTTACCTGCAGATGGAGGCAGAGAGGAAATGAAGTCTGTGGATATGGTATGCCATGGAACTGGTTGCAGCAATCCCATGGGTTTAGTATGCAATGTTTTGGCTTGGGCACAGACAGGACAAGATGATACATAGACTTCGGTATCTTTTCTTATCGACTGCCACCAGAAAGAGCGAAGTATTAGTTCTAGGGTAGTCTTGAAACCACGATGACCGGAGGCGGGAGGATCGTGACACATTTGTAGGGCTTCTAGGTGCACCTTTTTGTGTGGGAAGGAATAAGGCCCTACCGTGGTTATAGTGTGTGTCACGTTGCTTAACCAGATCGACTAGCTTCCTCCATTCTTCTTGGTTCATGGATTTATATTCTGAATGAACCCTGTCTAGGAAGGATTGAACCATGCCAATAATTCTTTGTGGCTCGATTATGTTCTGTTGTGGGACCGTAGGTCTTTCTGGATAACGACGAGACAAGGCTTCTGCCAAAGTGTTCTGAGATCCCGGTATGTAGGAAATGACAGTCATACTGGCTAAAAAAGTAAGCCCACCGGGCTTGGCGACTATTTTGGCATTGAATGTTACGGAGACATTGGAGGTTTCTATGGTCTGTTCTGATTTCGAAAGGTTCCTTGGTTCCCATTAAGAACTGTCTCCATTCACGGCAGGCGAACTTCATGGCCAGTAGTTCTCGCTCTAGGACAGAGTAGTTCCTTTCAGAGTCTGACAGGACATGTGACAGGTAAAACACAGGATGTTCCAGTCCGTCGTCGTCTTGTTGTTGGAGGAGGACGGCACCAACAGCTCTGTCCAACACGTTTGTTGCCACAAAAAATGTCTTCGTTGTGTCAGGATGACGTAATATGGGTGCTTGCGTGAAAGCCTTTTTTAGGGACTGGAAGGCCTGTTCAACGGCTTCGGTCCACTTGAACCCTTGCCTTGCTTTAGAGTTTGGGATATGTAGCTGGTTTGGTGAGCAAAGTTGTCAATAAATTGGCGGTAAAAGTTTGCCAGACCTAGGAAACACTGTGTTTCTTTAATGGTCAAAGGTGATGGCCAATCCAAAATAGCCTGTACCTTTTGAGGATCCATGGCTATTCCCGTCTTGTTAATTCTGTAGTCCAAATATTCTACCTCTGACTTGTCAAACTCACATTTTTCAGGTTTACAGAAGAGACTATTTTGGCATAGTCTTTCCAGGACTTGCATGACGTGTGTGCAATGTAACTCAGGAGCTGCTGAGTAGATCAATATGTCGCCTAGGTAGATTACCACTATCTGGTTTAGGAGATCCGAGAACACATTGTCCATGAACCTTTGAAAGATGGAAGGGGCATTGGTCAGCCCAAAAGGCATAACTCTGTATTCAAAATGCCCTAATGGAGTTCAAAATGCGGTTTTCCACTCATCCCCTTCCTTGATTCGAAGGAGATGATAGGCACCCCTGAGATCCAGCTTGGTGAATATTTGTGCCCTTCTTACCAACTCCAGGATATCCTTAATCAAGGGCAATGGATAGCGGTCTTTGATGGTGAATTTATTTAAGCCTCTGAAGTCAATACATGGTCGGAGATCTTTGGTCTTCTTGGGGACGAAAAAGAGGGGTGCCCCGGCAGGTGAAGAGGATCGAACGATGAGACCACTCTGGAGATTTTCCTCGAGGTATTGTCTGAGAGTCTCTTTCTCGGGTTCAGTGAGAGAATATACTCTTCCGAAGGGTACTGTTGCTCCACGTTCCAATGGAATGGCACAGTCAAACTCCCTATGAGGAGGTAACGTCGCCTTCGTAGGCTTCTGAAAGATGTCAGCGTGTGTATGGTAGTGACTTGGTACACCTTGGACGGAGTTAACGGAGGTACAGGCTTCTTTTCTTATCATAGGCATTACCTTAGGAGACAAGTACTCTTCAGTGGGATAACAGAACTGCTGACAGAAGTGTGATGACACAAATGGTCCTTGTCTCCCAGTTGATATACGGGTTATGTCTGATCAGCCAAGGTATACCTAAGATCATTACATGGCTGGGTGAGGCGATCAGGTCAAAGGACAAGTGTTCTTGGTGGTTTCCAAATGTAAGCTGTAATAACGGTGTCATGTCTTTGACTGGACCGGAAATGAGGGGGGTTCTGTCCACGGTATGTACTTGTTCCAGGATCTCTTTAGGGACTCGACTAATTCGCCTCTCACTAGCCCATGCTTCATCCAAGTACATCCCGCTGGCACCACAATCCAACAATGCTAGTATCTTCTCTTTTATTCAATTTGACAGCCTTATAAGCATAGGCAGAAGAAAGAGAGAGGTTGAAGTTTCATTCGAGGTACAGATCGAAGGGATTCCAGACCATCCCGTCCTCTCCCTTCTCACAGAGGAAGGTATTTGGCGTTTTCCGACTGCATGGGAGGACGAGTAGGACAATTGCGAATCATGTGCCCTGAGGCGCCACAATACCTGCACAGTCCTTGTTTTCTTCTGTGTTCACGTTCGACCTCAGACAGGGTTCCCCTAGTTAAGCCTATCTGCATAGGTTCTTCTCCTGTTGAAGGCTGTATGTCAGACACAGGGTTTTCTGTTTTACGAACACTAGGTCGGGTTACTCCGGTATGCTGCTGGAGACGTGACTTTCGTCTCTCCAAACGACGTTCATTGAGACGATGTTCAACTGATAATGTTAAGTCCATTAACTCAGTCATAGTTTCTGCACGAGGAGAATGTACTAATTCATCTTTGATTTCTTCTCGCAACCTTCTCGAAAAAGGGTTACCAGTGTTCGTTCCACCCAAGTGGTTTCCGCCGCCAATTGCCTGAAGCTTGTGATGTACTGCAAGACGTCCTGACTCCCTTGTTGGATGTCACACAAGGCTTCTTCCGCTGAGGTTTCCAGCCCAGGTCTCTCAAACATCCGTTTAAAGGAATCAAGAAAAGACGCATAATTTGACAATCGTGGGTCTTCTGTCGCTACCAAGGGTGTTGCCCATGCTAATGCAGGACCAGACAAGGCACTAATCAGGTATCCAACTTTAGTTCTATCCAAGGAAAACTGGGCTGGACGAAAAGCAAAAAACACAGTCAAGGAATCCAAGAATTCCATCAACTTGTTGGGATCTCCAGAATAACGAGGAGTAGAGGTAGAGACCATGGGTACATCGGATGTCTTAGTTGTCAGCACGTGGCGTAAGGCTAAGTTTTTGTCTCTTAGTTTTGTAGTTCTTGGGCTTGTTGTTGAACCGTCTGTACTAATGCCTGTGCTATTTCTACCGATCCTTTGGTAGGAGAGGACTGTGAGGTATCCATGCGAGTTTTTGGGCGTTGCAATCTGTCGAGTTTAGGGTCTTTCTTACCAGTCTTGAGGCGTTGGGACAGTTCCCGGCTTCGGTTCTTGTAAGTCCTGGTTTGTCCGAGATAGGGGCGAACCCTTCCGGTAGCCACGGTGCTGCCGACAATGAAAGCCTAAGCAGCCAGTGCCCTCCAGAAGGAGTCCCAAGAGGAAAACCCCAGAGGGAAAAAAACCTCTGATGATGATGAGACTCCAGGAATGAAGGAGAAGACAAGGAGCCACAAAACACTGGAAGACCAGGAGCCCAAAAGGAACCAGGAGAACACTGGAAGTCAAGCTGGAGCAGAAGTCGCAAGGGAACCAGGAGCGCCAACGGAAGGAAGGGGTCACCAAAATAAGAGTCAAGGAACCAACAGGGGCGAGGACACACCAGCAGGAACAAGGAGTGTTGCAACGCAAGGAAGGAAAGGTTCTGATCCCTTATATACAGAAAAAACAGGAAGTGACATACAGGAAGTGACATACAGGAACAGGAAGTGACAACAGGAAGGAGAGGTATCGCCATCTTGGATAGGGAAAGGAGTGAAGTGCAGTGCAGTATAGGAAGATCGCCATGTAAGGAAGGAAGGTAACCCTCCCCCACTGCCTTCTGGGAGCAAGCCTGAGAAGAGAGCAACAATATGGCCCCCCAAGGAAGGGGGATCACCAGATGCCAACACCAGGTAAGTGTAGTTCCCCAAGGTGCCTCATGACATGGATGGGCTGTCGTGCAAGTACGCGGCGTGCCCAACAGAGCAAACCAACAGGCGTCGCGGGTGCTTTCCGCGACGCCGCCAAAACGGCAACAGCGTGCCGCACGTCGGCGCCCCCGAAGAGGAGGGAGGGGCGCCGCGGGCTGCACCGCGGCCCTCGAGGAGAAATCGGGCAGCGTGCAGATTGCGATGCGGCCTGCCTGCGGCATAACAGTCTAGTCCTTTCCTGCCAATCCTTCCCACCTTCCTCCTCCTTTTCTGCCTTCTGTCTTAATGCCTCGTTCTCATTCAGTCCACCTATCTTTTGGTGTCACCCCTCCTGTCACTTGTTTAAATATATTCTTACTAATGTTACTTCTGCTCTCTGTCCACCCTGTCTTCGTTCACTTTTCACCCGTCCCTCTCCCTCCACCTTACTCCCCTTTCTTCCATCCTTCTTCCTGCATCCTTTTCTCCCTCATCACCCTGTTTCTTCTGTCAGTTGTAGAAATGTTGAAAGCTCTTCATTCGCTGCAAAAGGAGAACCAGAGCCTCCAGGAGCAGATTATGAGTCTGACTGCCAAGAAGGAGCGTCTACAACATCTCAACATCCAGCTGTCCGTGCCTTTCCCAGTGGTTAGCGCCAGCAATGGGCCTACACTTCACACGCACAGTCTTCTACCTCCCAGTGGTAAGACTTCTGCGGCCACCTGTCCTTCCCAGTGACACATCTTAATTTTATTTGATGATAATGATGATGGGTAGATGCAACTGAGTGGCACATATTGAGCCACCAAGCATTTGGCCTGTTGTATATGGGATTAAGGCCCCCCTCCTCACTGTACGCGAAGGATATTGCAAGCCACTGAGAAGGCCTGAAACCATGTGGAGGAATGAGGCTCAAGTTCCATTATAACATTTCTACATACAGCAGCCAGTAGTTTATTGCATATGATACATACCCTCCCCTTTTCAAAGTTGGTCATTTGCTCCTTATGAAAGAAACATGTAGAATAAAAGTGGAATTGAGACTATGAAAGTAAACACGCAACGATGTGCAGTTTAAAATTAAGTAAATTAATGTAAGTCACTTTTGAAACCGATGTAATTGTCATCTAATCAGTTAGTGTCTGTGAATTTTCAAGAGCAAATTGTGGTTAAGGACTTAACTTGTAATGCTGAACAACAGCCAAGCTTTTACAGTGTCTGCTGCTTGGAAGCAGAGATTGTATTGTCACAAGTATAACCAATTATTAAAGTTGATGATTGACTTTGGTCTCTTATTAAATGAATAGTGAGGTCACAACTGGACTCTAATAAAAGGGAAACCGGTTTTATATAATTATTGTTGATAACCATATGTTTTATATTAATGTTTTGTTACAAACTTGCATGGAGCCTCTCTAGGTTACAGAGTCTAGATGCTGTGGCCTCTTCTGATAACTCCCAAGTACAATGTGTTGTCCTGCCTCTGTCACACCCATGATTGTGCCTAGGTGGTCACAACTCCTCAATTGTTCTGTGTATCTCTCCAAATCCCACACAGTATGGTGTGCCTTTATATTCCTCAGTTGTCTGTCGTACAGTGAAGTTTCACTTTTGTATGGTGTGCCTCTCTGTGGTCCAACTCGCTGTTAAATAACATGACTTGGTGTTCCCCGTAACACACTGTTCCATGATGTGCCAGAACATCTATCAGTATTCTTGCTTGTCTGGTTTTCTATGCAGTGGTTTCAAAGTCTTCTTTTAACTCAGACAGCAATCTGCCATAATTGAGATGGTACATGTCACCCACCAATAATGAAACTTGTGTTCCTAATTACCTCTCGTGCTGGTACCATTTTCAGAAATTGTATTGGCTGATCTATGGGCCTACCGATGATAAACGGGGCTTCCAACTTAATGACATTAATCTTGTATCCTAATTTTTTTTTTAAATCGATTAATAAGGTCAGACGCTGATTTTTGGATTTTAAAAAGGACCATATTGTCAGCACACGTTCTTAATTTCATAGCTTTGGGCACCTCTGTGGCAAGTCGAGTATTAACTTTATTCGATTTTGTCTTAAAATCATAAAAGTACATACCAAAAACAGTACAGCCATAAAAAGAGTGTTTGACTATAATAGCAGAGCTATCCACAATAAATGAATTGATTGCCCCATAAATACATACGTACAAGAACATAAAAAATACAGTCATGCTCTTCAGGAAAAAAAACTGAAACTGGGAAAAGAAATTCAAAATGGATGCTATCCAAACTGCACATATATCTGCTCATCGTCAATGTAGAATACTAGATAAAAAGCTTGACTCGAAAAAGCACACCCTTTGGGACTGTAAAAGTTGTAGAAACAAGAGCACTGGTCTCACATGTCTGAAGTTTAGAGGTAAAAGTAGTGGACGAATATACCGATGATGCAAACTGTTAAATGTGGGGCAAATCATTACAAAATGTAAGGTATTGAGTATGAAAATGTTATCACAAATACATGCTCGTAGCTCCGATTCTTTTGTCCAGCCTCCCTTAGAAATCATCAATTGATGAAGCAGATTTAACCTGAAAAGTGTCAGCACACTGCAGTGATAACTGGACATTCACAGTTTCAAATAGGGTTCCATCCCACAAACTGATTTGACCATAATGAAATTGCGCACTGAGCGCTTGGTCAATGCAACGTCATCTCGCTCCTCAGCCACCCTGGAGTGAAAGGCCTGCTTCAGTCAGGCAATATCTCCTTTCAATATACGATCGGGGTCTGAAAAAGGTGCTGGTCTGCCCATATCTGTGAGATTTCTTCTAATAAAAGAGAACCATGGGATGCGGGACATATTGTCCAGGTTCAAACAGTCTTGCACTATGAGTCTATTAAGTTTTAGCTCCTCCTTCAGCCAAAGGGATATCCATAAAAGCAAAGGGTGTATACAAATGAGATCAGAAATGTACCCCGACCCAATTCTTCGTGGACAATCGCACTGGGAATGCCCTTCCCCCATTTAGATTTTTCTTTGCTTACTTTACTCTTGTGTTGATGCAGATCAATAATAAAAGGTGACTCGGAGAAAATGCACATGTTGATATCTAAGAATTAAAACTGCCACCAGTGAATTTGTTTATGCCTTCAGTTATCCGAATATCACATGATTTTGAAAATGTTCTCTGTGATTTAAATTGCAACTTGTAGAGTTTTATGTAGCACTGAGCACCTGTAATGCTTTTGGCATGTTTGTGGTCAGGTTACTAAGCATGATGGGTCTGTCCTCCAGGAACATAATTTTGAGACATGATGATGGTTTAATGCATTAAAGCAGTCTTCTTCAGGTCTGATTGTGAATGACTTTCCATTGCATTTGAAATAACCAAGGTCCTAACCAGTTTTATTCTCTGATTACAGCTATCAACCATGATTCCATGAGCATCAGCAAAAGCCCTTCCTGTAAGAACAGCTTCCGGATGGAGAACTCCCTCTCTGCTTCTTCTGAGGTACTTTGCTTTCACACAACAGATTACACAAATTCTTTTACATGAACACTACAGACGAGTGTTACTGCTCACCACCCCACCATGCTAACTGAGTAAAAATGGGAATAGCCCTTTACTCACCAAGAGGTCCCCTTTTTATGGTACTTACAACATGCCAAGACAATTAGGAGGTTTAAGGGGAAGATGCCAAATATATACATAGTGGTAGAAGAAGTTAATGTCTAGAAGTGGTTTTTTTGGGTGAAACTACTGCCATTGCTGTAGATTGAGCTATATTGTATAGCAAATCAATGAAAACAAACTAGGTGCCACTGCTGGGAATGTCCTCATTGGAAGAAAGAAATTAATATATGTTCGCACATGCTTTCTAACAATTTCTGAAATTAATCCTATCTAGAATTTACATATCCCTGGGATGGCCGCTCATTGACTGCTCCAATCGAATGACATTGAATCAAGCACATGTTGGGTCCATGAATCGATTAGTTAGATTAGAGTAGTAGATTTGCTGGTACCTGCAGCAGACTGGACTGAACCTCTATAGTGGCATTTGGTCTTTTGGCCTCCTTCTTGCTAACATTGAATGTTAGAATCCTCTGACACATGGCTTCGAGGCCCATGAGTTTAAGAGTGTCTGATTGAATGTTTATGCTTGTATCTCAACATCTGTTTGTGCTGCACAAGCTACTACCTGAAAAAGAGAAGTTGTGTTTTTACTGTACCTCTTGTTATAGTCCGGTTGAGACCAGGAAAGAGAATTTCCACAGGATAACACTATATACCAAGTTTGTGGCGCAAGGGTTGGCAGGTCTACTGGTTGAATTGTGATGTAATTCAAATATACATCCACCTTTGTGAACAAGTGTAGAGCTTCTTGTTTTACCTAAGGGAGAAGACGTGAAGTTGGCCATCTTGTCCCAAAAAGATATAGCATACCTTTTTCTAAGCGTAATTCAGCTTTATTTTTTCTTGGCTGAAGCACTGCTAGCTAAGATTTATTTACAGGATGGCGATTTGTTTAAAAACAGATTCTTACAAGGAACTTCATGTTTTCTCATTTGTGTTCGTGTTCACAGCTCGCTGGAAAGCTGGAGTATGTAGGTTTTCTTGGCTGGCTCCAGATAACTTACCATTAAGAGCACATTGTGTTTTTGGCTCATTGTGTCAGATTCCAGAGTTTCAAAGATGACAGACACCTGGGTTTCTGACATGTCATTGTTGATCAATTCCACAGCCATTCTGGCCATATGTGAAAATGAGGGTACACATCACTAGGCAGAAATGATCTTTAGGTCCTTGTCCTGATTTAGTAGGATACATTGCAACACGATCTCCACAATTTGTGTTATAGGAAGTGTTATGCTTTCAGAGTTGGAATGGCCAATATCTGAAAGAGACACGTTAGTGACAGATTCCTTACCTTAGAATATCCCCAGGCGTCAGGCTGGATCCGGAAAGTTTTTTGCGTAGCAGTACCCTTGCGCGTCGGTAGGCGGCGTCGTGCGGCCCGCGTCCGCCGTCGGGCGTCGTGATCGCCGGGATGACGTCGCGGGCAGTACTTAGGCGCCGCCCCTGCGCGCTGACGTCAGTTCTTCTTTCGCGCCAGCAAGCGCAGATCCGGAAGAGCAGTGCCCTGGTCATTTTTGACCATACTTTTGGTGAATTTTTCACTGTTTTTCTCTATCAAGGTGTCGTAGGGATGCCCGGTTTCAAACGCTGCGGCGCCTGTGCTCGGATGATGTCCGACACCGACCCGCATTGGGAGTGTCTCTTCTGCCTCGGCCGAGGCCACGACACGGAGTCTTGTACCGACTGCCAGGCCCTCAACCCGAAAGCTTTGCGGAGCGGTCTCGAAAGCTCCTCGAGGCCCGGCATTCGGCTCCGCGGAAGCCCCGGTCGCGTGAGAGGTCCAGGGGTCGATCGCGGAGTCCACACCGGTCGCCGGCATCGAAGTCTTTCGTCCGGTAAGTCGAAACACAAGAAGTCCAAAAGCATCATCGCTCTAGACTTCGCCTCGCCGGTCTCGCGACTCGGCTGAGGCCCTCCCGGCACCGTCCCGCCCCGCGGCCCCGGACATGCCTGTGGAGTCGCCCCGCAATACCCGCCCTTCCCGGGTTCGGGCGGATCCGGCCAAAGTGCAGGAATTCCTGTCGGCCATGGCCCGCCTCTTCGGCCTCCAGGTCCCTCCGGTGCGCCTTCGGGCCCCGCGGCCCTGATGGGGTTGTTCGGGCGCTCGCCGACGGCTCCGGCCCCGGCGTCGCCCGTGCCTCCAGCCTCGATCCCGGCTCCGGCCTCGGCCTCGATCCCGGCTCCACAACCCCCATCGACGCCGGTCGACCTAACGACACCTCCCGCCGGCGCCGATGTCTCCGGTGCCGCCTCGACGCCGCCTGGGGCTCCGGGCGGCGTCGTTCCTCAGTTCCTTCCGGCTCCGGACATGGACCCGGACCGACGTCGCCGACGCCGGTTCCGGCGCCGATGAGACCTTGGTCCCAAATGTCCCTCCTCCCCCTTATTTTGAACCTGAGGAGGACCAGGTGGACTGGGAGGGGTCTGATGACCCTCTGACACAACAGTGTCAGTACGATGAGGACTGGACAGAGGGTCTAGGGGATGCCCGTGGTCTAGATACTTCCCCTGACACTGGCATGCTGTCTCCTCCCGTGGCTACGGAGGAGGGAGCCACTCTTGCAACGGTGTTGCGTAGGGCGGCTGGAGCCTTACATCTCCAACTCCCTGCTGTGGCGGTCAAGGTTAATCTCTTGACAGAGGTGCTTCAGCCGGCATCCTCTACGGAGACTGTGCTGCCGTTTAACGACGCCCTCACTGACGTTCTTTGGGCGCCTGGTCCAAGCCCAACACAGGGGCTCCTGTGGATAGGAACGTGTCCCGACGCCATCGCCCAGCTCCGGGCGACCCCCTGTTTCTCTCTGTCCACCCCACCCCTGAGAGCTTGGTTGTCCAAGCCTCCGCTTCCCAAACCGCCTTCCCTACCGCCCTCCGGATAGGGAATCCAAACGCCTGGATCAATTTGGGAAGAAGGGTTTTTCTTCCTCCAGTGCTGGCTTGCGGTCCATCAACACTGCTTGCCTTTGGGCCGATATACCCACTCCTTGTGGGATTCGGTGGCGAATGTTTTGCCCCAGTGTTCTGAGGAGGTCCAGACACTGCTTTCCCGCGCCATTGCGGAAGGAAGGGATGCGGCCAAATACACAATCCGATGTGGCCTTGATACCGCCGACTCGCTGGGCAGGTCTATTGCAACGACGGTGGCGCTCACGACGCCACGCCTGGCTGAGAACCACTGGTTTTTCAGGGGATGTCCAGAATACTCTCATGGACATGCCCTTTGATGGAGTCGGTCTTTGGGTCCAAAGCAGACCATGCGTTGGAGCGCTTAAGGACTCACGGGCTACTGCAAAGTCCCTGGGCCTTTCTGCCACACGCCCTCCGCTGACTTCTGCTTTTCGCCCCTATCGTGGGCCACGGTAGGGCGCCCTTCACATCAGCAGCCCAGCCACCGGCCCGCGCAGCAGGCGTCTTCGCGTGGCCGAGGACGTGGATTCCGCCGTGGCGGATCGGGCAACCAGCGTGCGGGTCAGGCCACCACCTCCAACCCGTCCGCGGCCTCCAAACCCTCCTAGTCCCTCCTTTCAGGTGCACAGCACGCCAGTAGGGGCAGGGTCCGCCATCACCTTCCCCACTGGCGTACCATCACCTCGGACAGGTGGGTCTTGGACATTGTCCGAAGGGGCTACTCCCTCCTTCGAGTCCACCCCCAGCCATGCCACCTCAATTCCACCGCATGTCAGGGGATCACTTGGTACTTCTGCAGAAGGAAGTCACGGCCCTCTTGGCCAAGAGGGCCATCGAGCATGTTCCGACCCCAGAAGTAGGGCGTGGTTGCTACTCCCACTACTTCCTGGTGCCCAAAAGGACAAGGAGGACATGCGTCCTATCTTGGACCTCCGGAACGTCAATCGCTTCCTCCGGAAGCGAGAAGTTCAAGATGCTCACCCTAGCTCAGGTCTTGACTGCCCTCGACCCTGGAGACTGGTTGGTAGCGTTGGACTTGCAGGACGCATATTTCCACATCCTCGTCCTGCCGGCCCACCGGCGTTACCTTCGGTTCACGGTAGGCCTCGAGCATTTTCAGTTCACCGTGCTCCCTTTGGCCTTACCAGTGCCCCTCGGGTGTTCACGAAAGTGATGGCGGTGGTCGCAGCTCATCTGCGCCGGGCAGGGGTTTCAGTCTTCCCCTACCTCGACGACTGGCTGCTGAAGGCGGGCTCGCCCCAGGCAGTCGTCTCCCACCTCCAGACTACGGCCGAACTCCTGCACTCGCTGGGGTTCTCCATCAATGTGCCGAAGTCGCATCTGATTCCTTCTCCACAGCTCCTTTTCATCGGAGCAGTTCTGGACACGACGCAGTTTCGGGTCTATCCTCCCGAACGGCGAGTCCGGGATATTCAGGCTATGATTCTGATCTTTCAGCCTTTATCCTGGGTTTCGGTACGGTTGACCCTGAGGCTGCTGGGCCTCATGGCCTCCTGCATCCTGCTGGTCAATCATGCCAGATGGCATATGCGGGCTCTGCAGTGGGACCTGAAGTTCCAGTGGGCGCAGCACCAGGGCAACCTGTCCGATCACGTCCAGATCTCGGAGGGGACTGCAAAACAGTTGCAGTGGTGGCTCTCGAACCGGCAATGGGTCATGGGCAGATCCTCTCCCTTCCCCAGCCAGAGCACACAGTTGTGACGGACGCGTCCCTTCTGGGATGGGGCGGTCACATGGGAGAGGCGGAGATCAGAGGCCTCTGGTCTCCGGCGGAGTCCCGGCTCCATATCAACATTCTGGAGCTCCGGGCGATCCGACTTGCACTCAAGGCATTCCTTCCCTCTGTCAAAGGGAAGGTAGTGCAGGTGTTCACAGACAACACCACCGCCATGTGGTACTGCAACAAACAAGGCGGGTGGGGTCGTGGACCCTTTGTCAGGAGGCTCTACGCCTCTGGACATGGCTGGAACATCAGGGCATGTTCCTGATGGTTCAACACCTGGCAGGTTCGCTGAACGCCAGGGCGGACGAACTCAGCCGCAGGTGCATGATGGATCACGAATGGCGTCTTCACTCGGAAGTGGCGCAAGGACTCTTTCTACAGTGGGGAGAGCCTGGTTAGATCTATTCGCCACCGAAGAGAACGCGCAATGTCATCAGTTCTGCGCGTTGGAAATTCCAAGGCGGCACTCGCTCGGCGAGCGCGTCGTCACGAGTGGAGTTGCGGTCTGTTGTACGCCTTTCCGCCTATACCACTTCTACCCAGAGTGTTGAAGAAGATTCGGCACGACCGGGCCCAAGTCATTCTTGTGGCTCCGGACTGGGCTCAAAGAGTTTGGTATCCCGAGCTACTCAATATGAGCGTAGATCCCCGATCCGTCTGCCTCTTCGGGAGGATCTTCTGTCGCAGCAGCAGGGGACGGTCCTCCACCCGAACCTGTCCAGTCTACACCTGCTTGCGTGGAGATTGAGCGGCGGCAGTTGATTCCTTTCGACTTGCCTCCCGAAGTTTGTGATGTGATTCTGGCAGCCAGGCGTCCCTCCACTAAGGTGGTATACGTCTGCAGGTGGAACAAATTTGTGGCATGGTGCACAGCAAAGACTGTGAATCCTCTTCTGCCCCTCTTTCTGAGGTCCTTCTGTTCCTTCTCTCTCTGGCCCAACAGGGTTCTGCCCTGGGTACCATCAAGGGTTATCTTTGTGCTATCTCGGCCTTCCTCAGGCTCCCTGATCAGCCCTCCTTTTCAAGTCCCCTGTTGTTAACAGGTTCTTAAAAGGCATTACTCACCTCTTCCTCCTGTTCCGTTTGTGATGCCTCAGTGGGACTTGAACTTGGTTCATACCTTTAATGTGCGCTCCCTTTGAGCCTTCTACATAACTGTCCTCTTCGTCTTCTGACTCTGAAGACAGCCTTTCTGGTGGCCATCACCTCCGCTCGGGCGTTTGAGTGAGCTCCAGGCTCTGTCTTGCAAACCTCCCTTTCTGTCTGTTCATCCAGACAAGGTTGTTCTTCGGACGCGTCCGTCCTTCTTGCCAAAGGTGGTTACTGCTTTCCACATTGGGCAGACCATCACTTTGCCCACCTTCTTTCCCGCCTCCGCATCCTTCCAGAGAGGAAGAGAGGCTCCACCGTCTGGACCCAAAACGTGCGCTCTCCTTCTATATTGACCGCACAAAACACTTCCGGGTGGATGACCAGCTCTTTATTGGCTACGTGGGCGCCAAAAGGTCGGGCGGTGCACAAGAGGACCATTTCCGCCGGGTTACCTTGTGCATCAAGACCTGCTATTCTTTGGCTAAGAAGGAGCCTCCTGTTGGGCTGCGTGCCCATTCCACCAGGGCAACGGCTGCTACCACGGCCTTGGGCCGCGGTGTTCCGCTGCCGGTTATCTGTCAGGCAGCTACGTGGGCCTCGCTGCACACGTTTACAAAGCATTACTGCCTTGACAGTCAGGTCCGGAGGGACGGCTTCTTTGGCCGTTCTGTCCTCCAGGACTTCCTTGTCTGATCTTTGTTCGCAGACCCACCATCGGGGTTGGTATTGCTGGGGTATCTATTCTAAGGTAAGGAATCTGTCACTAACGTGTCTCTTTCAGATGCACAAGTTACTAACTTGTGTAACGATATATCTGTAAGAGACAGTAGTTAGTGACAGATTCCTACCGCCCCACCCATCCTCCCCGTTCTGCAAACTGATTTCTAGGGTTAAGGACATCCCTTTCAGGGCCCTAGTATTTTTCAGACACCTATGTCAGCTTCTTGCATGGCTCTGCGTTCCTGGCGCGGAAAGTCGTGTACAGAACTGACGTCAGCGCGCAGGGCGGCGCCTAGGTACTGCCCGCGACGTCATCCCGGCGATCACGACGCCGACGACGGACGCGGAGCCGCACGACGCCGCCTACCGACGCGCAAAGGGTACTGCTACGCAAAAAACTTTCCGGATCCAGCCTGACGCCTGGGGATATTCTAAGGTAAGGAATCTGTCACTAACTACTGTCTCTTACAGATATATCGTTACACAAGTTAGTAACTTGTGCATTAGGGTCATTGGTTGTTGGCTATCCGATCCTTCTGGGAGGCAAAGACTTATATCTAGAATTCTGAGAAATGTCTTGTTCTTGTGAATATCTCTTAAGTTGAGTAGAGCTGCAGCTGTGCAACTTGGAGGGAGGTCTATAGCCTTTTGGTCTTTCTGCAGCAGTGGCTACTCAGTTTTGGCAGAGGAGTGTCGCCCCACCTGCTGCGAGCGCACATTAATAAAATGGCAATAAATACCATTTTATTTTGGTCGCAGGCTCTCACTGTTACCGCGCGAGGGCAGAGGGAGGGGCTGATTCGTGCAATTGCACTATTACTTCAGCCTATGCCAGTGTGCATGTAAAATTTGGCTGGCTGCATACAGCTGGCCAATCTGACATGCGCACTTAAGCCTGCACAATCCCATGGCTGAGAAACAGCCAAGGGATTGCAGCCACAGGCCCCAGCTGCAAAATGAACGGATTGGTTGGAATCACGTTGCTTAAGGGAGGAAGTTCTTCCCTTTCCTGCTGCCTGCTCGAGTCACCGCCGAGGAGAGAGACACCGGATGTGGCTCCGTGCAACATATATGGTGAGTTGTTTGGACATTGCGCCTCACCATATTTTAATGTTGCCGGCCGCCACTGCCTTTCTGAAGTCTCAGAAATATTTTAGGAGGCATGAGAGCAGATGGCGTAATATCAAGATCAGATCAGGTGCATTCGACATCCATTATCTCCTTTACTGTCTTCTCTGAATTGACTACTGCCTCGAACCCAACTGTCTCATGAATAAATCTCACCATGGAAGTGGATCTTCTTGTGGTACATTTTTATGCGACTTGTAAGGTGCCTTTGACAATGGTCTCAATACTGATCATGGTGCCACTGCTCAAGAGCAGCTTATCTCCAAAGGAGATCTCACCACCAGATGGAACATTGCAAAAGAGGGCTAGTGTTGTCCAACATACAGAGGAGTTTGAGGGCGTTAGGGTGTATATTAGCTGAAACTTAGGGTTCGAGGCATTTGAGCTGTAGATCATATGCGTTAGCATAGATCGCCATCTGGTGTTGGGCCCGGATGTTTGCACTTTGTTTTTCTTTGAAGAAGTATTTGTAGTCACGGGGTAGGTGACTCCTCCTTTTGGTGATAGTGCCCATGGGCATCAACTCCATCCTTAGATTGTTTTTTTCCACCATCGGGTTCGGATGTGTATTGCTGCGCTCCGGTTCGGCGTCGCTTCGAGCCCTTCGACGCGCAATCCTCTACCCTCGACGGTATTGTCTTTCGATCGCGGTTTCCCATTCGATGCCTGATCGTATGATTACTGTGAAAACCTTCGATCTGGAAATTCGAGGCGTGGCCGTCGGGCCTACCCGTGCCGACCAACGCCAGCAGTCGATGGAACGGACTCCATTTAAACTATGTCCCGGGTGTCGTGCTAAGTTCCCACGCACCGACCTGCACCAGATCTGCAACCTGTGCTTATCCCCGAAACACAATGAGAAGGACTGCGAGCGTGTCGATCGCTCCGATCGAAGAAGACTCTTCGCGGACCGCCGGACTCGACTCCACGAAATGCAACGAGACAGCGGCTCGCACCGACATCTTCGGCGAAGAATCAGAGGTTCCCAGCACAGACGTAGAGGCCAGAGGAAGAAGAACCGGTCTCCGCCTCCAAAGCCGACTCCGACATGGAGGAGACCTGGTCATCACCCCGGGTCAACGCACCGTAAGTACAACCCCCATGTGCCCACGCAACCGGCAAGAAAATCCACAGGCTCGGCATCACCTGCCCTCGGTCGACACTACCGACATAAAGTTTTCTAATGTCCCAGCCCTCAGCCCAGGCTATCGAAACATAAGGACAAGCTCTTCAGGCTCGAAGGCTAGCCCTATTCCGTATCGAAACAACACCTTCGGCACCGAAACATAAGCCGCCTCATGTGCCACCCCTAAACCGCGGCACAGAAGACACCTTCGCACCGAAGCGCCTCGAATCCAACAACGCCTGGAGCCGAAATCGCCCATTACCGAAATCCTTCGGCACCTAAAAGCTCGGAGCCGACACACTCCGCACTCAAAACATTCGGAGCCAAACATCCCGCTCCGAAACATTCTGGTTCTAAACACACCAAAAGTAAGCTTTCGGACTCGGAACGTTCGGCGCTCAAAGACCCTCATAAATCTTCCACGCCGAAACCCACTCCTAAGGAGAAAGACAATCCTTCCAAAGAACTTCCATCCGAAGACACAGTTTTGGACCCAAAACAGAAGAGACTCAGTATTGATCCCAATACTGGACGCCTTACAGCCACTATTCCAAAGAAACGGAAGCTGGATTTTTCAGAGGACTCTCCTATTCCTCTGAAGAAGAAGGACATGGTACTAACCCTTCTCCCCTTACATACCTCCTTCTCCTCCACCTAACCCAAATTTGCTAATCACACCATCAAATTCACCACCACCCACATTTTCACCTGAACCACAGGATGATGATGATTATGGGGACAGGGAAGGGGATGGGGAGCGAGGACTCAGGACATACCACAAGACCAGGACATCTCCACATGACACTGATCCATGGGAGGATTACAATAAGGAACCAGATTACAATAATGACCCTGACCTGTATCCCTCCAGACCCTCTCCACCTGATGACAATATAGGCTTTGTACAGCTTATTAACAGGGCTGCTCAATACTATGGGGTGGAGCTACACTCAGACCTCTAGAGGAGGATTTTCTTGTGGAGACATTCACTCATTCACAAAAGTCCACTAATACTTTGCCCATACTCAACGGGCATGATAAAACACGTAGACGAGGTATTTAAGGACCCAGTCAGAGCCAGAATACTGACCCCTAGAGTGGATAAAAGTACAAGCCCGGCTCCTACAGACCCTGTATATATTAGGGGACAGTTGCCCTTAGACTCTCTTGTCGTATCTAACGCCCGCAAGAGAGCTAATTCTCAAACTACAGGCGACGCCCCTCCTCCTGATAAGGAGTCTAAATTATTAGATACATCAGGCAAGCGAGTGGCCTCACAGGCTCTAACCAGTGGCGAATCGCCAATGCTCAGTGCCCTGTTAGCACGCTATGACAGAGCTCACTATGATGAGTTAGGGAAAACTCATCCAACACTTGCCTGATGAATACAAGAGAAAGGCTAACGACCTCATTCAAGAAGGGAAGCTTATCACCAATACTTCCATAAAATGTGCACTGGATGCACCAGACACAGCATCTCGTGCCATCAACACCAGCATACTATTACGGAGGCACGCTTGGCTTTGAATCTCTGGATTCAAGCAGGAGGTCCAATCCTCCATACTCAATCCTCCATACTCAATCAGCCCTTTGATAAAGAGCATCTTTTTGGACCAACAGTCGACACTACACTTGAAAAGATGACAAAGGACACCGAAACTGCTAAGTCCATGGGGGCCTTACAATTACCTTCCAGTAGGGGTTCCTTTCGCCGCTCCTTTTATAGAGGTGATTCAGTAACACAGTGTCGTCGGAGACTCCTCCTCCTCTTATAAAAACAACCAATCCACCTCCTCCAGATGTTATTTTCGAGGAGGCTACAGGGGAAATAATAACTAGGGAAGAGACAGCGGTAACTCCACCCGCACTTCCCCTGCCAATAAGCAGTGACTTCCCTCCACTACCCCCCCGATCATTTAACACCTGTCGGGGGACATCTCTCACAGTTCCTACCTGTCTGGAATTCAATCACCACAGACAAGTGGGTATTACAGATTATCCAGTATGGTTATTGCCTGGAACTTACATGCACTCCCCCAACTCGCCTTCCAAAAGAGGGTGCAATGTCACCAGAACACCTCACTCTCTTAAAACAAGAGGTTCTCTCCCTGTTACAAAAACATGCACTAGAACCAGTCCCATTACACCATCGGGGGTTGGGGGTGTACTCCTATACTTTTTGATTCCAAAAAAGTACGGCTCTCTCAGGCCTATATTAGACCTCAGAAAGCTAAACCTCTATATTCAATCAGATCACTTCCACATGGTCACACTTCAACAGGTGCTCCCACTGCTTCAGCAAGGCGACTTCCTTTCCACTCTAGATTTAAAGGACGCCTACTTCCATATTCCCATTCACCCTGCTCACAGGAAATATCTCAGGTTAGTGGTGGACGGACAACACTACCAATTCAAAGTTCTCCCGTTCGGGGTAACTACAGCACCCAGAGTGTTCACCAAGTGTCTGGCAGTAGTCACAGCTCATTTGAGAAGACAACACATTCACGTCTTCCCTTACTTGGACGATTGGCTAATAAAAGCCAAGTCACAACACAGCTGCATACAACACACTCACAAAACAGTTCAGCTGCTTCACGACTTGGGATTCACTGTAAACCTCACCAAGTCTCATCTCCAACCCTCCAACACGCAAGCATACCTGGGAGCCACAATAGACACTTGCAAGGCTCTAGCATACCCCAACCTCTCAGGATATGCAAACATACAAACCCTGATATCACAATTTCAGCCTCAACACTCATTACCAGCCCAAGTGTTCATGAAACTCATCGGAATGATGGCATCTTGCATTCTACTCGTTCCTTACGCAAGACTCCAAATGCGTCCCCTACAGGAATGCTTAGCACGTCAGTGGAACCAGGCTCAAGGTCAGTTAACCGATCTGGTGTTGTAGACGGCCGCACCCATCGCTCTCTGCAGTGGTGGAATACACAAAACCTTTCCAAAGGGCGGCCATTCGTCGACCCGGTTCCACAAATAGTGCTAACAGGCAGACGCATCGCTCACTGGTTGGGGAGCTCATCTTCAAAAACATACCATTCAGGGCATATGGACACTCACTAATAAAACAACTCCACATAAACCATCTGGAGCTGCTAGCAATTTTTCTGGCATTGAAAAGTTTTCAACTACATCTAGTAGACAAAACTGTCCTAGTCCGTACAGACAATATGACAGCAATGTACTACATACAAAAACAGGGGGGGGGGACACTCTCTACAGCTTTCACACCTAGCTCAAATCATATGGAGATGGGCCTTACCTCAAAAGATATATCTCCTTGCAGAACAACTCCCAGGAGTAAACAATCAGATTGCAGATCTGCTCAGTCGTCAAAGACAACATATCCACGAATGGGAACTACATCCTCAAGTACTCCTCCCATTCTTCCGCATGTGGGGCTACCCAGAAATAGATCTGTTCGCCACACACCTCAACGCAAAATGCCGAAACTTTGCGTCCAGGTATCCACACCCATTGTCCAAAGGCAATGCGCTATGGATGAATTGGTCAGGGAAATTTGCTTACGCTTTTACGCCTCTCCCGCTAATTCCATTACTGGTTCGGAAGCTCAAACAACATTCCCTTACAATGATCTTAGTTGCTCCCACATGGGCTCGACAACCATCGTTCACAACCCTGTTGGAACTATCAGTAGTTCCTTATCAAAAGTTACATCTCTCCCCCAAGCTTCTCACTCAGAGCCAGAGATAGGACATCCAGATCCCAGTCAACTCAACCTTGCGATCTGGCACCTGAAATCATAGACTTTGTCCACCTTAATCTCCCGCCAGACTTCATGAACGTCATTAAAGAGGCTAGACGCCCTACCACAAGGGCATGCTATGCAGCAAAATGGAAACGATTTGTAATTTATTGTACTAACAATCAAATCAATCCGCTAGATGCTTCAACTCAAAACATAATTTACTATCAGTTACACCTACAGCGTGCTAACTTAGCATATACATCTATACGATTACATCTTGCCGCAATAGCAGCTTACCTACAAAACAGGCAACACTTGTCTTTGTTTCGTGTACCCATTATCAAAGCTTATGGAAGGACTCAAAAGAATCATTCCTCCTAGACTTCCACCTTCTCCTGTGTGGAATCTTAATCATAGTCCTTACAAGACTCTATGGGCCCACCATTTGAGCCTTTACACAAATGCAGTAACTACAGTTTTCTGTCTTGGAAGGTAGCCTTCCTTATAGCCATCACATCTCTTAGAAGAGTTGGTGAGCTCCAGGCACTAACCATACAAGAACCATATTTACAGATTCACCAAAATAAAGTGGTTCTTAGGACTAACCCAAAATTTTTACCCAAAGTTGTTTCTGCTTTTCATCTCAACCAGTCTGTTGGTGTTCTTTCCTCAACCAGACTCAGCAGCAGAACGTGCTCTTCACACATTAGATGTGAAAAGAGCGATACTTTATTACATTGAAAAACCAAATCTTTTAGGAAAACTAAACAACTCTATGTTGCTTTTTCCCCACCACATAAAGGCAATCCCATTTCAAAAGCAGGTATTGCACGATGGATAGTTAAATGCATCCAAATATGCTACCTTAAAGCTAAACGCACCTAACAATTCCCCTAGAGCTGACTCTACACGCAAACTAGGGGCTTCTATGGCATTCTTAGGGAACATACCCTTAGATGACATCTGCAAGGCTGCAACATGGTCTACACCACACACATTCACAAAGCACTATTGTGTAGATGTGTTAGCAAAACAACAAGCTTAGTGTGGGCCAGGCAGTTTTAAGAACACTATTTCAGACCACTGCAACAGATACAGGTAAACCACCGCTTGGGGAATAACTGCTGTGTAGTCTATGCTAACGCATATGATCTACAGCTCATATGCCTCGAGCGGAAAATGCTACTTACCCAGTATGCATCTGTTCTTGGCATATACAGCTGTAGATTCATATGCACCCACCCGCCTCCCCGGGTACCTCTATCTGTTGCAGTAATATCTTAATTAGATACATTCTACATGGACATCTCTTTACTACTCTTACTAACTCCATCATCACCCGTTATGGCAAAACAATCTAAGGATGGAGTCGATGTCCATGCGCACTATCACCAAAAGGAGGAGTCACCTACCCCGTGACTACAAAGACTTCTTCAAAGAAAAACTAAGTGCAAACATCCGGGCCCAACACCAGATGGCGATCTATGCTAACGCATATGAATCTACAGCTGTATATGCCAAGAACAGATGCATACTGGGTAAGTAGCATTTTCCTTTCCTTGCAGAAACCAGCGTTGTGGTTATGTCTCTTTTTAGGTTTGATATGTATGGCTCTTGCATCATTTATGCCAAACATATATTCGACACTGTTGTTGAGTCTTAACTGTTGCCTTAGTAACTAGATTTTAGAAACTTGTATTATAATGTCCCTTTGTGAGTTTGGATATATGACGGTTTGGCTGGGCAGTTGCTGCACGGGTCACTCTCCTGCTAAATTATTGTACTTCAGTGCAGAATTTAACTTGCTAACGTCTAGCAACACTATGAAGAGTTGGCGGCATATAAGATTCCAGCAAAATAATAAAGAAAAAGGACAAGCCAAAAATTGAGAAGAAAAGTAAGGTTATGCAGTGTTATAGATGTGATAGTAATACTCATTGAAGAGCTTGTAGCAAATGTAAAAATATGGGTCACTTTGCTAAATTGTGTTAATCTGCAACTGTAAAATCAAATCAGTCAGCGCTGTTGATTCTTTGAAACAATTTGGATGCTGACCCTGATTCAAGTGAAGCAAATGTATTTTTATGTGTGACTAGATCTGGTGAGGAAACTGGTGGAAATAATGTGTTGGAAGCAAACAAGGGCTTTATTGCAAGGCTGTATTGCCTAATAGATGTGTTGGGGTGGCAGTAAGAATGATGACAGATTCTTGATCTTCTTTCATGCTAATAGTAGCTAATAACTGGAGAAAAAGTGGTGTGATGCTGACAGACAAATGCATGAAGCTAGTAGCTTATGGGGAAATCCCATGAATATTTTCGGCACGTTTGACAGCAAGTTGATGTTCAAAGGAAATAGTGCGTGTATGTAAGTATATAATCTTACGTTCAGCGGGTCTAAGAGCAAAAGAATTGGAAAATCATACTGGATACCAACAATCCAGAATAGGTTTTACTGAGGAAGGTGTGGATCAGCATTTGTGCTATAGATGAATCAGAGTGGGTGAAAAGGTTCCCGGAGATGTTTTTGAAACAATTGGGAAAACTAAGGGTTTTTCCTATATCATACAGTTCAAGAATTCAGAGGATACAGAGGTGCATAGACAGATGTTGCATTAAAGCCCAAATTGTTGGATGAGTTGTGCATTGGATAAGTTGTGCAAACAAGGTGTAAGAAAACCTATTGAATGTTCCCAGTGGTTTTGACAATCTGAAAGAGACACGTTAGTGACAGATTCCTTACCTTAGAATATCCCCAGGCGTCAGGCTGGATCCGGAAAGTTTTGCGTAAGCAGTACCCTTGCTCTGCCGGTAGGCGGCGCTAAGCGGCTCCGCGTCCGTCGTCGGCGTCGTGATCGCCGGGATGACGTCGCGGGCAGTACTTAGACGCCGCCCCTGCGCGCTGACGTCAGTTCTTCTTTTTCCGCGCAGCAAGCGCAGATCCGGGAAGAGCAGTGCCCTAGTCATTTTTTGACTAACTTTTTGGTGAATTTTTTCACTGTTTCTTTCGTATCGACTCCAAGGTGTCGTTAGGGATGCCCGGCGTATGCGTTGCGACGCCTGTGCTCGGATGATGTCCATCACAGACCCGCATCTGGAGTGTCTCTTCTGTCTCGGCGAGACCACGACACGAAGTCGTGTTCCGACTGCCGGTCCCTAAACCCGAAAGCTTTGCGAGAGCGGCCTCGAAAGCTCCTCGAGGCCCGGCAGTCGGCTCCGCGCCGCACCTAAGCCCCGGTCGCGTGAGAGGTCGAGGGGTCGGTCGCGGAGTCCTCGCCGGTCGTCGGAATCCAAGTCTTCGTCGTCCGGTGGAGTCTAAACACAAGAAGTCCAAAAAGCATCATCGCTCTAGGACTTCGCCTGCCGGTCTTGCGACTCGGCTGAGGCCCCTCCCGGCACCTTCCCGCCGCCCCAGACATGCCTGTGGAGTCGCCCCGCAATACCCGTCCTTCCCGGGTTCGGGGCGGATCCGGCCCAAATACAGGAATTCCTGTCGGCCATGGCCCGCCTCTTCGGGCCTCAAGGTCCCTCCGTGCGCCTTCGGGCCCTGCGGGCCCTGATGGGGTTGCCCCGGCGTCGCCGACGACCCGGTCCCGGCGTCGCTCGTGCCTCAGCCTCGATCCCGGCTTCGGCCCCGGCCTCGATCCCGGCTCCGGTGGTACCGCAACCCCCATCGACGCCGGTCGACCTGACCACGCCCGGCGCCGATGTCTCCGGTGGCCGTGCCTGACGCCGCCCGGGGCCCGGGCGGCGCCGTCCCTGTACTCTCCGGCTCCGGACATGGAGCCGGACCGACCGCCGCCGACGCCGGTTCCGGCGCCGATGAGACCTTGGGTCCTAATGTCCCTCCTCCTCCTTATTTTGAACCGGAGGAGGACCAGGAGGACTGGGAGGGGTCTGAGGACCCTCTGGCACAACAGTGTCAGTATGACGAGGACTGGGCAGAGGAACTAGGGGATGCCAGTGGTCTAGATACTTCCCCTGACACTGGCATGCTGTCTCCTCCCGTGGCTACGGAGGAGAGAGCCAATTTTGCAACAGTGTTGCGTAGGGCAGCTGGAGCCTTACATCTCCGACTCCCTACTGTGGCGGTCAAGACTAATCTCTTGACAGAAGTGCTTCAGCCGGCAGCCTCATCCTTGGAGACTGTGCTGCCGTTTAACGATGCACTCACTGACGTTCTTTGGGCGCCTGGTCCAAGCCCAAGACAGGGGCTCCTGTGGATAGGAACGTGTCCCGACGCCATCGCCCAGCTCCGGGCGACCCCTTGTTTCTCTCTGTCCACCCCACTCCTGAGAGCTTGGTTGTCCAAGCCTCCGCTTCCCAAACCGCCTTCCCTACCGCCCTCCGGATAGGAATCCAAACGCCTGGATCAATTTGGGAAGAAGGGTTTCTCTTCCTCCAGTGCTGGCTTGCGGTCCATCAACACCGCTTGTCTTTGGGCCGATATACCCACTCCCTGTGGGATTCGGTGGCGACTGTTTTGCCCCAGTGTTCTGAGGAGGTCCAGACACTGCTTACCCGCGCCATTGCGGAAGGTAGGGATGCGGCCAAATACACCATACGTTGTGGCCTTGATACCGCCGACTCGCTGGGCAGATCTATTGGCAACGACGGTGGCGCTGTGTCGCCACGCCTGGCTGAGAACCACTGGTTTCTCGGGTGATGTCCAGAATACACTCATGGACATGCCCTTGATGGAGTCGGTCTTTTGGTTCCAAGGCAGACCATGCGTTGGAGCGTTTAAGGACTCACGGGCTACTGCCAAGTCCCTGGGCCTTTCTACTGCACGCCCTCCGCTAACCTCTGCTTTTCGCCCCTATCGTGGAACCGGAAGGGGCGCCCAGTCACGTCAGCAGCCCAGCAGTCGTCTTCGCGTGGCCGAGGACGTGGATACCGCCGTGGCGGTTCGGGCAACCAGCGTGCGGGTCAGGCCACACACCCCGCCCCGTCCGCGGCCTCCAAGCCCTCCTAGTCCCTCCTTTCAGGTGCACAGCACGCCAGTTGGGGGCAGGGTCCGCCATCACCTTCACCACTGGCGTGCCATCACCTCGGACAAGTGGGTCTTGGACATTGTCCGAAGGGGCTACTCCCTCCCCTTCGAGACCAACCCCCCAGCCATGCCACCTCAATTCCACCGCATGTCAGGGGATCACTTGGTGCTTCTGCAGAAGGAAGTCACGGCCCTCTTGGCCAAGAGGGCCATCGAGCATGTTCCGACCCCAGAAGTAGGGCGTGGTTGCTACTCCCACTACTTTCTGGTGCCCAGAAAGGACAAGGAGGACATGCGTCCTATCTTGGACCTCCGGAACGTCAATCGCTCCTCCGGAAGGAGAAGTTCAAGATGCTCACCCTAGCTCAGGTCTTGACTGCCCTCGACCCTGGAGACTGGTTGGTAAGCGCGGACTTGCAGGACACCTATTTCCACATCCCCGTCCTGCCGGCCCACCGGCGTTACCTTCGGTTCACGGTAGGCCTCGAGCATTTTCAGTTCACCGTGCTCCCCTTTGACCTTACCAGTGCCCCCTCGGGTGTTCACGAAAGTGATGGCGGTGGTCGCAGCTCATCTGCGCCGGGCAGGGGTTTCAGTCTTCCCCTACCTCGACGACTGGCTGCTGAAGGCGTGCTCGTCCCAGGCAGTCGTCTCCCACCTCCAGACTACGGCCGAACTCCTGCACTCGCTGGGGTTCTCCATCAATGTGCCGAGTCGCATCTGATTCCTTCTCCACAGCTCCTTTTCATCGGAGCAGTTCTGGACACGACGCAGTTTCGGGCCTATCCTCCCGAACGGCGAGTCTGGGATATTCAGGCTATGATTCCGATCTTTCAGCCTTTATCCTGGGTTTCGGTACGGATGACCCTGAGGCTGCTGGGCCTCATGGCCTCCTGCATCCTGCTGGTCAATCATGCCAGGTGGCATATGCGGGCTCTGCAGTGGGACCTGAAGTTCCAGTGGGCGCAGCACTCAGGGCAACCTGTCCGATCACGTCCAGATCTCGGAGGGGACTGCAAAACAGTTGCAGTGGTGGCTCTCGAACCGGCAATGGGTCATGGGCAGATCCCTCTCCCTTCCCCAGCCAGAGCACACAGTTGTGACGGACGCGTCCCTTCTGGGATGGGGGCGGTCACATGGGAGAGGCGGAGATCAGAGGCCTCTGGTCTCCCGGCGGAGTCCCGGCTCCATATCAACCTTCTGGAGCTCCGGGCGATCCGACTTGCACTCAAGGCATTCCTTCCCTCTGTCAAAGGGAAGGTAGTGCAGGTGTTCACAGACAACACCACCGCCATGTGGTACTGCAACAAACAAGGCGGGGTGGGGTCGTGGACCCTTTGTCAGGAGGCTCTGCGCCTCTGGACATGGCTGGAACATCAGGGCATGTTCCTGATGGTTCAACACCTGGCAGGTTCCCTGAACGCCAGGGCGGACGAACCTCAGCCGCAGGTGCATGATGGATCACGAATGGCGGCTTCACTCGGAAGTGGCGCAAGGACTCTTTCTACAGTGGGGAGAGCCTTGGTTAGATCTATTCGCCACCGAAGAGAACGCGCAATGTCATCAGTTCTGCGCGTTGGAATTTCCAAGGCGGCACTCGCCGGCGACGCTTCGTCACGAGTGAAGTTGCGGTCTGTTGTACGCTCTTTCCGCCTATACCACTTCTACCCAGAGTGTTGAAGAAGATTCGGCGTGACCGGGCCCAAGTCATCCTTGTGGCTCCGGACTGGGCTCGAGGAGTTTGGTATCCCGAGCTACTCAGTATGAGCGTAGATCCCCCGATCCGTCTGCCTCTTCGGGAGGATCTTCTGTCGCAGCAGCAGGGGACGGTCCTCCACCCGAACCTGTCCAGTCTACACCTGCTTGCGTGGAGATCGAGCGGCGGCAGTTGATTCCTTTCGACTTGCCTCCCGAAGTTTGAGATGTGATTCTGGCAGCCAGGCGTCCCTCCACTAAGGTGGTATACGCCTGCAGGTGGAACAAATTTGTGGCATGGTGCACAGCAAAGGCTGTGAACCCCCTTTCTGCCCCTCTTTCTGAGGTCCTTCTGTTCCTTCTTTCTCTGGCCCAACAGGGTTCTGCCCTGGGTACCATCAAGGGTTATCTCTGTGCTATCTCGGCCTTCCTCAGGCTCCCTGATCAGCCCTCCCTTTTCAAGTCCCCTGTTGTTAACAGGTTCTTAAAAGGCATTACACACCTCTTCCCTCCTGTTCCGTTTGTGATGCCTCAGTGGGACTTGAACTTGGTTCTTACCTTTTTAATGTGCGCTCCCTTTGAGCCTCTACATAACTGTCCTCTTCGTCTTCTGACTCTGAAGACAGCCTTTCTGGTGGCCATCACCTCCGCTCGAGCGGGTGAGTGAGCTCCAGGCTCTATCATGCAAACCTCCCTTTCTGTCTGTCCATCCAGACAAGGTTGTTCTTCGGACGCGTCCGTCCTTCTTGCCAAAGGTGGTTACTGCCTTCCACATTGGGCAGACCATCACTTTGCCTACCTTCTTTCCGCCTCCGCATCCTTCCAGAGAGGAAGAGAGGCTCCACCGTCTGGACCCAAAACGTGCGCTCTCTTTCTATATCGACCGCACAAAACACTTCCGGGTGGATGACCAGCTCTTTGTTGGCTACGTGGGCGCCAAAAAGGTCGGGCGGTGCACAAACGAACCATCTCCCGCTGGGTTACCTTGTGCATCAAGGCCTGCTATTCTTTGGCTAAGAAGGAGCCTCCTGTTGGGCTGCGTGCCCATTCCACCAGGGCAACGGCTGCTACCACGGCTTTGGGCCGCGGTGTTCCGCTGCAGGTTATCTGTCAGGCAGCTACGTGGGCCTCGCTGCACACGTTTACAAAGCATTACTGCCTTGACAGTCAGGTCCGGAGGGACGGCTTCTTTGGCCGTTCTGTCCTCCGGGACTTCCTTGTCTGATCTTTGTTCGCAGACCCACCACCGGGGTTGGTATTGCTGGGGTATCTATTCTAAGGTAAGGAATCTGTCACTAACGTGTCTCTTTCAGATGCACAAGTTACTAACTTGTGTAACGATATATCTGTAAGAGACAGTAGTTAGTGACAGATTCTTACCGCCCACCCATCCTCCCCGCTTCTGCGAACTGATTTCTAGGGTTAAGGACATCCCTTTCAGGGCCCTAGTATTTTTCAGACACCTATGTCAGCTTCTTGCATGGCTCTGCGTTCCTGGCGCGGAAAGTCGTGTACAGAACTGACGTCAGCGCGCAGGGGCGGCGTCTAAGTACTGCCCGCAACGTCATCCCGGCGATCACGACGCCGACGACGGACGCGGAGCCGCACGACGCCGCCTACCGACGCGCAAGGGTACTGCTACGCAAAAACTTTCCGGATCCAGCCTGACGCCTGGGGATATTCTAAGGTAAGGAATCTGTCACTAACTACTGTCTCTTACAGATATATCGTTACACAAGTTAGTAACTTGTGCTACAAGACCAAAAGTCCTTTAGGATGTGCGTATATTTAAGTGCTGTGAATACCAATATATGAGGGGGTTTGCTGGTGGGGAGTCAGTCATTTGGGATGCCATTTGTGGGGTTCCGAGTTACCTTATTGTAGGGAGCTGGCTCTTTATATAGTATACAAAAAGAGGTATGTTGTGTAAAGAGTCCAGGCATCCCTTATGAGTGGACAGGGGCTTGCTCTAGCAATCCCAAGGTGCTCTATTGAGGTTAGTGTGGTCGAGCAGTCTTAGGCTTATCAGAGAGGAGTGTAAGACACTTGTTGCACACACAGAGTCAATAAATGATGCACACAATAACAGGTATTTTTATACATATTTTAAAACCAAGAAGTTTGTAAAGAGATAAGTACTTTTTCGGAATAGACTTTTTACAGATTTAGCAATGTTAATCAACAATGTGTTGTTACGCGTAATGCTTTCCTGTGGGAGAAAGAGCATTCACTGCGTACATATACCCGCAATGCTTTTCTGTGGGACCCCTTTCGGCCTTGAGGTGGTAGAGGGGCAAGGACCAAAGTTCCACCAGCAGATCAGTTATATCTGTCCGAGTGATTCCGGGTGCAGAGGTACTGGATGGGTTGGCAGCTTTGCGCACTATGCGGTACAAAGGAGTTGGGCCACTTGGAAAGGTTATAAAGAGGGACTTGGAGACAAGTCCGGAAGCTCCCAACAGGCTGCTCATGTGGTGAGGGTCCTGGGAGCACCGGGGAACAGACGGTTTCCTTAGACCCGGCTGTGCAGTACAAGTGCAGAGTGTTTGTGGCTGGCCGGCTGGCTCTTGTGTGTCAAGGCGCTCACTGTTGTCATTCAGGACCTGGAAGGGGGACAAAAACAGGACAGCTGGGCCACTCACGGTGCTGGCTACTGCGGTGCTGGCGTCCCTCGTCGGCTGGTCATCGGTGATGTCATTGGAGCCTCGACTGAACTTTCAACAAGCTTTGGTCGCGTCAGGAGGTCCGGTCCTGTATTGGTGCAGGAAGGCTTGTGGAGGTCCTGGCGTCTTCAGGCTTGGCAGGAAGACGGATCTGACCTCCTTGATTGTGCTAACCTTCTCCTGGGCAGCTACTGTTCGCTGGACCCGGTGGACAGCAGCTTCTTTAAACTGGATGTCACGGTCAGTGCCTGCAGGGGAGTAGCACCTCTACTTCAGGGAGATGCTGGCTGCTTGGAGAAGTGCTGGCAACCCTCCGGGGCTTATGGAGGATGCACAGCTGCAGGATCAGTCGGGTCTTTGCAATTGTCGCGTTTCTGTGGGGCAGGCCAGGTTTGGCACCAAAAGTCCACATCAGTCTTCAGTTCTTGCGGGGATCGGCTCATCGGTGTCCTCGTCTTCTTTGTAGTCAGTGGAATCTGAAGTTCTGGATTCAGAGGGCCACCCAAATACAAAATCTAGGGGCATTAGGGGAGTGAAGAGTAGTAGCCAATGGGCTGCCTACCCTTGTGACCACTTCCTGTGGGAAGTGGGCATAACCCTGTCCCAGTTTCCTCAATTCTACCATCACCTAGATGGCGGAATCTTTCTCGAGTGGAGCACATCAGGCAGTTCGCTTTAGGGGTGGGTCTGACCTGGGTGTGCTGCACGCCTACTTGCATACTAATTTTCCGCCTGTTCTGGTGCCAAATGGGCCTCAGGGCTGGGGGTGGCATCTCCCAGGTTTGGGGGATGCCAGGGTCGCATATCAAAGGCGGCAGAGGCCTTTGAAGGCTCAGGCCTTGGTATGCTGATTGCTAGCCATCCTGTTTTGGAGTTGTAAACGCCTCCTGGCAGAGCAGGCATTGTTCTTGACCTCTGAGATTGGGGTTTTAACCTCCTAGGGGATCAGAAGCATGGCTGAGGTGGCAGGCTGGACTGTACCAGTTAGCCAGCACACTAGTGGGCTAGTAGGTTTCAGGGTGTACCTCTAAGGTACCCTCTGGGTGTATGTATTAATGAATCCATCACTGAAATCAGTGTGGGTTTATTAATTCGAGATGTTTGATACCAAACATCCCTGGTTTCAGTGAAGCCATCATGTAGCTGGGGAACTTGTATTCACCAGTGTCCAGTACATATACTTAAGATGGCTTCCCTGTCCACTTGCAATGTCACACAGGAGGTGTGCCATGTCATGTTTTCACTTTTGTCTGCACCTTGTCACGCAGTCTGCAATGGCAGTTTGCATGAGTGTGGAGAGGGACACATGCTGCAGCATTTGGGGACCCTCTAGAGAACCCATGGCCTAGGTACCAGAGCTACCATCTACTAGGAACTTACAGGGGTGCTAAAGGTATTGCGAATTGGGGAACAATTGTATAGTTTTAGGGAAAGAGATCTGGCTCTGGGGACTTGGTTAGCAGGAACGCAGTGCAGTTCTGTCAAAATTGCATCAATTACCAGGCAAAAAGTGGGGGTGACATGTCAAAAAGGGGCACTTTCCTACACTTATGGGAGGATCATAAGGCCCTGGTAGACTTATTCACGATAAATGGTGCGAGTATGGCCACACTTAAACTAGCCAAATGGTGGAATGGGTTGCAGTTATTTTCTTAGAAACTGGAATATATTCTAGGTTTGAGAAATATATCGCCTGATTGTCTTGTCTACTGTTGAGACAACCCGACGAGTTGATTGTGGACGAGTGGTGGTTTGTTGGTTGGTTAGTTCGCCCAGAGAATCTATTTCTATGTCAGAGTGGTATGAGGATTTGAGGGAAATTCATGTGCTAGGCAGGGTGATGGAGTTCATGAGAGGGGTTGCCTGAGTGTAGGAATTCGGGCAAGTATGTAACTGCCTATTGTTGTATTACTGTTATCTGTGGTAAATGGGTTCTTAAGGCAATAAGGATTATTGGTTCTTCTGAGCAAAATTCAAAAAAAGATTGTAAGCTTGGCACACGAGGGATGCTTAGGCATGAGAATGATGAACTTTTGGTAGCCAGGTCTCGACAAGTGTGTTGTTGACCATTATGTGAGGCAGTGCATGTTGCATGCAGTTAGTGAGAAGTCACCGGCCACTTTACCCAGTCTATTGGGTGTGGTGCTTCATAACGACAAAACTAGGTTAAAATTTGGTTTGATTATCATAGGTCCAATTAATGTGTTAGAGGGTTTGGACTGCTTCTCGCGTTGACCTGACATTAAGTGTATCAGTTGTGCTAACAGTACCAAAGTAATAGAGTTTCTCAGAAGGAATTCCCGATGAATTTGTCATGGACAACAGGTTTCACTTTGTCTCTAGAGTTTGATCAGTTCTTGGAAATTTTGGGATTCAAACACAGGAAAACATCATTGTATCGTCCCAAGTGTTTTGGATTCAGTGAAAAATGCAACTATGTCATCAAGGACAGCTTGTAGATATCAGCCGCTAATAGGTTAGATAGATTGATAAATAAGAAGTTAGATTGTTTCTAAGAGTTGAGGAAACTGCTGTGAGCCATTTGCATCACTTCCAGTGCTAATATGGATGTTTCCCTATTTTTTCTCTGAGCGCATGAGGTTTCTGTCTAAATTGGTCTGACTGGATGGGAAAATCTTCAGGTTTTGCGGGAAAAAGTTAGAGAATGCTCCAGAAAGGACGAGATGTGTCCAAATGAGTATGTTAAGTTGCATAAGCTTCGACTGCAGATCAAGGTAGGTAATTTTGTTAGAGTGAAATTGGCAGGGTTTGTACCCAAGGAACTCTTAAAGGTTTGGAGTCTAAAAGAGTCAAGTTTGCCAAGGAGTGTTTGGTTGATGGGAAGTGGTGGAATAAAGAGATGTGCTTCCTGTAGAGAGATTGTGTTTGTTATAGCTGGAAAGGGGAAACCAGACCACTCTGCTATGTTCTCTTTGGACTGCATTGCGAGGTCTTTGTCCTCATCCGAAAGCTTACCTCAAGTGCGAAGGTCGCTGAGAAAAATGTGGCGAGTGGGGGTCCAAGTAGATTCCATAATTTTCTAAGGTGATCAAGAGCCTAAGCCAGTTGCGCAATACCTTCGGGGTGCCTCACCAGAACCAGGAGATATTGTGCATGTGTGTGTGTGCATGTGAGGTGTTTTGTGGGTGAAGTGTTAGTTGTGTTGGTACTATAAAACCATGTGTTGGGTCACAACTGTTGTCTTAGAAACTGGAGTTTAGAACCTTGTGTTAGATGTCCCTCTGTGAGTTGAATATGTGCAGTTTGGGCCGGACAGTTGCTTCATGGGTCTCTCTCCTGCCAGTCGAGTTATTGTTCTTCATTAAAGAATGAAACTTCTTAAGTATTAGATTGTTCATAAATTCACATGGTTGAATTATTTTCCAGTTGCCGAGCTGATAGTCCTACTGTAAATTCAGAAAGCAGTACTTTATTCAACATAGCTTACAAAGGCTGCTAAAACTACTGGGCCTGATTCACAAAGGTAATCTTACACTATTGTGTAAGTTTACAATTATTTGCTATTCACAAGGGATATACGAGTAGTATCTTTACGAGTGCGGAGTCTCTGCACATATCTTTTTCTGTGTGGAGACTCAGCACCCGTAAATATACTACTCGTAAATCCCTTTGTGAATAGCAAACAATCGTAAACTTACACAAAAGTGTAAATTTACCTTTGTGAATCAGGCCCCGCTATTTTATCACATTCACATAATTTGAAAATAACTAAACGTAAAACAATCCGATTGCAGCATCCTGATCACCATTCCCCCAGAGACTATCCTATTTTTACCGCACGGCATGTAAAGGATGTCTTTCTGAGCTCTGCTCCGTTCACTTCAGAAAAACCTGAAAATCTTCAACTATTTTTACTTCTCAGACATATTTGACTGCTTCAGAGCATTTTCGCCATCAAAAAGGTATTGTTAACGCTTATGAAGATGTCATCAGCACAGTCAACGGTACCAGCATTGACGGTTAAGAAACCATTGAAGAGGTTTCTGATGACGAAGGTACTGTTACCCTAGTCGATGACAGTGACCATGTCAACTGCAATTTTGTCAATGGGCACCACTACGTTAGCGATTCCTGTCTCACTGTCAACGGCCACTCTGTTTATGATCTCATCTGTATTACCATCGACGGAGGTGTAAGGAAGTGGCTCTGTATATACTGTTCCCAAATAGGTACAGTGTCCACAGTCCCCAGTGGCTTGGCAGAGGCTAAAGTTAGATATAACCTTACTCTCTAAAGTGGTAGCTTGGTCGAGCAGTAAGGCAGTATCAGAGGACAGTGTAAAGCATTTGTTGTACACACTCAATCAGCAAATGAAGTCACACACTCAAGAACTGAACTCTAGGCCAATTTGTTTTGTATATATAAAAAAATATATATACAGTTTTTATTTTAGAACCAAGGAAGCTTGATGTAGGTATGCAGATAAAATACTTTTCAATTACAGGTACTGAATGAATACTTTTTCAAAGGCAAGTGCACTTTGTACTTTAGAGTTTGCAGTAGTTGTCAAGTTATTGTACAATTCCAGAAAACTCAATACATAACTTTCAATGGACTCTTTAAGATAAATGCATGTAAATCACATTTGGATTACTTTTTGTAACTCAGTACTGGATCATGGATTCAGCACCGGGGTAGTACCTGGAAACAGTTGTGTAAAATCGTTTTAGTCAAACATATGATTTTTAAGCAATATTTAGCTGTTTCAAAAGTGGACACTTAGAAGAATTTTTGCACAGAATCCCCAATGTTATCCTATGGAAGGAATTTCAAGTTAAAGCTACGGTACGTTACAATTACTTTTGTAACCCCAATGATGGACCAGGGATTCAACACGAGGATAGTACCTGCAAACAGTTGGAGAAAGTCGGGTTAGTGATTCGTGCGATTTTTAAGGAATTTCTTTAGTTTTGAAAAGTGGGCACTTAGAAACTTTTCCGGTAAAAATGTCTCAATGTTATCCAATGGCAAAAAAAACAAGTATCGGTTTTTAAGGAGTTAATCGGTCTTAGTTCGGATCAGTGCTGGAGCCTTTTCTCCAGCACTGGGGTCTCTCCTGGAATCAGGTGAGAATTTTCGAATTCGGGCTTCGGTCGATTTTTAAAGAATATTTGCAACTTTCAAAATTGGACACTTAGAAGAATTTCCGAGTGAAAATGTCTCAAAGTTATTCAATGGCGAAAAACAAAGGAACGGTTTTGAACAGGTTAATCGGTCTTGTTCGGGTCAGTGCTGGGGTCTTGTCTCCAGCACTGGGGTCTCTCCTGGGTTCAGGTGAGATTTTGCGGATTCGGACTTCGGGCGATTTTTAAGGAATATTTGCAACTTTCGAAATTGGACACTTAGAAGAAATTCCAAGTGCAGCCAGCCAATGTTACCCTATGGAGGAATTTCAAGTGGACGGTTTTAGGGCAAACACTCGACTGGCGAATTTGATCTTCTGGGGGTAGACTCAGGGGTCTCCCAGGGTCAGGATGATGTGATCTCTACACCCTCAGCGGCACTGGGGCGGCCGGATGCAGAGTGCTGTTGGGCCGTCGGGCGCCCAATGGTTTCCTATGGAGAAGCTGCCTGACGAACAAACACTGCAAGCTCGGGGACGGAGATTCTTCAGGTGTGACCACCACTTCGAGAGGTAAGTTGGGATGGTAGAGGACGGGTAAGACACCCAGGAGTTGGGCACAGGGGGCCGTGGGGCGCTGGGTGCAGGGGTGTCTTTTGGTGTCGGAAATCTTACCCTCTGATGATCGCGGTAGGAGGGGTCCCTTGTTCTGAGGCTGCAGGCGTCATCAGGGTCGTCGAGGAGGGTCCGTGGGTGCTGGATGCTGGGTCCCAGTCGCCGGGGGGACGTCCTCGTGGTGTTGGTTCACCTCAGCTCGGGCCAGGGTCGGCGGGTGCAGAGAGGTGTGGATTCGCGGTTCCGGGCCAGGGCCTGGTCTTGTAGCTTTTCTTTAAGCAGTACCACTGCTCGTGGGAGTCCCTGTCTTGAAGTCTGTGGCAAGGCAGTCAGGTCCTCCGGGTTTGGTGAGGTTGCTGACCACAAGGGAAGCCGGGGTTTCGCAGGAGCAGGATCTGAAAGAGACACGTTAGTGACAGATTCCTTACCTTAGAATATCCCCAGGCGTCAGGCTGGATCCGGAAAGTTTTGCGTAGCACTACCCATGCGCGTCGGTAGGCGGCGTCGTGCGGCTCCGCGTCCGTCGTCGGCGTCGTGATCGCCGGGATGACGTCGCGGGCAGTACTTAGGCGCCGCCCCTGCGCGCTGACGTCAGTTCTTCTTTTTCCGCGCCAGCAAGCGCAGATCCGGGAAAAGCAGTGCCCTAGTCATTTTTTGACTAACTTTTTTGGTGAATTTTTCACTGTTTTCTTCGTATCGACTTCAAGGTGTCGTAGGGATGCCCGGTTTTAAACGTTGCGGCGCCTGTGCTCGGATGATGTCCATCACAGACCCGCATCGGGAGTGTCTCTTCTGCCTCGGCCGAGGCCACGACACAGAGTCGTGTTCCGACTGCCGGGCCCTCAACCCGAAAGCTTTGCGAGAGCGGTCTCGAAAGCTCCTCGAGGCCCGGCATTCGGCTCCGCGCCACGCCAAGCCCCGGTCGCGTGAGAGGTCGAGGGGTCGGTCGCTGAGTCCTCACCGGTCGTCGGCATCGAAGTCTTCTTCGTCCGGTAAGTCCAAGCACAAAAAGTCCAAAAAGCATCGTCGCTCTAGGACTTCGCCTCGCCGGTCTCGCGACTCGGCTGAGGCCCCACCCGGCACCGTCCGCGGCCCCGGACATGCCTGTGGAGTCGCCCCCGCAATACCCGTCCTTCCCGGGTTCGGGGGCGGATCCGGCCCAAATACAGGAATTCCTGTCGGCCATGGCCCGCCTCTTCGGGCCTCAAGGTCCCTCCGGTGCGCCTTCGGGCCCCGCGGGCCCTGATGGGGTTGCTCCGGCGTCGCCGACGGCTCCGGCCCCGGCGTCGCCCGTGCCTCGATCGAGGTCGACCGGCTCCGCAACCCCCATCGACGCCGGTCGACCTAACCACGCCTCCGCCGACGCCGATGTCTCCGGTGCCGTTCTCGACGCCGCCTGGGGCTCCGGGCGGCGTCGTCCCCCAGTTCCTTCCGGACATGGACCCGGACCGACGTCGCTCGACGCCGGTTCCGGCGCCGATGAGACCTTGGATCCCAAATGTCCCTCCTCCTCCTTATTTTGAACCAGAGGAGGACCAGGAGGACTGGGAGGGGTCTGATGACCCTCTGGCACAACAGTGTCAGTACGATGAGGACTGGACAGAGGGTCTAGGGGATGCCAGTGGTCTAGATACTTCCCCTGACACTGGCATGCTGTCTCCTCCCGTGGCTACGGAGGAGGGAGCCAACTTTGCTACGGTGTTGCGTAGGGCGGCTGGAGCCTTACATCTCCAACTCCCTACTGTGGCGGTCAAGACTAATCTCTTGACAGAGGTGTCTTCAGCCGGCAGCCTCCTCTACGGAGACTGTGCTGCCGTTTAACGATGCCCTCACTGACGTTCTTTTGGGCGCCTGGTCCAAGCCCAACACAGGGGCTCCTGTGGATAGGAACGTGTCCCGACGCCATCGCCCGGCTCCGGGCGACCCCCTGTTTCTCTCTGTCCACCCCACTCCTGAGAGCTTGGTTGTCCAAGCCTCCGCTTCCCAAACCGCCTTCCCTACCGCCCCTCCGGATAGGGAATCCAAACGCCTGGATCAATTTGGGAAGAAGGGTTTTTCTTCCTCCAGTGCTGGCTTGCGGTCCATCAACACCGCTTGTCTTTTGGGCCGATATACCCACTCCTTGTGGGATTCGGTGGCAACTGTTTTGCCCCAGTGTTCTGAGGAGGTCCAGACACTGCTTTCCCGCGCCATTGCGGAAGGAAGGGATGCGGCCAAATACACAATACGATGTGGCCTTGATACCGCCGACTCGCTGGGCAGGTCTATTGCAACGACGGTGGCGCTGCAACGCCACGCCTGGCTGAGAACCACTGGTTTTTCAGGGGATGTCCAGAATACTCTCATGGACATGCCCTTTGATGGAGTCGGTCTTTTTGGGTCCAAAGCAGACCACGCGTTGGAGCGCTTTAAGGACTCACGGGCTACTGCCAACTCCCTGGGCCTTTCTGCTACACCCCCTCCGCTGACTTCTGCTTTTCGCCCCTATCGTGGCCACGGAAGGGGCGCCCGTCACGTCAGCAGCCCAGCCACCGGCCCGCGCAGCAGGCGTCTTCGCGTGGCCGAGGACGTGGATACCGCCGTGGCGGTTCGGGCAACCAGCGTGCGGGTCAGGCCACCACCTCCAACCCGTCCGCGGCCTCCAAGCCCTCCTAGTCCCTCCTTTCAGGTGCACAGCACGCCAGTAGGGGGCAGGGTCCGCCATCACCTTCACCACTGGCGTCCCATCTCCTCGGACAGGTGGATCTTGGACATTGTCCGAAGGGGCTACTCCCTCCCCTTCGAGACCACCCCCCCCCAGCCATGCCACCTCAATTCCACCGCATGTCAGGGGATCACTTGGTACTTCTACAGAAGGAAGTCACGGCCCTCTTGGCCAAGAGGGCCATCGAGCGTGTTCCGACCCCAGAAGTAGGGCGTGGTTGCTACTCCCACTACTTTCTGGTGCCCAAAAGGGACAAGGAGGACATGCGTCCTATCTTGGACCTCCGGAACGTCAATCGCTTCCTCCGGAAGGAGAAGTTCAAGATGCTCACCCTAGCTCAGGTCTTGACTGCCCTCGACCCTGGAGACTGGTTGGTAGCGTTGGACTTGCAGGACGCTTATTTCCACATCCCCGTCCTGCCGGCCCACCGGCGTTACCTGCGGTTCACGGTAGGCCTCGAGCATTTTCAGTTCACCGTGCTCCCCTTTGGCCTTACCAGTGCCCCTCGGGTGTTCACGAAAGTGATGGCGGTGGTCGCAGCTCATCTGCGCCGGGCAGGGGTTTCAGTCTTCCCCTACCTCGACGACTGGCTGCTGAAGGCGGGCTCGTCCCAGGCAGTCGTCTCCCACCTCCAGACTACGGCCGAACTCCTGCACTCGCTGGGGTTCTCCATCAATGTGCCGAAGTCGCATCTGATTCCTTCTCCACAGCTCCTTTTCATCGGAGCAGTTCTGGACACGACGCAGTTTCGGGCCTATCCTCCCGAACGGCGAGTCCGGGGATATTCAGGCTATGATTCCGATCTTTCAGCCTTTATCCTGGGTTTCGGTACGGATGATCCTGAGGCTGCTGGGCCTCATGGCCTCCTGCATCCTGCTGGTCAATCATGCCAGATGGCATATGCGGGCTCTGCAGTGGGACCTGAAGTTCCAGTGGGCGCAGCACCAGGGCAACCTGTCCGATCACGTCCAGATCTCGGAGGGGACTGCAAAACAGTTGCAGTGGTGGCTCTCGAACCGGCAATGGGTCATGGGCAGATCCCTCTCCCTTCCCCAGCCAGAGCACACAGTTGTGACGGACGCGTCCCTTCTGGGATGGGGCGGTCACATGGGAGAGGCGGAGATCAGAGGCCTCTGGTCTCCGGCGGAGTCCCGGCTCCATATCAACCTTCTGGAGCTCCGGGCGATCCGACTTGCACTCAAGGCATTCCTTCCCTCTGTCAAAGGGAAGGTAGTGCAGGTGTTCACAGACAACACCACCGCCATGTGGTACTGCAACAAACAAGGCGGGGTGGGGTCGTGGACCCTTTGTCAGGAGGCTCTGCGCCTCTGGACATGGCTGGAACATCAGGGCATGTTCCTGATGGTTCAACACCTGGCAGGTTCCCTGAACGCCAGGGCGGACGAACCTGCAGCCGCAGGTGCATGATGGATCACGAATGGCGTCTTCACTCGGAAGTGGCGCAAGGACTCTTTCTACAGTGGGGAGAGCCTTGGTTAGATCTATTCGCCACCGAAGAGAACGCGCAATGTCATCAGTTCTGCGCGTTGGAATTTCCAAGGCGGCACTCGCTCGGCGACGCTTTTCGTCACGAGTGGAGTTGCGGTCTATTGTACGCCTTTCCGCCTATACCACTTCTACCCAGAGTGTTGAAGAAGATTCGGCACGACCGGGCCCAAGTCATTCTTGTGGCTCCGGACTGGGCTCGAAGAGTTTGGTATCCCGAGCTACTCAATATGAGCGTAGATCCCCCGATCCGTCTGCCTCTTCGGGAGGATCTTCTGTCGCAGCAGCAGGGGACGGTCCTCCACCCGAACCTATCCAGTCTACACCTGCTTGCGTGGAGATTGAGCGGCGGCAGTTGATTCCTTTCGACTTGCCTCCCGAAGTTTGTGATGTGATTCTGGCAGCCAGGCATCCCTCCACTAAGGTGGTATACGCCTGCAGGTGGAACAAATTTGTGGCATGGTGCACAGCAAAGGCTGTGAATCCCCTTTCTGCCCCTCTTTCTGAGGTCCTTCTGTTCCTTCTTTCTCTGGCCCAACAGGGTTCTGCCCTGGGTACCATCAAGGGTTATCTTTGTGCTATCTCGGCCTTCCTCAGGCTCCCTGATCAGCCCTCCTTTTCAAGTCCCCTGTTGTTAACAGGTTCTTAAAAGGCATTACTCACCTCTTCCCTCCTGTTCCGTTTGTGATGCCTCAGTGGGACTTGAACTTGGTTCTTACCTTTTTAATGTGCGCTCCCTTTGAGCCTCTACATAACTGTCCTCTTCGTCTTCTGACTCTGAAGACAGCCTTTCTGGTGGCCATCACCTCCGCTCGGCGGGTGAGTGAGCTCCAGGCTCTATCTTGCAAACCTCCCTTTCTGTCTGTTCATCCAGACAAGGTTGTTCTTCGGACGCGTCCGTCCTTCTTGCCAAAGGTGGTTACTGCTTTCCACATTGGGCAGACCATCACTTTGCCCACCTTCTTTCCGCCTCCGCATCCTTCCAGAGAGGAAGAGAGGCTCCACCGTCTGGACCCAAAACGTGCGCCTCCTTCTATATCGACCGCACAAAACACTTCCGGGTGGATGACCAGCTCTTTGTTGGCTACGTGGGCGCCAAAAGGTCGGGCGGTGCACAAGAGGACCATCTCCCTCTGGGTTACCTTGTGCATCAAGACCTGCTATTCTTTGGCTAAGAAGGAGCCTCCTGTTGGGCTGCGTGCCCATTCCACCAGGGCAACGGCTGCTACCACGGCCTTGGGCCGCGGTGTTCCGCTGCCGGTTATCTGTCAGGCAGCTATGTGGGCCTCGCTGCACACGTTTACAAAGCATTACTGCCTTGACAGTCAGGTCCGGAGGGACGGCTTCTTTGGCCGTTCTGTCCTCCAGGACTTCCTTGTCTGATCTTTGTTCGCAGACCCACCACTGGGGTTGGTATTGCTGGGGTATCTATTCTAAGGTAAGGAATCTGTCACTAACGTGTCTCTTTCAGATGCACAAGTTACTAACTTGTGTAACGATATATCTGTAAGAGACAGTAGTTAGTGACAGATTCCTTAACGCCCACCCATCCTCCCCGTTCTGCGAACTGATTTCTAGGGTTAAGGACATCCCTTTCAGGGCCCTAGTATTTTTCAGACACCTATGTCAGCTTCTTGCATGGCTCTGCGTTCCTGGCGCGGAAAGTCGTGTACAGAACTGACGTCAGCGCGCAGGGGCGGCGCCTAAGTACTGCCCGCGACGTCATCCCGGCGATCACGACGCCGCACGACGCCGCCTACCGACGCGCAAGGGTACTGCTACGCAAAACTTTCCGGATCCAGCCTGACGCCTGGGGATATTCTAAGGTAAGGAATCTGTCACTAACTACTGTCTCTTACAGATATATCGTTACACAAGTTAGTAACTTGTGCTTCAGGGGTCGACAGGCCGGTAAGGCTGGGGCCAAGTCAGTTGTCGTCGCCTCTTTGTTAGCAGCTGCACGGCTGGTCTTCTTGCTTCATCTTCTTTCTTCTTTTCTTCTCGGGATCTGAGGAAGGAAGGTTCAGGGTGCCCCTAAATACTAAATTTAGGGGCGGTTACAGGTAGGTAAGGGCAGTGACCAAATGGGTCCCTTCCCTGGGGTGGGTACACCCCCTATTCTGCCACTCTCCAGTGGGAGGGGGGCAGGAGCCTGTCCCTGGTTGTCTGGGTCCCCCCATCCCCAAGATGGCGGGGACTCGAGTTTGTGCTTCACCTCGCCTCCCCCACCTTAGGGGTGGAGTTGGCAGAGGTGGGCACAACCCATTTCCTGCCTCTGGTTTTCCCGCCGGTTCTCCCGCCAGAAGTGGGGGTAGAACCAGTGGGGACCAGTTTTGCAGCGTGAATCTTTCTGGATTCACTATGCTGTGCATTATTCCGCCATCTCGTGGTTGGGTCCGGAATCGTAGTCTTTTTTTTTTTTTTTTTTTTTGGCCTAGGTGGGCAGCAACGCCCCCACCATTTGGTGTCCTCGGTGACGTCGTCGCGCTTCCTGCGGAAGCTCCCACCTTTGGTCGCCATCTTCAGATTCTTTTTTCCGCCGTGGGGTCTGGATCGTTGACGAGAAGTTCCAGAAACTTTGGACGAAGAATCTCGAAAATTCAATCATCACCACAGAGGATCGTTTCCTGAGACACCGGACGAGGAGACGAGTACCGGAGGCGACGAGAAGGACGACGAGGTAGAAGGTCCACGACCAAAATCTCGACGCCTACAGAGAATGCGCTCACAGGGGGCCCCCTGAGCGAGGTTATGGACAAGACACCGTTTAAGTTTTGCCAAAACTGTCACCACAAGTACGCCCAGAAGGACCAGCACCCAGTCTGCAACCTCTGCTTGCCGCTCGACCACATCAGCGAAAACTGCAACGCGTGTTCGGCGTTCACCCCGAAAACCCTCCGGGTGAGAGAGAGGCAAAGAAGGGCTAACTACAACATGCAGGACCAGCTCCATCGCTCCGAGACCTGGGCCTCTCGAGTGGAGAGGAAGACAACATCGCAGAGGGACCGGAGGACTGCTCAGTCGTCGAGGTCCACAAGAAAACGTCGAAGGAGGTAAGGGAGGCGTCGACCCCGAAGCACCCAAGCGACGCTCGAAAGAGTGAAGCCAAGGCCCCGAGCGACACTTAGAAGTGAAGCCAAGTCCTCGAAGGGAGCGTTGCCGCCGAAACCCTCGACGAAAGCAACAGCATCCAAGGACAAACAGCCGAGCGGATCCTTCGGGAAGGACTCCCAATCGGCAAAAGCCTCCGAAAAACCAAGGGCGTCGAAGGTAACCTCCGAAAAGGAAGCCTCGACGCCGAGAAAAGAAGGCCCGGCGTCATCCTCGACGTCCGAGACCTCGAAGAGAGGCGCTTCATCCATCGACGCCGAAAAGGCCCACGAGATGGAGAAAAAAAAGAGAAGGCTCGAAGCAGAGATGGCGAGCATCCTGCAACGGAAAAAAGACTTCGACGAAAAGATGAAGCTATACGCCATTCCGTCGAAGCCAACACGCGAAGCACTCGGGGAGGGCGACACCGAAGACATCGAACCACCGAAAACCCCCGAACCGCTCGACGAGCAGGGCGAAGAGGACTACTACTTCGAAGCCGAAGGCGAAGAAGAGCTGCAGTCTTACCGGGACTCGACGTCCTCGGAAGCATAAGACTTAGACTGGCAAGACCTCGACGCAGAATCACCAGAAGAAGGGGTAGACTCTTATCCCTCGAGGCCTTCGCCGCCAGACGACATTGGAGTCTACAATGTGGTCGTCCAAAAGGCCGCAGCAACGTATGGGGTCGAAATGCAAGAGGAGAAGGCGAAAGCATGTTTCCTTTTGGAAACCCTACTTCCTCAACAAACCAGGTCCCAGTTCCTACCCATGCTTCCTAGCGTCCTGGACCAGTGAAGGGAGGCCTTCAAAGAACCGGCAGTCTGCAAAGCCGTTACACCTAGGAGCGAAAAGAAGTACAAACACTCCTCAAAAGACCCTGCATACATCCAAGGGTCAGTGCCAGCAGACTCCATTATCACGGCAACGGCCAGGAAAAGGGCCAATGTGCCCACTAACACAGGTCCACCTCCAGACAAGGAGAGCAAACGAATAGACCTCACAGGACGAAAGGTGGAGAGGAACGCAGCCATACACTGGCGCATCGCCAACTCCAACGCCCTCATCAGCAGACATGCATACCAGCATTGGGATGAAATGAGCCAGCTCGTAACACACCTGCCACAACAACACCAACAAAGGGCTAATCACTTAGTGGAAGAGGGCAAGGCTATCGCAAACACTTGCCTAAAATCAGCCTTGGACGCAGCAGAGAACTCCAGCAGGCAGATGATGATAGGGGTGACTGAAAGGAGACACGCATGGCTCAGGATCTCGGGTTTCAAACCGGAGGTACAAAGTAATATCCTGAACACGCCATTCGACGGCCAGAAACTGTTTGGAGCCCCAGTCGACGAGAAGCTGACGCAGCTTAAGAAGGACAACGAAACTGCGAGGTCCATGGGAGCACTGCAGTTCAGGGAGATGAGAAGAGGAACCCCCTCAAGGCGGCCCAGTGGTAGAGGGGGCAATGCGCCCGCCACTTCCCACCAATCTCCCCAACAAGGATACCAGGGGAACAACCAGGGCCAAAGCCAACAGGGACAACAACAGCAAAATTGGCAGTATCAATCCAGAGGACGGTCCTTTCGAGGACGCGGGTACGGACGGGGACAGTCCCGAAGAGGGGGTCAGCAGCCCACCTCAAAGTGACTCCGCAAAGAAACCAAACCCTCCCCTATCACCACCAAGGGAGAGGAGAAGTCAACAGAAGGAAAAACTAAGAAACACCCACAGCAAACAAATAACCACCGAGCATACAACCCCGGTGGGGGGCCGAATAGGAAACTTCCTCACACAATGGAGAAAGATTACCACGGACAAGTGGATACTGAACATCATACAGCACGGATACTGCATAGAACTCCAAAAACACCCCCCGGGCAGAAAACCAAGACACCGCCCACTCCCCGCAAGGGAGCTCGCCCTCCTACGTCTAGAAGCAGAGGAGCTGCTCAAAAAAGAGCAATAGAAGCAGTTCCAATCAACGAAAGGAACAAGGGAGTCTACTCAACGTATTTCCTGGTACCAAAGGTAGACGAAACACTAAGGCCAATACTGGACCTCAGATTCCTGAACAAGTTCGTAAGAACTCAAAAATTCAAAATGACGTCACTTCAGGAAGTAATATCCCAAATCCAACAAGGGGACTACATGGCGACCATAGACATGAAAGACGCATATCTGCACATCCCCGTCAACCACAAACACAAACGTCTACTAAGATTTGTGATAGGCCAGAATCACTACCAGTTCACAGTGCTAGCCTTCGGGCTCAAGTCCGCACCAAGGGTGTTCACAAAATGCCTAGCAGCAGTGGCAGCGCACCTACGGAGAAAGGGCATACATGTATACCCCTACCTCGACGACTGGCTTGTGAAAGCAGGATCATACAGACACTGCAAAGATCACATCAAACAAGTCATACAAACACTGTCCAGACTAGGTTTCTCAATACATTGGGAGAAATCATCAACAGAACCGCAGCAGATCAAGATATTCTTAGGGGCACAGATCGACAGCACACAGTCCAAAGTGTTCCCCAGCGAGAAGAGAACTATAGCGCTCCTGAGGGAAACACGTCATTACCGCAAGGGGCAAGTTCTGACAGTGAGGACGGTGAGCAGACTAATGGGGATGATGGCATCATGCATCCACCTGGTCCCAAATGTCAAGCTGCACATGAGACCGTTCCAAGAATGGATCCAGCAACAGTGGTCACAAGCAACAGGGAGTTGGGAAGGTCTAGTGGTTGTCACACACGCAGTGCAGCAAGAAATAGCGTGGTGGAAGGAAGAGAACATATTTGAAGCCATTCACACAGCCAACTCCAACCGTGACCATCACAACAGACGCCTCACAGCAGGGCTGGGGCGCGCACATGGACAGACTCCGCGTCAGGGGGCTGTGGTCACAACAAGATGCAGTGAGACACATTGAACTAAAAACTGTGTTCCTAGCCTTAAGAGCCTTTCAGAAGCAGCTTTACGGCCAGAAAGTGCTGATACAAACAGACAACACAACCACCATGTTCTACATCAACAAACAAGGTGGAACACAGTCAGCACCGCTATCAAGCCTGGCACAAGAGATTTGGAGATGGGCCATCCCTCTAAGGATAGACCTACTGGCAATACACCTTCCAGGAATAGACAATGTAGAAGCAGACCGACTCAGCAGGCAGACGTCGGCATCCCACGAATGGGAGCTCAACCAACAGGAAGTGCAGCGGCTGTTCCAAAAATGGGGTACACCACGGATAGACCTGTTTGCAACACTCCAGAATGCAAAATGCCAACATTACGCATCCAGACAACCGGACCAAGGGTCCCTAGGGAATGAGCTATGGATAAGTTGGTCGAACGAATTTGCATACGCTTTTCCCCCCGATACCACTGTTACACAAGGTACTCAGCAAATGCAGGAGCAGCAGCATGACACTCATACTGGTGGCACCTCAGTGGGCCAGACAGTCATGGTTCTCACAAATAATGGAAATGGCGCAGGAACCAGCGCACAGGTTCAGCAGAAGGAAAGACCGCCTGAGAATTCAAGACGGAAAAGTGCTCCACCCAGAACCAGAGAGCCTCAGCCTAGCAGCATGGCTCCTGAGGACCTAGAATTCGCACACCTCAAGCTGCCACCAAGCACTATGGCAGTACTCAGAGAAGCAAGGAGACCCACTACAAGGAAGTGCTACATTGCAAAGTGGAAAAGGTTCTCGCAATGGTGCCTTAAAGAGGGACTGCAACGAAAGGTCACAAAAGAATCAACGGTACTAAAATACTTAACGCACCTACTACATAGCGGGCTGAGCTACTCGTCACTAAGGGTTCACTTAGCAGCCATAGTGGCCTACACCAGGGGAGAAGCGGGGAAAAGTTTCTTCACCTCCCAGGTGGTCAAGAGATTCCTGGAGGGAGCTAAAAGAATAGCCCCCCCAAAAAGGATGCCAGCCCCGAGCTGGAACCTCAACACTGTGCTAACACAGTTGATGAAATCACCGTTTGAGCCCATACACAAAACTACACTGCACATGCTCACACTAAAGACGGCATTCTTGGTGGCTATCACGTCACTGCGAAGGGTCAGTGAACTGCAGGCTCTTACACTACAAGAGCCCTACTTGCAAATACACAAGGACAGAATTGTCATGAGGACGGACCCACACTTCCTGCCAAAGGTGGTGTCGCGGTTCCATATTAACCAGACAATACAGATACCAAGTTTCTTCCAAAAACCATCAACGCCCACAGAGAAGGCGCTACACACGCTGGACGCCAGAAGGGCAGTGATGCACTACATAGAAAGGACAAAGGAATGCAGGAAAACAAAACAACTCTTCGTTTCCTTCGCAAGCAGTTTCTTGGGACGACCAGTAATCAAAAATACCATCGCACGATGGATTGCGCAGGCAATACAACTCTGCCACAAGCAGGCAGGACAAGAATTACAGGGAGCCGCCCAGGCACACTCAACAAGGAAGAAAGGAGCAACGGTTGCGTTCCTAGCGAACACACCTATCCAAGACATTTGCCAAGCGGCAACATGGTCTTCCGTGCACACGTTCACCAAACACTACTGTGTGGATATCCAGATGAACAAAGAGGCACAAGTAGGACAGAGGGTCTTACAGCACATTTTCAGCAACCAATGCTCATCTTCCACCCAACCACCGCAATGACAGAAAACCGCTACAAAGTCTATGCACAGCATAGTGAATCCAGAAAGATTCACGCTGCAAAATGAATAGTTTCTTACCTGTCGGTGTAGTTTTGCTGCTTGAAGACTTTCTGGATTCACTAGCGATCCCACCCGCCTCCGCCAGGAAGATAACATAGGAGGATAAGGGTAAAATTAGACTACATACAGAGTTTAGAGGGATCAAAAAGGAAAATAGGAGGATAAAAGAGAAAGACATAGACGACAAAAACAATAAGAGGAAAAGAAAAAAGAATCCGAAGATGGCGACCAAAGGTGGGAGCTTCCGCAGGAAGCGCGACGACGTCACCGAGGACACCAAATGGTGGGCGCGCGCGCCCACCTGGGCCAACAAAAAAGAAAAAGAAAAGACTACGATTCCGGACCCAACCACGAGATGGCGGAATAATGCACAGCATAGTGAATCCAGAAAGTCTTCAAGCTGCAAAACTACACCGACAGGTAAGAAACTATTCGTTTGCTGGGAGCAGCAAATGGTCTGGGGAAGCTCAAAAGGCGATAGGCCTTTGAAGCTTCCCCTGCTCATCCTGGGGGAGGAGGCTTTGGCACCTCGCCCCAGGATGTGCATTGTTTCAGGCCCCTGAGAGCAGATGGCTCTCAACCCAGGGGTCCTGAAACATGTCTGGTGGTGGCAGCCTGGGCAGCCACTCAGTCCAGGCACTGGAGGTCGGGTTGGTTTCAGGGGGCATCTCTGAGATGCCCTCTGTGTGCTTTTTACATTAAATCCCACACTGGCATCAGTGTGGGTTTAATGTGCTGAGAAGTTTGATACCAAACTTCTCAGTCTTCAGTGCAGACATCATCGTGCTGTGTAGTTCGTAATGACGACCTCCCAGCACCATATACTTTTAAATGGCAGCACTGCACTTACAATGCCCAAGAATGGACTTGAGCACTGTAGGGGTACAGGGCTCATGCACCTGTACCCACACCACTGGCATAGGGCACCCAGCTAGAGGGGTGACTGAGGTATGCCAGGGCAGTGTTGTTGCTGGCATGGCACACAGGGATGTGTGCCATGTCGACTCTTCACTTTTGCTCTGCACCAAAACACGCAGCCTGCAAAGGCAGTGTGTGTGTGTGAAGGTACAGGGTCCCTAAGGGTGGCACAATAAGTGCTGCAGCCCTTAGGGGCCTTTCCTGGTCACAGTGCCCTGGGTACCTGTGGTACCATTTACCAGGGACTTTACCTGTGGCCAGGGTTGCATATTGAGTTTAGGCATCACTGCAGTTTTAGGGAAGGAACACAGGCCCTGGGTACCTGATGGGCAGGAGCCCAGGGCACACTCAGTCAAAGCACATCAGCAATTCAGCAAAAAGTGTGGGGCATACCATGCAAGAAAGATGGCACTTTCTCACAGGAGGTGCTGCAGAGGACACCATTAATAAAATACCACAAGATCACCTTGATTACAGGAAAGGTCATTTATGTGCCATTGCTCACAGAACATAAAACACCAAGCAAGGTGTTGCCTTACCCACAGTCACTTACTGGGCATTGAGGTCTCTGACGCTGAAGGGCCATTTGGGCCTGCCTATAGCTCAGCAGATTTTCATATTAAGTATCAAGAGGAGGATGACCAGAATATGGAGGGTGAATACACATATCCACCTAAGGCTAATAGGCCGCAAAGACCTATTCAGTACTTAAAGAAATATGCACCTTACGAGCAAGAGATGCAATACGAAGAAGTGATGATTCAGGTTATGCAAATTTTAGTTAAAGATTTATGACTCATGTTGGTAAATTATTACAAAAGGCTCCCAGAACCTTCAAAAACAAAAGATGCCAAAGCAACCATCTTTGCCACCACACTAGCCAGTTCTGCAAACATATTCACCTACTCCTCACTCACCACTTACTTTACCATTGCTTCTAAGTCCAAAGCCATGTCAATCAGCCCAAATACCACTGTCAAGAAATATATTATTGCAGTGAGTAGTGACATCTACTCTAATGACGAGCGTGAGGTGAGGTAAGAGAAATACAAGGCAGAGATGATAGTTTGGATTGCCATAATTAATTCTTCACCAGTTGTTCCGCAACCAGAAGACTCACCGCCGGATGACATTGGAGTTTTTCATGCTCTTTTAGAATGAGCGTCTAAAAGATTTTAATTGCCAATCCTAATCATTCAATCAGATTGTTTCTTCTACTACTTGACAGAGCAGTCTCACAAATCAGTTAAAGCCATTCTGATAGGAGATTTCGTTTGGAATGAGACCTAAAGCTCAAGAACACCCAAGTGACAGTATCTGTAGTTGTCCCTCGTCTAGATAAAAACTATAAAGCACCAAACGATTCACCTACCTATCTAATTGCCATCCTGAGACTGACTCAATTGTAACGCACGCTACCCAAAAAGAGATTACAAAATCCAACTACTCCAAGTTCCAGACCACCAGACAGGGAAGGGAAGCTGCTTGGACAATGTTGGTAAGAGATTCGCCGCATTGGCAGCAACTACGGTAAGAGCGGCCAACTCATTGACGATCCTTGGCCGTTACAACAGGCAGATGTGGTCAGACATTAGCACATATTTTGACCATATGCCCGAAGGCAAAAGAGCTGAAGCAAATAATGTCCCACATGAAGAGGGAAGAGCTTCTTCCTTAATGATAGATTGTGCCATGGATATAACACCATTAGGGTTCAGACAGTTTGCAGGGGCGGCAGTTCCCCACAGATAGGGCAGGCTGAAGGAAACTTCTTTCAGATCAGAGGTCGAGAGTAAGAACTTGGACATGTCTTATGATAGAGAATCACTCTTTGGTAAGCATGTGGACGATGCTCTACAGTCAGTCAAGGCTGGCATGAATACTGCAAGATCACTTGGTGTCTTCCAGCCGAGACACAGAACTAGCCCTTTTGTTGAGCCAGAGGTTGAGGTCCCTTTATAATTAGAGGGAGATATTAGTCCTACAGGTATCAGCCATATCAACATCCTCAACTGGCCTTCCAGCAACACTATACACAAAAGCAGTATAGAGCTCCACCACCAGCCAGTTACATGATGCAAGCCCCTCAGAGAAATCAAGGAGCTCGAATTTGTTAGAAGACCGTGACATAACAGAGGAGCTAACCACAGTTATTTTTTTCCTCTAAACACTGTTGGCAGATGAATTGCCAGTTATTACAGACGTTGGGAGAGTGTGACTACAGATCTCTGGACCATACAACATATGTTGGGCTTTTTAACAAACAATCACACTTCAGAATTAATCCAGAGACATCTATTCACACCTCCTCAGAGGAGATCAAATCTCCATCTTTGTTACAAATGGAGATTCTAATCATGTTAAGCAAGGGAGCTGTAGAGCAAGTGCCCTTCGCCCAGCGAAATACTTGCCTCTACTTCTGCTTCATCCTGATAAAAAAAAAGTCAGGAGAATGGAGGGCAATCTTAGATCTTTGAAAACTAAGCAAATATCAGAAAACAAGAATTTCGCATGGTTGCACATCAAGGCAACCTTCAGCTTCTAAATAATAGAGACTACATGATATTATTAGATCTTCAGGCTAATTATTTTCACATCTCCATACATCCAAAACACTGCAAATATTTAAGGTTCGAATTGACCGGTCGCCATTACCAATTCAAAGTCCTTCCATTTGGCATCAAATCTGCCCCTTATATTTTCACAAAATGTCTTACTCCAGGAGCCACATATTTGAGAAGGAAAGGTCATCAAGTGTTTCCCTACCTCGGAGACTGATTGGTTAAATCTGCTTGTTGTCAAGCAGCCAAAAGTTCAACCCAAGTTTGTCTGCAGGTCTTCAAAAACATATGCATTACTCTCAAGATAGACATATTTTCCCTCCAACCATACATGACCATAACATTTCGTGGAGCCATTCTGGATACTACAAAAGACAAATGTACCTGACACTGGAAGGGCATATGATAATAAACCTTACCAAAGGGTTGTTAAAAAGACAGTCAGTTTCAGTATGTCCATTCAGATCACTCTTAGGGATGATATTATCATTCGTCCCTTTATTGCGTTTGCTGCTTGGGAGTGAAGCATCTCCAGGAGGAGCTAGACAAGGAGGGGAATTCAAACCCAGGGTTCATTCAATAATATAATAGACAACATTCTAAGAATTAAAGCTGCTCTAGCCTGGTGGACCCTGAAGACAAATATCTCAGTAGGTTTGACATTCCTGACTCAAGTACCACAGTTTGTTATGACCACAGACGCTTTCCTAGAATGGTGGGGAGCCCATTTACAAGATCTGGAAAATGGTGGAAAATTAGCACTGCCAAAGTGAAGTTTGCATATCAGTCTCCTAGAACTGAAAGCTGTGGCATTAGGTCTCCAGGCTTTTCTCCCAAGGATCAGGCGCTCTTTGTTTGTGGTACACTCAGACAATATGAGAACTGCATTATATCACCAAACAAGGAGACACAAAATTTCAACCATTGTTCGATAGAAGCACAAAGAATTTTGGAATGGTCAGTACAACATCACATCACACTAACAGTAGAGTATGTTCCGGGCATAGACAATCAGTGGGCGGACACCCTGAGCTGGATGACCAAGAACTGCTACGAATGGGAGCTACATCTACAACTACTGAACAACATCTTCAGTTGTTGGGGCAAACTAAAACTTGATCCCTCAGCAACTGCTCAGAACCGGAAATACCTGTATCTTATAGAGACTGTTAGTGGTAGATTCCTTAACTTAGAATTTCCCCCCGGCGTCAGTCGGGATCCAGAGATTTTTTCTTCAGCAGTACCCCTGCACGTCGTTAGGTGGCGTTGGTCGGCTCCGCGTCCATCATCAGCGTCGTGGGTGCTGGGATGACGTCACAGGACCTACATAGACGCTGTCCATGCGTCCTGATGTCAATTCTTTTTCCGCGCCAGCCTAAGTGCAGATCATGAGAGAGCTACCCCTTAGCTGTTTTTTGGCTAGTCTTTTTCGACTTTTGTCGACTTCTTTTTCAAGCTTTCAAACTCCTGGTGCATCGAGGGATGTCCCAACGTCCGACCAGCTTCAAACCTTGCACATCCTGTCATCGGGAGATGTCCATGACGGATCCGCACCTCGTGTGCCTTTGGTGTCTGGAGCGCGACCACAACACGAAGTCGTGCTCCGAGTGCCGGGTCATGAACCCGAAGGCCTTGCCAGTGCCCCTCGGGTGTTAACAAAGGTGATGTCGGTGGTCGCAGCTCATCTGCGCAGATCAGGGGTCCCAGTCTTCCCCTATCTCGACGACTGGCTCTTGAAGGCGGGCTCGCCCCAGGCTATCGTCTCCCACCTCCAGACTACGACAGACCTCCTGCAGTCGCTGGGGTTCACTGTGAACGTGCCGAAGTCACACCTGACTCCCTCTCAGACCCTCCCTTTCATCGTGGTGGTTCTGGACACAGTGCAGTTTCGGACCTATCCTCCTGAGCAGCGAGTCTGGGATATTCGGGCTATGATACGGATGTTTCAGCCTCTCTTCCGGATTTCGGTGAGAATGACCCTGAGGCTGCTCGGTCTCATAGCCTCCTGCATCCTGCTGGTAGATCATTCCAGATGGCATATGCGGGCTCTGCAGTGGGACCTGAAGTTCCAGTGGGCGCATCATCAGGGGAATCTTTCTGACTACGTCCAGATATTGGAGGGAACTGCTCACCAACTGCAGTGGTGGCTAATGAACCAAGATTGGGTCAGAGGCAGCTCCCTCTCCCTTCCCCAACCAGATCTAACGGTGGTGACAGATATGTTGCTTCTGGGATGGGGCGGCCACCTGGAAGAGGCGGAGATTCGAGGTGTCTGGTCTCCAGCGGAGTCCGGTCTCCATATCAACCTTTTGGAGCTCCGGGCGATCAGACTGCCACTAAAAGCATTCTTTCCCTCTCTCAAGGGAAAAGTGGTGCAGGTGTTCACCGACAACACCACCACCATGTGGTACTGTAACAAACAGGGCAGGAAGGGGTCGTGGCTGGAATATCAGGACTTAACCCTGGTGGTTCAACACCTGGCTGGCTCCCTGAACTTCAGGGCGGACAGATTCAGCCGTCGGTGCCTAGTCAATCACGAATGCTGTCTCCATCCAGAGGTGGCACAAGGTCTCTTTCAGAGGTGTGGAGAGCCTTGGTTAGATCTGTTCACTTCTGAAGAGAACGCGCAATGTCAGCAGTATTGCGCGTTGGAGTTTCCAAGGCTTCGCTCGCTCAGAGACGCTTTTTGTCGCGAGTGGAGCTTCGGCCTCCTGTATGCCTTTTCGCCTGTCCCACTTTTGCCCAGAGTGCTCAAGATGATCAAGCACGACCCGGCTCAAGTCATTCTTGTAGCTGCGGATTGGACACAGAGTCTGGTACCCCAACCTTTCTGAGCATGGCTATCGATCCTCCGATCAGCCTGCTCCTTCGGGAGGATCTTCTATCGCAGCAGCAGGGGAGGGTCCTTCACCCGAACCTGTCCAGTCTGAACATCCTTGCGTGGAGATAGAGCAGCGGCAGTTGACAGCTTTCGACCTTCCGCCCGAAGTCTGTGATGTTATCTTGGCAGCCAGGCATCCCTCCACTAAAACAGTGTATGCCTGTAGATGAAACAATTTTGTGGCATGGTGCACAGCAAAGGCTGTTGACCCCCTTTCTGCTCGTCTTTCTGAGGTCCTATTGGACATTCTCTTTTTGCCCCTGCAGGGATCTGCCATGGGTACTTTTAAAGGATACAGTATCTCTGCTTTTCTTCAGCTGCCAGATCAGCCTTCCTTATTCAAATCTCCTATTGTTAACAGATTCTTTAAGGGCCTTACTTCTCTGTTCCCTCCATCTCCTTTCGTAATGCCCCAATGGGACTTAAATCTGGTTCTTACTTTTCTCAGGCTTTATATTCTAAGCTCCCTTTTCTATTTGTCTATCCGGACAAAGTGGTGCTTCGGACAAAACCTTCATTCCTTCCTAAGGTCGTCACGCCTTTTCATGTGGGACAATCTATCACTCTGCCCACCTTTTACCCACCCCGCATTCCTCTAAGGAGGAGGAGAGACTCCACTGTCTGGACCCAAAACGTGTATTATCTTTTTATCTTGATCGCACAAAAGACTTCCGGGTGGATGATCAACTCTTCTTTGGCTATGTGGGTGCCACGAAAGGTCGGGCTGTTAAAAAACAGACTATCTCCCGATGGGTTGTCCGCTGCATCAAGATATGCTATGCTTTGGCAAAGAAGGAACCTCCTGTGGGGTTGCGTGCTCATTCCACCAGAGCAACAGCAGCAACCACGGCGTTAGCATGTGGAGTCCCAGTCCTTGACAACTTTCAGGCAGCAATGTGGGCATCCTTGCACACGTTTACCAGACACTACTGCCTGGACAGCCAAGTCCGGAGGTATGGGTACTTTGCCCGTTCGGTCCTCCAGGACTTCCTGGTTTGATCTTGGTTCACAGACCCTCTTCCGGGGATGGTATTGCTGGGGTATATATTCTAAGGTAAGAAATCTACAACTAACGGTCTCTATCAGATGAACAAGTTACTTACCTTCGGTAACAATGTATCTGGTAGAGATATATGTTAGTTGTAGATTCCTTACTGCCTCACCCATCCTCCCCGATCTGCAAACAGATTTGTAGGGATAGGGACTCCCCTAAAAGGTCCTAGTTTTGACTGGTGGTCAGTGTCTTTCATGGCTCTGCGCTTCTGGCGTGGAAAGTCGTGTTAAGAACTGTTGGCGTCTATGTAAGTCTTGCAAAGGTCTTCCTGGCGCCCATGACGCCGACGATGGACGCAGAGCCATCCAACGATGAGCAGGGGTACTGTTGAAGAAAAAATCTCCCGATCCAGACTGACGCCTGGGGGAAATTCTAAGGTAAGGAATCTACAGCTAACATATGTCTCTACCAGATACATCGTTACTGAAAGTAAGTAACTTGTTCTTTGCGCAAGTTGGCATCAGCAATCGGGGTTATGGGGAAATGCATTTTCAAATACATGGTCAGTAATCTTTTTGGTCGCTTTTCCCCCAGTATCCATGGCTCCAAGGGTGCTGAACAAGATGAAAAGAGAATCATGCTAAATCATACTAATAGCCCTGTAGGAAGCTGGCTCTTTCTGTGATATATCAGTAAGTTGATATATGATGTAGAGAGGCCAGGGGTTCCCTTACGAGTGTACAGCACGGAGGAGTGCAAGACTTTTGCAGATACACACAATGATCAATAAATGACAATACGACTCGAGTAGATCCACATCAATTTATAAAAATATCAAGTACCTTTATTTATGATTTGGCATCAGAGAAAAATCATTCAGGTCTTTAAATATAAATATTTTCACTTTAAAAAGTGGACAAAGTGCAATTTCTGAATTCTGCAATGTTATCCTATTGAAGGAAGAACAAGTTCTGCAAACGGGTACAGTACATCGACTTACAGGACCAATCTTCAGGAGTTAAGGTGAGTGGTGGGCAAGTTCCACTGCAGCACCAACAGTACACCATCAGCGGCACAAGGGCGGCAGGATGCAAATCAGCGGCAGGAGCCCAATGCATTTCAATGGGAATCGGTCACTGTAAAAAGAGACTGCAGGCTCTGGCTAGGAAGCCAGTCAGGCTGAACCAGCGAGTAGGCTAATGCCTTGCGATATTCAGGGACGGGCAGACACCTTTGGTCTTGTGCTCCAAGGCCCAGGGGCGACGAATGCAGGGGTGTTCTTAGGTGTCTGGTTTTTTCCTTACCGGAGCAGTCGTGGTTGAGGGAGTCAGCGTGCAGAGGCTGCAAGCGACGTCAGGGAGTCCAGGAGGGGTGAAACCACTATGGACTTCAGCTCTGGATGGCTGGAGAACCTTGTTGGCACTTTTGACCCACTTCAACCCGGGCCCGAGGTGATGGGTGCAGTGGTGGCTTCAGGTGTTGGGTTTTGGTGGTTCCGGAGGCCTCAGTGTCTTCTCTTTTGGAGATTCTTTAGAGAAGGTCTGCTGTACACTGGAGGTCTTGATTCTTTTTCAAAGGCAGGCAGTCCTCCCAAGTTTCTGGAGTCACAACTGCAGGACGAGTCGACTTTGCCACCGTTTTCGACGGGGGATGCAGACAGGCTGGCAGGGTTGGTACCAGGTCAGCTCCCTATATGACCACTTCCTGTGGTAAGTGGGCATAACCTTGTCCCAGAATTCCTAAGTATGCCATCACAAAGATGGCTACTTCTGAATAATTATGTCTGCCTCACACAAGCCTACCTTAGGGGTGGCACTAGCCTGGAGGTGGCACACCTATCTGACTAGCTAATATTCCCACCTGTTCAGGTGCCAAGGAGGCTCTGGACAGAGGGGATGTTTTCCTCTCTTGTGAGGGGAGATCGATTCACATTCTAAAGGGGGCAGCTTCTTTGAAGCTCGCCAACCTAGGTGGCTTATCAGCAGGTCATCCAGTGAGAGGGGGTGTTATACCCTCTTCCCAGACGATCTTTTGTTATGGGTCTCTTGAGAGCAAAGACTCTCACCCTAAGTGGTCAGAACAGGCTGGCAGAAACCAGTCCGCAAGGTCACCAGAGGCTGGTAGGTTTTCAGGGGGCACCTCTAAGGTGCCCTCTGGGTGCATGTATTGGTAATTCCAACACTGGCATCAGTTTGGGTTTACCAATACGAGATGTTTGATGCCAAACATCCCTATTTTCAGTGAATCCATCATGCAGCTGGGGAACTCATTTTCTCCAGTGTCCAGCACATGTTTTAAAATGGCTTCCCTGTCCACTTGTACTGCCAGTAATAGGACTGACCAGCACAGGGGCATGTCTGCTCATGCAGGTATGCCCTCACGTGTAATATTCAGCACCCTGCCGTAGGGTTTTTAGGCCTGCAGTAGGGGTGGCTTACAAATATGACATGCAGTGGTAGGAGATATGGCACCCAGGAATGTGTGACATATCGTATTCTCACTTTTGTCTGTGCCACGACACGCAGCCTGCAATGTCAGTCTTGCATGTGCTTGGTGAGGGGTCCCTTAGGGTGGCACAATTAGTACTGCAGCCCTTAGGGGGCCCTCTTTAGTACCTCAAGCCCTGGATACCATTTACTAGGTACTTGCAGAGGGTGCTAAAGGTTTTGCCAACTGGGGTAACAATTGTACAGTTTTGGGAAAGAGCTCTAGCACTGGGGACCCAGTGCACTTTCAGTCGAAATCACATCATTTACCAGGCAAAACGTGGGGGTGACCATGTGTGAGAAAGTGCCATCTTTCTTACATGGTATGCCCCCACTTTTTGCTGAATGGCTGATGTACTTTGACTGAGTGTGCCCTGGGCTCCTGCCAACCAGGTACCCAGGGCCTGTGTTCCTTCCCTAAAATTGCATTGATACCTACACCCAATTGACATCCCTGGCCACAGGTCAGCCCCTGGTAAATGGTACCATGGGTACCCAGGGCACTGTGACCAGGGGAAGGCCCCTAAGGGCTGCAGCACTTGTTGTGCCACCCTTAGGGGACCCTGCACCTTTACACACACACACTGCCTTTGCAGGCTGCGTGTCTTGGTGCAGAACAAAAGTGAAGAGTCGACATGGCTCACATCCCTGTGTGCCATGCCTACAAGCCACTGCCCTGGCCTAGGTCAGCCACCCCTCTAGCTGGGTGCACTATGCCAGTGGTGAGGGCATAGAGGCATGAGCCCTGTGCTCCCTACAGTGCCCAAGTCCATTCTTGGGCATTGTAAGTGCAGTGCTGCCATTAAGAGTATATGGTGCTGGGAGTCTGTCATTACGAACTCCACCGCACCATAATGGCCCCACTGAAGACTAAGAAGTTTGGTATCAAACTTCTCAGCACATTAAACCCCCACTGATGCCAGTGT